>JAMZAV010001273.1:0-154248 GCA_024449915.1 Sweltsa coloradensis | reverse complement strand
ATTTGAATGAAAGATCAAAACTTTGATGAGGTCAGCTACAGCTGAAATTCCTTTAATTCCTGGCAGGCAAGAAATGAATGGATCCGCAATTAGGTTTCTACTGTTCGTTTATTGGTTTGTGTTTAGATGAACACACAATGGGACCGATATGTCATCCTAAAACACATGGCAATCATTGTAATGTTTCTTCTTCACGAGTAAAAATAACAATTATACATTTCCTTTTAGTGTTTTTCGGAAAGGGAAAGAAAGCAAACGTTGATTCTGCTAGTAACATCCTCTTGTTTGAAGTCGGGCCGGGGCCGAGTCGATTCATCATTACAGTTTCGCCGCGGGGGTTCTACGACGTAGGCCTCACCTCGCCTCGTGCCTTGTGTTCGAGTTCTCTCGAGCCAGTCGAGCGCTCACTAAAACCGGATCCGGCTTGGTCCCTTTGGGCTTGGTCAAAATACGAGCAGAAACTTACGTTCTATGTAAAGTTATTTTAATCCAGCAACGCTTTAGGCAAATTATTTTGATTCAATTGGAAGAATGAAACATTCTTACGAAATCATTTAGGATTAGGACGAAGCCCTTTTTATGTTTTCGCTATTCTTTTGAGATACAAAGGCTTCTTCTTTACAAGAGATTGATTTGAATGAAACTTGTAAGTCCGTAGTAACAATGTTGAATCATAATAAGGTTGTCATATTTCTTCAATCTTTCTGCCTGCTGCTCGTTTCTATCCTCCGCTCTTTCTACACTCACATAAAGGTATTTATTTTTATAGTAGGAAGATGGCAACATGCTAGGAATTAATGTGCATGTATAGGTAGTGAGATACAGAGTACCTAAAAGATATATTATAGATTGCAGTGTTAACCGAGATGAGGTCTCGTTAATAAAGTATTAATTGCTCACACGTGTATCCATTAAAACTACGTTGCTGTAGCTAAACTGAAGATATTGAATGCACAGCGGCTTGAGCGCAGCTCAAACATGACGCTGAGTGTTTCGACTGCAGGACTTTCGTACTTTTCGGATTACTAACCAGGAAAATCCAAAATTTTCAACATCAAATTCTGTCTAACTAAATTTCCATTTATCTTAGATGAACTTTTTTTCATTAAGGTCTATGTTTTTTCTTGTGAGTCCACAGAGTCTCAACAACAGTCTGATTTACTTGGTTACACGTCTTGTGTTTGAAATATAAAGAACACGAGCGACAATGTTTTCTGGTATTTATTTGTTTGGCTTATCTCTCCGAAGGTGATGGAATTTATCACATCTTGCAAATTATTTTTGATGTGCAAAGTTTGGATCTACAGCACACAATCTATTTATATTACCATATAAACCGAAGTTGTGTAGATCCGTCGAGCAAACCTTTAGAATTCATTGATGGATATTCCTTGTCCGTACGAATTAGATTTGCTGACAGAGTGAGATATAAATATGCAAGTGGTTGAATAAAAATTCTACTGTCAAACGAAATAACGACGATACTCGATATTAACGCCACAAATCATGATAGCCTATAATGAAAACAAACTTATCAACTAGATAAACTAGGAAAACGCTTAAGTCCCGCCGCGTTGTTGGATGAGCGTAATTGGTGCATTGAGTAGCCAAGTGTTATGCGGATTTTCTGTTGTTCTGTGAAAAAACCATTACTAAGTTGAAGATTTTTTTAAATTCATTTAAATTAGACTAAAAATAAATTTTAATTTTTAATTTTTTTAGTTAATCGTAATTTAAAAAAATAAAATTTCGATTTCATAAGAAATAATTATTCAATTGTACTCAAATTTCACACGAATATATTAATTCATAAAATTAAGGTTCTGTGAAAAATCATTACAATCGGATAAAGCATGTAGGTGTTATAAGTCAAAGATTTGATTAAAAAAGAAAAGAACCGTCAAATTTCGATTTTCATGAGAAATAATTTTTCGATTGCGCTTAAATTTCACACGAATACCTAAATTCATAAATAAAGGTTTCTTGAAAAAAAATCAATAAAATTGGATAAAGCATGTAGGTGTTATAAGTCGAAGAAATTTTAAAAATCGAAACAAAAATCGTAAAATTGCGATTTTCATGAGAAATAATTTTTTGATTGAGCTCAAAAACGTGGCAGTTCTAAGTTCAGAGATTTCGAAGGCCTCCATAAAATTTCATCGCAATCGGAGTATCGGTTTAGCCGGGAATCGTGTGGACAAACAGACAAAAATACAAAAGAAAAAAAAGAAGAAGAAAAAAAAAGCAAAAAAAAAGAAAAAAAAAACATTCCGGAATTTTTTCTCCAGTGTAGTAGAATAGAATCATCGCTTCGCTCGCTTCGTTTGCTACGCTCATCCGATAAATCCCACATAACAAATGTTCAAAATGGCCTCTTCACTAAGTGTATTATCACTATATGAGAGGTTACTACGAATTTTCTCTCGTAAATAGCTGTAAATTGACTGACAAGTACAACTACTCATAGTAGGATGTGGGAATCCAAGAACTGGCCCACTAGTGATATTGTTTGCGAGCATAATAACCAGGCCGTCATAATCTTTGTAATAAATAAGGTCAGCGTTTGAAAATTCATTATACGACAACACGTGTAAAAACGAGTGTTAAAGGCTTAGGCTAATCATTCGAAAAAAGGCCTTTAACAATTGATAAACTTTTAATGTGCAGGTTTTAATGACCACACCACAGTGTTTAGAGAGTAAAGTAAACATAATCTGTAACGGTAACTATCTTTTTTCGGCATTATCAAGAAACTCAAGAACTTTTTGCACTGCAGTAGTTGGTTGGCGAGCCAGTTTTACAGAGTACATACTATACTCAAGGCATAAGAAGAACTCTGGTCTGGTAGCGCCATTTCTGAGTGATGCCATTTCTCACACTGCCAAGTACCAACCTAATTCTCAGCTACCGCTCGTTCCTTGCATCTGTTTCAAACATACATGTTAGCGATGCGTTTGATGAATCTTTTGGTATTGGACGTGTAGTGTCGACTAAATGTACTTGTTGCACAATCCACGGAAATAGGATAGTTTAGTAGCTAATTCTTGCGCCATGCGCAAACAAAATAGATGGAATTAGACTTTGTTTGCGCAATTTTTTTCTGTCTCAGGCAGACAATCTACTAGTCTGCCAAGTCACATACAGCCAACCACTCACAACCTGTCGCCTGAGTGTGAATTTAATTCGAAGTTGATCATTGTTGTATTAGTTTATCAAAAAGTAAGTCGACTACGGTAAAATGGAGTTTTAGAATAGACGCCAAGTATACAATTGGAAATGCATACATACATTATGGTTCATTTCATACTTTTTTGCTTTTCGCTACTACGATCGGTGAACTAGGATATTCCACGACGAGAGGGATACGTCTATTTCTGATTGAAACACATGTACTTGACGTGTGTTGACGTAGACATAAACTCTTTACTTGACGTTCTTAGCGGTCGCTCGATACTTTAGAACCGGGGTCTCGGAACTGGTTTCGGATGTTTAAACTAAAGCGCAGTATAATGAAATTCGTATCTTGTAACATGCTTTAAGGACTTGGTAATCTCTTCATGCAGGTGTGCTAAATAGATTTTAGACAAATCAGGTCGCGATCTGCGAGATGCCCGACCAAAGTTAAGACATTTTTAACGTGTGGTCGCTTCCGGCCCGCCATTCAAACTAGACTTTATTATGAGGGTCTTCTCTACTAATTCTCCTGCGCCTCCTTCTGCCCGCAGCATGAACGAGGAGAGCCTGACCCCATGGTTCGTCTACAACGACACAGACGCCCGCAACGAGCGCGCGAAGACGGCGTACACCGCGCTGTTGACGGTAACGGCGGCGACACCGAACAACACCGAGCAGTATCAGATCTTCTCCGACGAGGTCAAGCAGATGGCTCTCGACCGCTACGGCTTCGACTACGGCAACGAGTCCGTCTCGACCTTCGTCACCGCCTTTCTACGACGCGGTGGTGTTGTACGCACTCGCCCTCAACAGAGCGTCAGCGATGGCTTCACCGAGATGGATGGCAGGGAGATCACCACACTCATGTGGAACCGAACGTTTGAAGGTAAGGTGCAGAACTGTGTAGCCTCTACGTTCCAAACTAACTTACATCCTGTCAAGCATTAGACTAAAAAAGCCGCTTGTATTGTGGCCTCTTTTCTTCTTTATTAAAACTTGTAAACGCCAATCATTCATTTCTAAATCTTCATTTCCAAGAAATTCGTTGGACACACTGTTACAAAACGGGGACCTTCTCAAATACGGGAGTGGGCCGCATGGCACCAGAGATAATACATGAGATAATTATTTGCGGATGACAGATAATGAGGATGATTAACATTTATTTTGTCCATAATACCACTGGCTTCTTTTCAGTTTGCTGATTGATAGGGTGCAAGTTGGGTAGGAGTAGGAACGAATTTGAGATTTATGCTGGGTTGTCATGCCCGCGTACCGGCGTAGGAATTAATTCGTGTACCAATCAAGCTTCGGAACGACTTAAACCCTCCTCCCCTTTGACGTCATTAAAACTAGAAACTGTATCTATTTTCACAGCGGTGTGTTTAGCGTAACCGGCGAGAAAGTCTAAAATGATGTGAATATCTACTAAAAAATAAATAATTGAGCTACCTGTTGACATGGTAGTGAGCCTGTTTTTTCTGTAGTCTCGTGAAAACTTGAAAATGTATGCGTAAGAACTCAACCTATGCTGCAATCTGCATGCGTAGAGCGACCACTGGAACGCTGGGCTACGGGGCTGCGTCGTCACACCGGTGTTATTTCGACCTCTGCGTGAGAACTGAGCATAAGGGCTGGATTCTCTTGTCGCTAAGTGGCTCTTGAGAGAGCCCGAGGCAAGGAACGGATGCTACGCGAGGGCTAGGAGGGTAGGTTCATTCTTTATCAGGGTTCGTTCATTCAAATTCACTATATAGGCCTAATATCAAACAAAATTCACATTTATGTTTCTACTAGCTTACGCGTCGCGCGTTGCTGCGACGTATGCCAGAACCTTTCGCGGGAGTGTATAGTTCTCCATAAAAAAATACGTTTATGTGTCAACTTTCATGGTAAACTGTCCAACGGTGTCGAAGTCCAGGGCGTAGGAACGGGGGGGATGGGGGAAAACTCCACTTGTGGGCTTGACCCCCCCACTGGGGGGGTCAAACCAGGTATGGGTGTCATTTGCTAACTTATAGCTTGTTGGGTGATTTTTAGGATTTTTATTAAAATTCGCCTGAAAACGTGTTTTAGGCCACCTATCAAGGGAACCTTTAAGGGTAAAAAGCCTCCGGCGGCTGTGGCTTTGCACCAGACCCTGGTTTGCCCACCCAACCTCGTAGTCAACTTTAGTTTGACCCCCCCCCCCCCCCCACTAAAAAATTAGTTCCTACGCCACTGTCGAAGTCAATTCATTGGTGAGTCCTCTTTGCAGGCACCGATCACCACGTGGAGGAGTTTCAACAAAATGGATAGGCTAGCATAGAAACCTTCCCCGTGAAAAAATATATGTGTGTGCCAAGTTTCATGGAGATCAGATGAATGGTGTAGTAATGCATAAAGGACAAACAGACATACATACATTCGTGTTTGGATGAGCGAAGCGAAGACTTCAATTTCACTGACCCCTCAAAAAATGGTGGCTCCAATGTTTTTGTTTTTTTTCTGTCTGTTCGCTCTCTACCGGGCAAACGGCATATGTGATCTTTTTGAAAATTTGAGGGGATCTTCAAAATCTCTGAACTTAGATTTTGCTACGTTTTTTGGTACAATCGAAGAAATATTTCTCATGAATATCGTACTTTAACGATTTTTTTCCGATTTTATGTGCGATATTTTCGTGACATTTTGGGCCGATTCTGACCAAACGGGCTGGGCTACAACGTTCATATTTTACATGGACATTAAGGTAATGGTGATGTATTGTTTTTTTAAAGAATAAGTTGGACAAGTTTTCCAGAATCCATAGAAAGGTTTTAGTATGAGTTTTTGAGGTTTATAATAACAATAAACAAGTAATAATAGGAACTTGACAACAATCACCTACAATGCATTCAAAGAGCACTTGCAATGGAAAAGTGGTGCTACACAAACTAAAAACTTACAAAGAAGCTCATCCATCAACGCGGCGGGACTTAAGCGTTTTCCTAGTTATAGATGATCAAGCGTCGAATACAGACCAATTTGCTATTGCTATAGAGGGTATGTGAGCGATCTTCGTTAGGTCCACTTGCAAAGCTCCTATCTGTTTAAATTATAGGTGAAAAAGTTGTACCTATAGCAGTTGCTCTCAAGATGGTTTGTATCGCTTATGCAACGAATATAAAGCCAGGAGCACACTGGGTTTGAACCATTTGAATTTTGAACAGACGGTTTGAACCCGTGAGCTTAGCTTGCCCGCTTAACAAACAAAGTAAATTACCAAACAGTTCCAACAATTCAAAATAACAGACCCAGCAACCAATTTAATTGTACGCCATGAATGGTTGCGACTTGTATTATAATCATTTTGTGTTCTAAAACTGTAGCAAACTCAATGCATGCACTGATTTGTATAGAGCGTGTGACTGCTGGTGACAAAACCACACGTATTTAACTATATCAGTTGTGTCATAGCTGGACCTTTAATTGTTCATCTTTCTTTCATTTTTGTTTGTTGTATTAAACAATAACATCTCAACTTGTAACTATCCCTACTGTTAACATTCAGTTTGACTGATTCTCTATTGTTACATTAATTGGTTACTAAAATGTAATATAATAAGGCCTGTTTTAACAAACACAAAATAAACATAATCAGGAAATAATACACGAAACATAGAAATTCTCTTCGCACTATTGTCACTCACCGATTCCATACCGAGAATTACCGCACTCCAACTCGTAGAAGAATGCGTTTGGTGCCACGAAGAGCTTAATTATTAATTCATGAAAACTTGAATTTAAAATTGAACAGTCTAAATGGGAATGAATTATTGTTGGCGCACAAAATGTTTCAGTTTTCATGGCAACTGTACGAAGATTCAGATATCGGAGCTTTAGTCCGTGAAAATATAATTGGTCTGAATACAATGATGTCTACTAATTATATAAGTATGTGCTAGTGTGATTATTATTCCAAAGAGCCATCCTACGCAGGTAGAAGGAGCTTATACAATAAGTAGACTTATAAACAAACCCCAAGACGGTTGGCTCTCCCTGGCCTTGTTCGCCGAAGCTTCAACTAACTGAGAGGGCAAACGGCTTACAAAACACACAAATTGTCTCTACATGCCATACGAGAAGCTATACATTATTTTGTTGAAATTAAGAAGAGGCATGTAATAAATGTACGTTTTATAATTGTGACATAAATACAACCATTGACCATTTTACATTGTTTGTCGTTGATTCCAAACAAATAAGCATTCTTAGAAATTCGTAGAAAAGAAACATATTTATTTTCTTGTTTTAGTTTAGTTTATTTGATTAAGGGTTCGTTAACCGTTAGGTCATAATGCGCCACTCTAGCTTATATGGGGAGGAGGGGACCATGCTGGTCAGAACCAGCCACGGGTAGGGGAGGAAAGGGGGGTTTCTCACGACGCGGTCGTCATCGTCTTTGTCATCGTTCGTTAATTGTGTCACTGTCATTGCCGTCTAATCATTCATGTTTGTATAATGTAGGTGCACACATAATATCACTAATACAGACACTTAGAATTTTACGAATTCGCGAATCTCTACGGAAAATCCATTCCGGTCAATAATTTAAATAAATTTAGGAAAGTAACCACAGAAAATACGTTCGTGGGTTAGTGCAAGCTGTTGTAACATTCTGTTTCTCAATCAGAATATTCAATTTTTAAAAAAGCAAAAGCAAGCTGGAAATAGGTTAAGTAAACAGTATGCTATTTGATTCCCAAGAACTGTTGCAAATATTCATTAACATTTCAATAAATATGAACCTTTTGTTTAGAGTTGCTAAAACAACAATGAAAGTATGAACCGTTAGAACGCAACCCGAGCTAATATAATATTCCCTTTTTATTGTATTTCCGGACCAACTCCCGCTGATAATTTGTAAGTATAGTATGCTCAGTAGCTACAAGAGCGATTTGCATTTTGTGTTTTACGGCAACGATTCTGCTGCCTTTTAACCAACCACACTAAACATTATTTATTATACCATCTCGTTAATTGGGAACACTCCCGTAGGGCCTAGGTGTAATTGTTGGAAAACGGAGGTAAGAAGATGACTGAAATAAACAGTAAAAAATAAATATTTTTTAGATACAATTGATGTAATTCAATGAAATGTAATTTTTTAAGCGAATTATAATTGGATGAGCGAAGCGAAGACTTCAATTTCACTGACCCCCAAAAAATTTAGCTCGGGTGTTTTTTTTTTTTTTTTTTTTTTTTTTTTTTTTTTGTTTTGTTTTTCTGTCTGTTTGTTAACTCTCTACCAGGCAAACGGCATATCCGATCTTGATGAAAATTGGATGGGACCTTCGAAATCTCTGAACTTAGAGGTGTATTGTTTTTGGGTACAATCGAAGAAATATTTCTCATAAATATCGTACTTTTACGATTTTTTTCGATTTTTATTGTGATATTTTCGTGACATTTGGGCCGATTCTGACCAAACGGGTGGGGCTACAACGTTCATATTTTACATGGGCATTAAGGTTTTGGTGATGTAGTACCTTTTGAAAGAAAAAGTTAACAAAGTTACCCAGAATCCATAGAAATAAAGCTTTTTTAATATAAAAAAGTTTTTAACGGTAAATAATAACAAATTGACAAGTAACAATAGAAACTTGACAACAATCATCTACAATGCGTGGGCAGAAAAACAAAGCAACAAAGCACTTGCAATTAAGATTATGGTGATGTAGTATCTTTTGAAAGAACAAGTTGAAAAAGGTAGCTAGAATCTAGAAATAAAGGTTTTATATATTAGTTTTTCAATTTTTAGTAGGTAGCAAATTTGATGAAGCCATGTCAAGGATATAATTCCACTGCAAGAGAGTGGTGTTTACCAAATTCCTTGCAAGTGCGGGTTGGTTTATATAGGCCAAACATGCAGGACAGTGGGAAAAAGACTAAAAGAACATAAAGCTCATTGTAGGCATGCTCGAGAAGAACAGTCAGCGGTTGCTAAACATGCTTGTGAAAATGCTAACAATCCAAGGCATAAAATTCTGTTTGATAGTGCCACAATAGTTTGCAAAGAGCCTCGTTTACTACCAAGATTGGTTAGAGTCCATTGAAATTGCTACACCAAACCACTTTAATGGTGATGTTGGGTTTAAGCTGAGCGGGTCGTGGGCGTCTACATTAAAAATGATTCAAGACAACTCCAACGCTGGCCGTATCGCAAATAATTGCATTACACCCGACATCTTACTTCCGGTTTCGAATACAGACCTTCTCGTCCTCCCTGTCCCAGAACTGGATGAGCCCCAAGAAAGTGGAGTCCGACGAAGTGATCGTATACGTACCAGAAACTCTCAAATGTGATATTTTTGGGTGTAAGAAGTCTTCATAAGAATGTAATGCATGTTTATAGAAGGCGGGGCCTGATCATGGTAACTGTTTGTTTTGTGATTTTGTTTTTTCTATCTAACGTCTTTCTGGGCTTTTATTTTTGTAAGTTTTTAGAATTAATATCTTGTTTTTTTGAGGATAGCCCACACAGTTGGGCTGAAACGTCAAAAGCAATTAAAGCAGATTCGACGCGACGAAATGTCCCGACCAATAAATAGTGTAAATTATTATTATTATTATTATTATTATTATTATTATTATTATTATTATAAGTATCATTATTCTTCTTCTTCTTCTTCTTCTTCTTCTTCTTCTTCTTCTTCTTCTTCTTCTTCTTCTTCTTATTATTATTATTATTATTATTAATTATTATTATTATTATTATTATTATTATTATTATTATTATTATTATTATTATTATTAGTGTAATGGGGATGGAGGAATCTCCTGTGTTTAAAACAAAACGGTGGACATTAAATTCTTCCCAAATTCCTCCCATGAAATTATATGAAGCAATCTTCACATGGTTTAAAATAGATTCTTGAGTGATTTTAAGATACTAGGAAAACGCTTTAAGTCCCGCCGCGTTGTTGGATGAGCGCGTATTGGTGCATTGAGCTGCCATGTGTTATGCGGATTTTCTGTTGTTCTGTGAAAAAATTATTACTAAGTTCAAATTTTTTTAAAATTTAAATTTAATTTAATAAAAAATAAACTTAAATTTTAATTTTTTTAAATTAATCGTAATTTTTAAAAAATCAAAAAATTAAAAAATTGGGATTTTTATAAGAAATAATTATTCGATTGCGCTCAAATTTCACACGAATATATAAATTAATAAAATTAAGGTTCTGTGAAAAACGTATTACAATAGGATCAAGCATGTAGGTGTTATAAGTAAAAAAATTGTTTTAAAAAAGAAAAAACCACAAAGTTTCTATTTTCATTAGAAATAATTTTTCGATTGTGCTCAAATTTCACACGAATATCTAAATTCATAAAATTAATGTTCTGTGAAAAAATCATTAAAATCAGATAAAGCATGTAGATGTTATAAGTAAAATAAATTTTCAAAAAATCGAAAAAAATCGTAAAATTGCGATTTTTATGAGAAATAATTTTTCGATGGCGCTCAAAAACGTGGCAGTCTAAGTTCTGAGATTTTGAAGGCCTTCATAAAATTGCATCGCAATTGGAGTATTGGTTTAGCGGAATCGTGCTAACAAACAGACACAAAAATACAGAAAGAAAGAAAAAAAAAACATTCCGGATTTCTTTCTCCAGTGTAGTGAAATGGAATCTTCGCTTCGCTCGCTACGCTCGCTACGCTCATCCAAATAGATATAAAAAATATGATAG
Organism: Sweltsa coloradensis; assembly: GCA_024449915.1. Lineage (NCBI taxonomy): Eukaryota > Metazoa > Arthropoda > Insecta > Plecoptera > Chloroperlidae > Sweltsa > Sweltsa coloradensis. The sequence continues at coordinate 143,361 of JAMZAV010001273.1, read as the reverse complement.
ATGATCCAATCTATTCAGATCTACAATGCACCAACAATCCAGATGTTATGAAGTTTACCGTCTCGGTAGCTTAGGGGTAAAGCTTAGGGGTTCGATACCCCTTTGAGTTTGTGATTTCTGGATTGATTTCCATTGACTGTTACAAATCCATTATAAGATTATCCAAAATCGATGTCGGTAATTAGCGTTGCCATGTCCCGAGTACAAAAATAATGACAAATTATACAAACAACGTAAGGAATAATTTAAATGGAAAATCATCATTGAGGTATGTATTTTTTTTTTTTTAATTTTATTATTATGTAGTATATTCCCATACTAGAAATCTAGGAATTTGCTGTAATTTACGATTGAAGTGAAGTGAGGAGAGGAAACGAATGTGAAAACATATACATGTGTATACTGAAAAAGGGCATTCCACAGGCGCTGAAATAAAAACGTATGAAATTTAATTTAATTTAAATATTTTCCCGTTGACACACGTAGCTTGCATTGCACACACGAGTTTAACAATATTTCCTCACATTTATGGGTTTTGAAAATGGCCATTGCCACTTCCTCCTAAAAGCTTTTGTACGTCTCGCTGATATTGTACCCGGTTGTTTATGAGAAGTTACTAATTATAAGTTCCACACATTTTTTTGACATCGAATACTTGACTGTGTTTGCTCATTTCGCCGAGGAAAACCGTTCATAATCGCCGAACGATAGCGAGCGCTTTAGCCGATTTGATTTTTCAAACTCCACCTCTCTCGATTTTGCAATACCACCGTGGGAATTCAAACCGAGTAATGTAGCAAACCCATCGCTGTTATTTTCCGACCGGCTGTTTGGCTTCTTATTCATGTGACTTCTTTATATTTGACGTATATTTGCAAATTAATCCCATTGTAAAACGCGAATCATTATTATAATATTGACTTAACTTTGCCTCATCGTTCGGGCGCACATAAGAAGTTTGCCTTTGAACTTAAATATTCATTATGGACTATGGCGCTCGGCACTGAGACCCGCACAGCTGTTCACTTCACAATCAAAGCACAAAAACAGTGAAGAATTCCCTGGGAGTTTGTATTTGCCTCGATCTTCAAAGACAATCTTTACCCGGTGGGATATTTCAAGTTTGCTTCCCCTTTGAATACTAATAGCGTACGTTGTAACATCGCAAAGCAATCAGGTTATTTTCTAAAGTCCCGTCTCAATTGTTTACCACAAGGATCATGTTTCAAGGAGCTTCCGGGGTGTGCACTTCAAGAAGAGCCGTGTATGGGGAGAAAGTCCTTGAAGTTTTAGCCCGACACTGAAATGGTTTGGTGCTTATGGATGAAACCGGGGGCAAGAAAAATCTGTGCTAAAAACATTCACACCGATTAAATTTTACAAAACACTACTTTCTGTATGAATGATTTTTTATTATATTATTTTTAAACTTTTTTCTTATTTGAAGATACTATTCGCATCATATATATTTAATCACTTTCAATGGTCCTAAAGATTCTAACCCCAGTTATCACAAACTTCATAATTGAAAGCTTGTTTCTGCTGATATGAAACTTGTTTTTTGGTAGAATTTTGTTGTGTTCAGTTATTTTTCATTGCGCTTCTGTTTGCAGTTGAGATTTCTCAAGAGCAATGTATTACTTTTGTTTTCTGTTAGTCTCCAAACAAAACAATATTAAAACTGGATATTGAATCCTCCCCCCGCCCCCGGGCAGAACGATGTAGCCGCACCACGCGACCCTCGTATGTAGCTTATCGTTTGTTCTCTGTGTGTGCGAGGGCGTGGAAAAGTGAACAGCAACAAATACATGCACTCCTATGATCGTATCACTGTAAAATTACTTCTTTTAGAACATGATGCTCCACTTTGACAATGATCACATCAACATATTATTAGCAAACTTGTTAAAATATTATAAAATCATTCTTGATATGTATTAGTTTATGCCATTCGGGCGTAGACCACATTTTGTTCGTCTTCTTGTGATAATTACACTACGAAGCTTCTCAAACACTTTTTCAGGCGCGTTGTTGGATGAGCGTAATTGGTGCATTGAGCTGCCATGTGTTATGCAGATGGGATTACTAGATTTCGTTTCCATTTTGCTAAGGCCTGCGAGGCACGCTTGGTAATATTGTTTTAATTTTTACGACAACGACATGAGGATCAGGGGCGCACATTACATTACACACTACATTACAATCGAATAAAGCATGTAGGTGTTAAAAGTCAAAGAATTTTTTTTAAACGAAAATAAGCGTATTTTGCGGAAAAAAAAGAAAAAAACAACATTACGGATTTTGTTCTCCAGTGTTGTAGAATGGAATCTTCACTTCGCTCGCTACGCTCGCTGCACTAAAAAAAAATTATACTTTTGAACGGAATTTTGTTTTTTCATTATTTTATTCAACCACTGTTTCTTAACCCATTTTTTGTGAATAAAAGTGTGGTAAATGAAGCTAATCGATTGAATAAAGTTTTTTTTTAAACTCATGCAGTGGCTGGAAATGTACAACTTGATATACAAATATCATATTCTTATTTGGTGTAGCAAAATTTATTTAAATGATACTATCTTTTATCACTAGGAAGCTTCGCAAACGCTTTTTCAGGCGCATTGTTGGATGAGCGTTATTTTTTAAAACAAAAAAGCGTAAAATTGCGATTTTTGTGAGAAATTATTTTTCGATTGCGCTCAAATTTCACACCAATATATTTATTCGTAAAATTAAGGTACTGTAAAAAAATCATTGCAATCGGATAAAGCATGTAGGTGTTTATAAGTCGAAGAAATGCTTAAAAAACAACTTAAAATTGCGATTTTCATGAGAAATTATTTTTCGATTGCGCTCAAATTTCACACCAATATATTAATTCATAAAATGAGGTTCTGTGAAAAAAAATCATTACAATCGGATTTAAAACAACATGTTTTAAAATCGAAAAAAAATCGTAAAAATTGCAATTTTCGTAAGACATAATTTTTTGATTGCGCTCAAATTTAACAGGAATATATGTATTCATGAGATTAAGGTTCTGTGAAAAATTCATCACAATCGAATAAAGCATGTAGGGTTATAAGAGAAGAAAGTTTTAAAAAATCGTAAAATATCGTAAAATTGCGATTTTCTTGAGAAACAATTTTTCGATTACGCTCAAAAACGTGGCAGTTCTAAATTCAGAGATTTAGAAGGCCTCCAGAAAATTTCATCGCAATTGGAGTTTCAGTTTAGCCGGAATCGTACTAACAAACACACAAAAATACAAAAAAGAAAAAAAGGAAAAAAAAACATTCTGGATTTTTTTCTCCAGTGCAGTGAAATGGAATCATCGCTTCGCTCGCTATGCTCATCCAAAAAGTTCAAAATAATCACAAACTCAACTATGGATGGCATAGTATAACGCATAGGCTCCATAAAGTGCTATTTTTAAGTGCTACGATGTAGATTGCAACAAATATTTTGGCGTGGGTGGCTTGTCAGGTATGAAACTATTCTTGTGTGACAGCGACGTAGTGTGAAAAATAATCACACATTAGTATAGATATCAAATATTGTTCTTGTCATTATCGTTATTTTTTCAAGTTATTTCATGTTGTTTTAATCAGAGCAATGTGAAATTAACAGTTAAAACAATGAACTACCACAAGTTACTTTTCGAGCACCATCACTATAAATCCCCTCTTGTAATATTAAAAAAACTTTCCCTTTTAACCGTACGTTTTTTTATACCCCTTTCGAGTTCAAGTACCAAGGATTGAAATGAGCAGGCAGTAATTTTCCTTTTTGAAAACAGCAAAAACCCCCTCCCCGAAAAAATTTTTTAAGAACGATCACTTTTTTTTTTAATTGGAAAAAAATTTGGGAATAAAAATCCCTTTTTTTTAAGTTTTTTTTTAGTATGCAAAAAATGGCAATGATAAATAAGAGTACTCAAGCATTTCCGTTATTTGGGAAACCCCTTATTTTTTTTTTTCTGAAATAAAAAACGAAAAACCCAAATTTAAAGCCTTTAAATTTTTACATTATTTTTAAAAAAAGGGTTTTAAACAGTATAAAATCTTTTATTAGAAATTTAAATTATCTTTTTTGAATGTTTTGCAAGATCTTTCTGACTTTTTTTACCCCTCGTATTTTTTGTTTGAGCCCCTTTTATTTTTTTATTCTCCCCGGCTTTTTTTCCCTTTTCCCCGTCAGCTAAAATTTCCCTTTTGAATAATCAAAGGGTCAGCTATTTTTCTAAATCTTTTTTGTTTTCCGGTTTTATTTTGCCCCTTACCCCCTTTTTCCCGCACGTTTTTTTACTTTGGAAACTCTTTTTTAAAATTCTCTAATATTTTTTCTCGTCGATTTCCCCAAATTGGGGCCCCGTCCCCTTTTTTAAATTTGAATTTTTTTTTGTAGTTTTCCCCACAAAAACAGTCATTTCCAGTCAGCTTATCTTTGAAACCTTTTTCCGTCTTTTCCCCTCTCGTCACTTATTTTTGCGTATTTCCCCCCTCCACCCAAATCCGGGGGATGTAATACAATAAGATTCCCAACGTAGCTGTTCTCTAACTTTCTCTTCGACATATCTGAAACTGTCAACCTGATAATATTACTCTACGGCCTGACACAAAACCCCTTTTAATATTTTTGATTGTTTTTCGAAAACTCTGTTTTAATTTTTGGTTCACCCCATTTTTCCCCTGAAAAAAAATTTTTGGGTTTTTTTTCCACTCGATGTCCCTTTTAATCCCCCAAACCCGATGGAAAACAATTTAGGAAATTAAAGCTAAGAGTTAAAAAAATTCCCATCTTAGAAAACTTTTGCCCCAAACAAATTTGCCATCACTCATGTACGAAACTTTACTTTTCATAAAATGTCTGATACTTAAAAATTTTTAAGCCCGTTTTTTGGTTTTTGGGGGTATTTTTGGTAATCCCAACTTTTTTATAAACGTTCTCTGCAACATTCATACAAAAGAATTGTTGGGAAAATTTACATGTGAAAAGCCCCAAAACCATTTTTTAAAATGTTTGTTTTCCCTTTAAAAATTAATTAATTGATGTATTTTAACTTAATTAATTATTTTAATTATTTCTATGTTTTAGAGAAACCCTTTTTTTTGGGGGAGGGGCCCCGAAAGGGTGTAAATCTAAAGTTTTTTTTATTTCCACTGCCTCGAGAAGAATAGGTTTTGCGATTTGCGATTTTGGCCTACAGACTTTTCCCTTTTGCGATGCAAATGTCAGTGTACTTTCGCAATAACTGAACTTAAGGCATGCCTAGTTTTTAAATGCAAACGAAGACATATTTATTATTTATCAAAATATCTTATTCAAATGTTACTTCTTTGTTCTTTTGTCCTTTCCTTCGCGTCTTTCACAATATTATTTGAGTGAGACTCTTCTGAACCAGTCTCGTTTTCTCTCCATGTCACCGGGACTTTCTAGTGTATCGATCAGGCGTTTTCCAATGTTATTCTTACATCCTAATCAATCCAATAAGTGGCTGCATTATACATTCCGGTCACTTCTTGCGCGTCCGTCGAGGCACACTTGGCTTCTTTTGATAAAACGTCGCTTTTCGCTTGAGTCTAACAGTGTTTACCCGTCTTTCGTGTGTGCTACCGACGTCATTTTCCTCTGCAAACTTCTCCATAACTTCATCGACACCGACCTACTTCAAGATATAAACTTTCACATCCCAATAAGGTTTACAAGCAATTACATCCCCTTCAATATAACATGTGCTCGTATTGATCTTTTCCCTTCAACCGAATTCAAGACACTTACAACAAATTACATCCATTCTTATAGATCCATTCAGATATATAATGCAACTACAATTCAGAATTAAATAGTTACCGTCTCGGTGGTCTAGTTGGCTAAGGCGCCTACCTGGAATGTGGGAGACTCGGGTTCGAACTACGATCGGGATGGATTTTGTAACTTCTAAACTGTATTAAAATATTAAATAATTAGCCATTGACACAGAAATTGATATCAGTCACATGAAACTTCATTCATTTAAAGCAGCTGTTTACCAATATGACTCATTTATCACTCTTTAATCACTTTAATTGTCACCAGTTTTGTATTTTAAAACATCAGTGCATTTTTCAATCATTTTGTTAATTCAGGCGGTTTTTAATATTTACACTTTTGTTATTCAAGTTTTTCTTATTGTATTTGTTGTTTAATTTTAATTGTATAGTACTTGTTCATGAATTTAAAGATTTGTTTAATAATTTATTTTGTATTGTTTAGTTTTAGTAACCTGACACTTGTGAGGCCTACCTGTTGTTAGAGATCCACAAATATATATTCGTTCTTGTACCTTTTTGAATGAACGTAACGAGCGAAACGAGAGAAGAGAAGATTCTATTTCACTACACTGGAGAAAAAATCCGGATTTTTTTTTTTTTTTCTTCTTTTTTCTGTTTTTTTTGGCTGTTTGTTAACACGATTCCGGCTAAACAGTTAATCCGATTGCAATGAAATTTTATGGAGGCCTTCGAAATCTTTGAACTTAGAACTGCCACGTTTTTGAGCGCAGCCGAAAAATTATTTCTCATGAAAATCGCAATTTTACGATTTTTTTCGATTTAAAAAAAAAATCGAAATATAACACCTACATGCTTCATCCGATTGTTATAATTTTTTCACAGAACCTTAATTTCATAAATTAAGATATTCGTGTGAAATTTGAGCGCAATCAAAAAACTATTTCTCATGAAAATCGAAATTTTACATTTTTTTTCTTTTTGGATGAGCGTAGCGAGCGTAGCGAGCGAAGCGAAGATTCCATTTAACTACACTGGAGAAAAAAATCCGGAATGTTTTTTTTTTTTTTTTTTTTTTGTATTTTTGTCTGTTTGTTAGCACGATTCCGGCTAAACCGATACTCCGATTGCGATGAAATTTTATTGAGACCTTCGAAATCTCTGAACTTAGAACTGCCACGTTTTTTAGCACAATCGAAAAAAAAATTCCCATAAAAATCGCAATTTTACGATTTTTTTCGATTTTTAAAAAATTTCTTCGATTTATAATACCTACACGCTTTGTCCGATTGTAATGATTTTTTCACAGAACCTTTATTTTATGAATTTATATATTCGTGGAAAATTTAAGCGCAATCAAATAATTATTTACCATAAAAATCGCAATTTTACGGGGTTTTTCTTTTTTAAAACAATTCTTTGACAAATAACACCTACATTCTTTATCCGATTGTAATGATTTTTTCACAGAACCTTAATTTTATAAATTCATATATTCGTGTAAAATTTGAGCACAATCAAATAATTATTTCTTATGGAAATCGAAATTTTACGATTTTTTTCTTTTTTAAAATTACGATTAATTAAAAAAATTAAAAATTAAAGTTTATTTTTTATTTATTTTAAATTATTTTTAAAAAAATCATCAACTTAGTAATGATTTTTTCACAGAACAGAAAATTCACATAACACATGGCAGCTCAATGCACCAATTACGCTCATCCAACAACGCGGCGGGACTTAAGCGTTTTCCTAGTTTAAAACAATTCTTTGACTTATAACACCTACATGCTTTATCCTATTGTAATGATTTTTTCACAGAACCTTAATTTTATGAATTAATATATTCGTGTAAAATTTGAGCGCAATCGAATAATTATTTTTTATGTAAATCGCAATTTTATGATTTTTTTCTTTTTTTAAAATTACGATTAATATTTATTTTTTTTAATTTAAATTTCAAATTAAATTTAATTAAATTAAAAAAAGTTCTTCGACTTGGTAATAATTTTTCCAAGGAACAACAGAAAATCCGCATAACACATGGCAGCTCAATGCACCAATTACGCTCATCCAACAACGCGGCGGGACTTAAGCGTTTTCCTAGTTAAATCTTTATTTTGGTTCGATATATCTTTGTAAAAAAAAAAATGCTTTCATTGTATTAATTGATGAGGGTAGTGAAGATTCCGTTCTACTACACTGGGGACAAAAATCCGCACTGTTTTTCTTCTTTTTTTCATTTTTCTTTTTTTTTTTTTCTTTTCTTTTTTTTCTGTTTGTATTTTAGTGTGTTTGTTAACACGATTCTGGCTAAACCAATACTCCAAAAGCAATGAAATTTTCTGGAGGCCTTCGAAATCTCTGAACTTAGAACAGCCACCTGTTTGAGCGCAATCGAAAAATTATTTCTCGTGATAATCGCCATTTCTTGAAAAAATTTCTTCGACTTATAACACCTACATGCTTTGTTCGATTGTAATGATGTTTTCACAGAACCTTAATTTTATGAATTAATTTCTTTCGTGTTAAATTTGGGCGCAATCGAAAAATTATTTCTCGTGAAAATTCTAATTTTACTCTTTTTTCGTTTTAAAAACATTTCTTCGACTTATAACACCACATGCTTTATTCGATTGTAATGCTTTTTTCACAGAACCTCAATTTTATGAATTAATATATTCGTGTGAAATTTGAGCGCAATCGAAAAATTTTTCTCATGAAAATCGCAATTTGCGCTTTTTTCATTAAAAAAGTCTTCGACTTACCTATAACACTTTCGACACACATTCACACATTCGATTGTAATGTAGTGTGTAATGTAATGTGAGCCCCTGATCCTCATGTCGTCGTCGTCGTTAAAATTAAAACAATATTACCAAGCGTGTCTCGCAGGTCATAGCAATGGGAAAACGAAATCAATTTAAATACCATCTGCATAAAACATGGCAGCTCAATGCATCAATTACGGTCATCCAACAACGCGCCCAAAAAGTGTTTGCGAAGCTTCCTAGTTTATTCCACTTAAAATTTTAATCCGTTAATCGTCTTACCTTTCTTGACCATTATTGATTTTATATCATCATTTTCTCCCTCTTCTCCATTACTGTTTTCTTGTATTCTTAAAAATCTTATTGGATGAGCGTAGCGAGCGAAGCAAAGATTCCATTTCACTACACTGGAGAAAAAAATCCGGATTGTTTTTTTTTCTTCTTTTTTCTGTATTTTTGTCTGTTTGTTAACACGATTCCGGCTAAACCGTTACTCCGATTGCGATGAAATTTTGTGGAGGCTTTCGAAATCTCTGAACTTAGAACTGCCACGTTTTTGAGTGCAATCGAAAAATTATTTCTCATGAACATCGCAATTTTATGATTTTTTCGATTTTTAAAACATTTCTTCGACTTTAACACCTACATGCTTTATTCGATTGTAATGATTTTTTAACAGAACCTAAATTTTATAAATTAAGATATTCGTGTGAAATTTGAGCACAATCGAAAAATTATTTCTCATGAAAATCGAAATTTTACGGGTTTTTTCTTTTTTTAAACACTTTTTTGACTTATAACACCTACATGCTTTATCCTATTGTAATGATTATTTTGCAGAGACTTAATTTTATGAATTAATATATTTGTGTGAAATTTGAGCGCAATCAAATAATTATTTCTTATGAAAATCGCAATTTTACTATTATTTTCTTTTTTTTAAATTTCGATTAATTTTTAAAAAAAAAGTTAATTTTTTAATTATATTAATTTAATTTAAAAAAATCTTCGACTGAGTAATGATTTTTTCACAGAACAACAGAAAATCCGCATCACACATGGCAGCTCATAATGCACCAATTACGCTCATCCAACAACGCGCCTGAAAAAAGCGTTTGCGAAGCTTCCTTGTGTATAATACAAACATCAAATCCATTAATTCGATTATGCGCATTTATGTAGTATGTATACTAATGTAGACTGTCTACCATAAATAAATAAAGTGGTCGAGTTCTGTTGTATCTCTATCCCTAGACATTGATTTACTTATGGTTGAAAATGTACTTGCACATTAGTAAAGACACACATGCAACATTATTTTATACTAATAATGAACACAATCAATTGTTTGTAATTGATATTTGATATTTAATAATTAATTAAATGTCAACTGTGTACAGCAATAGCGGTACGCAAATTTTATGATATTTGTTTTAAACTAAAACAAAATATTATTCAAATCACTCATCACTATACTTTACATTTTGACTTGTGGCAATTCAAACATTTTCTCGAAATTTTGCAATTCTATTTAATTATTTTGTAATTTGTACGTGCAAGCGTATTAAAGACGCATTTACGCATTTTCTCAATGGGAAACATCCTTCTCACTTTTCTCGCCGAGTGGCGAGAAAAATACATTAAAATAATAAATAATAATCCTACACACATAGGTGCATCAACTAGATATGAGATATTGTATCTTGATCTGTCGTGCCTCCGATATTAAAGATATCACCACATTACCCGGTAAATATTGAACAATTTCGACTTCAACTAACACACAAACTTGACAGGGCTAGACAAATCCACAAATCTTTTCTGTTTTTCTAGCAAAAACGTATTCAATACTTTCCTGTATAATATAATTCATGGCGTAGCTTGAAACTCTATTTTGTCTTTTCCTCTGGCCTGTTTTTATTTGTGATCTAACAATACCAAGAAACGGAAACGGAAATAAAAAGGAAATGTAAACATTATTGGGAAAGCGAAGATAAATATAAAAATACAGATATATTTCTTCGAATAAACCAGGTACCGTACATAAGACTTCATCTAAAAATAGATTCAGACTAATGTCACATCCTTCGACTCAAAGTGATGTCCACCCACCCAAGTCCTGCTTCATAATTTTATTATTGCATTTAAAAAACAGTCCACATAGTGATAATTTGTAACGTATGTTTTTATGAAAATAATTCGTATGTTTTTGTTTAGAAAGTGATATTTTACTTATCACCTGTGTATTTTATTTGTATTGTATCGTTATTTTAACAGTTCCCATGTTTTGCGGTGTTCATTTACGTGGATTGTAATAAAATAAACAAATACAAAATTACCACACATGCCACATGGCCGTGCAATCTTATTTATGATAAAACTGTCAAGTGGAGGGACGTATAGCTATAGGTTACTAGGTAAAACACTATGTTGCAACAAGTACGGGCTTATACCCACAACTGGTATCGAAGCTCATTTATCAACTTAATTATCACACGAATTATAATTTATCATCGTGCATTGAAATCTCATGGTGAAGGTGTCAAGAAGGTGCACACAAATAAAATCGAACCGTTCTTTTAACTCATGGTGGAGGTGCCAAGGACACAAGATTGAATCTAGACCATATTATTATGTATAATCCACGTTCAAGAGCAAGGCTACAAAACGCATATTAATCGGAGAATGTGTTTGTTTTTTTATGAGAAGACTTAAAACTCGCGCAGATGGACGGACGGACATACAAGTGAATTAGAATTTTTGGTTTAAACTCTTAACTGGATGAGCGAAGCGAAGACTTCAATTTTACTGACCCCCAAAAAAATTAGCTCGGGTGTTTTTTGTTTGTTTTTCTGTCTCTTTGTTCGCTCTCTACCGGGCAAACGGCATATTATGCGATCTTGATGAAAATTTGAGGGGGCCTAAGAAATTTCTGAACTTAGACCTACCACGTTTTTGGGTATATAGTAGGGGGGCAAGAGGTATCCCGTGCATCTTTCGTGGAAGAGTTTTGCGGTAAGTTGTTTTCTATTAGGTAGTGGGATACAAGTTTTTTGCACTTTCCTTGCAGGTCATGCTATGCTGCAGAGGGCGTCGGGGGCGTCGCGACGCCCTTACACGTTTTTTAAGAGGGATGATTTTTTATCTCGTGTGCCTTTCGTGATAGAGTGTTGCGGTAAACTGTATTCTATTAAGTAATAGTATACAAGGTTTTAGCACCTACCTTGCAGGTCCTGTCACGCTTCAGAGGGCTTCGGGGGCGTCGCGACACCCTAAAACGTTTTTAAAAAAGAAGGATGAATTTTTATCTCGTGTACCTTTCGTGGTAGAGTATTGCGGTAAATTGTATTCCATTGAGTAATAGCATACAATTTTTTAGAACCTACCTTGCAGGTCCTGGTAGGCTTCAGAGGGCGTCGGAGGCGTCGCGACGCCCTATAACGCTTTTTTTAAAAGGGATTATTTTTTATCTTATGTGCCTTTTGTGATAGAGTATTGCGGCAAACTGTATTCTATTAAGTAATAGCAAAGAAGTTTTTAGAACCTACCTTGCAGGTCCTGGTAGGCTTCAGAGGGCGTCAGGGGCGTCGCGACGCCCTTTAACGTTGATAAAGATGCATAATTGTTTAGCTCGTGTGCCTTTCGTGATAGAGTATTGCGGTAAACTGTATCCTATTAAGTAATAGCATACATGGGTTTTGAACCCTCCTTGCAGGTCCTGGTACGCTTCAGAGGGCGTCGGAGGTGTCGTGACACCGTAAAACGTTTTCTAAGAAGGATGATTTTTTTATCTCCTGTGACTTTCGTCGTAGTTTTGCTGTATACTACATTCTATTTTGTGATACACTACAAATATTTTACACCTAGCTGTCAGGACCTACACCACAGAGGACGTCGGGATCGTCGCGACGTCATGGACAAGTTCTCAATAATAAATTTTTATCAGTTTTAAATAACAGAATATATTATTTGGCATCATTGTAAAGAAAAATATTACTTTTATGATATCTTCTCGAAGTAGGTATTAGCCTACATTACTTAGGTACATTAGTTACTTATATAATATAAATGAAATATTTAGAAACAATAATGCATCTTTATCAACGTTAAAGGGCGTTGCGACGCCCCTGACGCCCTCTGAAGCCTACCAGGACCTGCAAGGTAGGTTCTAAAAACTTCTTTGCTATTACTTAATAGAATACAGTTTACCGCAATACTCTATCACAAAAGGCACATAAGATAAAAAATAATCCCTCTTTAAAAAAGCGTTATAGGGCGTCGCGACGCCTCCGACGCCCTCTAAAGCCTACCAGGACCTGCAAGGTAGGTGCTAAAAACGTGTATTCTATTTCTCAATAGAATACAATTTACCGCAATACTCTAGCACAAAAGGTACACGAGATAAAAATTCATCCCTCTTTTAATAAAACCGTTTTAGGGCGTCACGACACCCCCGACGCCCTCTGAAGCGTGCCAGGACCTGCAAGGTTGAGGCAAATACCTTTTTTGCTATTACTTAATAGAATACAGTTTACCGCAATACTCTATCACGAAAGGCACATGAGATAAAAAATCATCCCTCTTAAAAAACGTTATAGGGCGTCGCGACGCTCCCGACGCCCTCTCAAGCGTACCAGGACCTGCAAAATAGGTGTAAAAAATTTGTATGCTATTACTAAATAGAATGTTGTTCACCGCAACACTCTATCACGAAAGGAACACGAGATAAAAAATCATCCCTCTTAAAAAAACGTGTAAGGGCGTCGCGACGCCCCCGACGCCCTCTGCAGCATAGCATGGCCTGCAAGGAAAGTGCCAAAAAAACTTGTATCCCACTACCTAATAGAATACAACTTACCGCAAAACTCTTCCACGAAAGATGCACGGGAAACGAAATCATACCTCTTGCTCCTCTACTAATAATCGAAGAAATATTTCTTATGAATATCTTACTTTTACGATTTTTTCTAATTTTAATGCGATATTTTCGTGATATTTGGGCCGATTCTTACCAAACGGGTGGAGCTACAACGTTCATATTTTACATGGACATTAAGGTAATGGAGATGTAGTACCTTTTGAAAGAAAAAGTTTTAAAGCTTTCCAGAATCCTTAGAAATAAAGGTTTTAATATAATTTTTTTGAGGTGTATAAAATTAACAAGTAACTATAGAAACTTGACAACAATCACCTACAATGCGTACAAAAAGCAAGTTTTCGGGCCTCCAGATATTTTACATTCTGTTAATTGGTATTACCATAGCAATTAATACTACTTTGTAAAGAAATATCCTATTTTAACAAAAATGATTTTGTAACGGGACTACAAAACGCAAAGAGATCCCACGCATACTAAAAACTTGCAAAAAAGCTCATCCGTCAACGCGACTAGAAAAAGCGTTCGTGAAGCGGCCTACTGTTGTGAATGAGCGTGTAATACAAATGTATTGCTTAAAGTACTGCATTTTACTTATCTCACTCAAAATACCATGAAACATAATTAGGGTTTTAAAGCAATACGAAAACATAACTTTTGATATGTTGGATACTCAGAGCACAGACTCACATAATGTGTAATCGTGAGGTCATCCACGGAAAGATTGATGTTTCTCGATTTGGATGGTCGGGAAACACTCTCGCAGGTGGAATAATTAATATTTAATAAATTTCTGGATTGTATTAAATATTAATTATTCCACCTACGGGAGTGTTTCCCGACCATCCAAATCGAGAAATATACCCTCGCTCATACCTGCGTAAGGTAATGACATTATAAATATGTTTGTTTGGTCAATTCAACAGCAACAGTTTTTCGATGCTTTATTGTTCCATCCATTCAAGTTCTAAAATGTAACGACAATACAGAAGTTAAATTGTTACCGTCTCGGTGGTCTAGTTGGCTAAGGCGTCCACCCGGAAAGTGGGAGACTCTGGTTCAAACCCGATCGGGATGGATTTTTTAATTTCTGGATTGTATTAAATAGATTGATGTTTATTGTTCGCAGGCATCACCGGAACGGTCACCATAGACGCTAATGGAGACCGCATCGCCGACTATGAACTCCTGGACATGAACCCACAGACTTTCAGATTCCAGGTAAGAGCAAGAAACCACGTGTGACTAGAGCTTGTGTGTCAGACCGTATCTACAAACAAGGTAACATACAGATTGGAGGATATTCTCTTGTTGCGTAGGCTCTTCGTATTGGTAATAGAACATACAAATATATTATTATTATTTACTACAATTCAGAAATTAAAAAAGTCCGCCCTAACCGGGAATCGAACCACGGATCTCTTGCATTCCAGGCAGGCGTCTTAACCACTAGACCATCAGGACGGGTACATTTCTAATCTCTGAATTGTAGTTGCATTATACATCTGAATGGATTGAACAGTACTGCAACGAATATCTGCTGCCTTTGAACTGACCGCGGGAGAGTTTCCGGACTAACCAAATCGAGAAATAAACCCTCGCTCATACCTGCGTAAAGGTAATGAATGACATTATAATTAATGTTAGGTAGTCAGTTCAAAGGCAGCAGATATTCGTTGCAGTACTGTTCCATTCATTCAGATGTATAATGCAACTACAATTCAGAGCTTAAAATGTGCCCGTCCTGATGGTCTAGTGGTTAAGACGCCTGCCTGGAATGCGGGGTGTTTCCCGACTAACCAAATCGAGAAATATAAAATATATATTTTACATTCTTTGAACAAATGTATGGACATCAAAAATGTTCTACATCATACCATTCGTTGTTATGCATGTGTCATTCTGCTGCGTTACAAACCAAGTTACTATTCTGATGTTTTGAACTAATGAGGCGTGGGAATATAAATTATTTACTGCCTCGTTGTTTTTAACACGATGTACAATAAATCGTGCAAACATTGATTTTTATTTATTTGGATTAGGTTATATGCCGATAACGTTTATTTGGTACATATTTTATGCGGCAAATTATTAATTACATTTATGACTTTGACCCATGTACGAACTTAGTATCATATTTGTCTATTGCTCCCTTTTGTTAGAATCTTATCTATTACCTCCATTTTACCTGTATTTCCTACCACAAGACACGGCATGCCTCTTTTTCTGCTCCTACTTTAATTTTAATTATTTTCTTTGTTTCCTGCACGCGGCTGTACTTTTTTGTCTCTCAAATTATATTACTTTAATCTGCTAAACCTGCAGCTGACGTAGATGGTGTCCCATAGAAAGGAGCTACTCAACATATAGCTCACTTATTATTTTACGGTTTATTTTAATTTCGTTTCGTATTTCGTTTAGCGTTGCTCAAACTTTAATTAAACGTATTATATTCATATATCCCCGGTGTAGTCACGTTTTTAAATTTCTGTCAAAAGTACTAACATAAAATCTGCGCCATAGTCGCCTACTATATAAATCAAAAGTTAAACATATTGTAGACCATCTGCTGAGTCAGGGCCTCAACAACAACAATAACTACGGGGCGTAGCCATTACAATTACCGTTCCCCCTGACTCAGAGATAGCGACCAAGACCGTACTGTGTTCTGGGACAATTTGGGAATGGATTTACTTATGGTTTACACAAGAACAGAACATAATTCAAAATAAGAGATTGCTGTATTTAAATCTGATTACTCCTACACTAGTCTTCTGATAACCTGTGCATTGCGTGTGTAAGTACGTGGGTTCGAATCCAAGTGATTCCTTGATCTTAACACTCTCCTATCTACTAATTAATAATGTCCACACATGACTTACCGAATAACTCTCTCTGGTATTAATACTGCTGGTAGCTCTCAGATTCGCCTGGTCCAGTTTATTTTCTTCTTCACGTCTTCTCTCTTGCTCGTCCTTAGTCACCAGGCCATAAATAGGCTTCCCCTAGACCCTTCTTGACTTTCCCCCTCCAGGGCTCCAGTCTGTAAAGGGCCTTAGTCCAACTCACGTCCCCCTCTTCTTGAAACCTGAGTATTTACCGTACCCCTCGTGTTATTGAAACGTCAGCTTAATAGCAATAATAAAACATTAACTGACTTGTTTTATCATTATCATTTTGTCATCACCAATTCAGCAAATTCCACCCATGTCACCATAATACAACATGTTTACCGAATGTCCCAATCGGTATTATCAACATTGGGTCCGCATATCCAAGTTTCATGTAAATTGTAGATCACAGGACCATGGCTGCCTTACAATATATGATATAATAGATCTTCCTTGGAAATGCGTCCCGATGAATTTTGGCCGAAAAATACATTTACACAATTAAAAAGATGCCCTACAGTTTACGCTCAAATGTAAAAATATATTAAAATAAATCGTCGAAGTGGAAAAATGATCCAAGCAATATTGTGTTGTAAGCTAATTATTTCGCAGCCCAAAACCAAAAAGTCAATACAAAGAATCTTAAAATATGCATTAATATTAACCGAAATTGGGACATTTTCAGAACCACGCAATGAAGCTTGCGTGAGCGAGCGTGTGGCGTTGCTGAGTGAAATGTGTACATCTTCGTAACTCTCCCCCCCCCCCCCCCCCCTGCAATAATGTGGGCTTACAGTGGGTAATGCATGGGGTTAGCTGTACGCATTTGTACCACACAACGCTACAGGCTCCGCAAATGATATTGCACGGTTGTGTACAATCCTGCCTTTAATAAAATGCAAATTAACTGTATTGTTTAACGTTTTGGTGGTGACATGCCTCTCTTTATTAACCTATAACATTGATAAAAGGCTAAAAGCTGATTGAGGATTATAAATTTAAATGTGTTTATTGTGCTGAAAGATTCGGAGGAAAAAGATGGAAGAAGAGATCATAACCACCATGTTAATGTTTGGAGGATCAGCGTTAGACGGGAACATGCTCAAATTACTAGATGAAGGCTATGTCATAAAATACCGTGTTAGGTAGTACTTAATCTGAATCCCTTCTACTACATTGACAAGCCTTTATCTATCAACGTCGTCCCTGCCGTCTTCTTTGGGGATCAACTGAACACTACACCTAATTCACCCTAAGCCCAGCTATAATCACGTGGTTCTTATCAAAACACAGTTTCCATTACCCCGGACTCGGTGGCTATAATCCTAGTTATGCCCCACCGGGTATCTCATCCTTCGTGTATAGCCTGTTCCGCTTAAAGAGGCGGGATTTGCCGTATACATTTCTACAACCGGGCTTTATTAAATTAACATGACACTTTGCATATAGCTGATATGCCCGTAAGTAAACTTTGCCAGCTTTTGCTGATTGCACAAAATAATATATTAATTGCAATAATATCCCCAAACATCAAGGTACATCATAGTTTTTATTGTGTATCATAAAACGTTTAAGGGAGTGGAGCTCGTTTATATGCATCACTTTCTCTGTTCGTCTCTCCTTATGTGCGTGTAAGACGTCTCACGATTAAAACAGAACTAGACTTACAAAGACATGCGTTTCTTCGTAGACATTTCTCTTCAACAAGGACGATAAAGAACGTTGATTACCCGACCTGAGAGTAAGGAAATAGTTCTATCACTATTAAAATAGGTCACTTCACCTACATGCACCGAAGAGATTTGAATACTATTGGCAATGTTATTTATGTATCCTTCTTCGACCATGTGTGACTATACGGAGCTCTTTGATAATAGGTTTGTTTGTTTACCTAGTGTAGTGTAGACTTGTGTAGTGAACTACAGGACTGGTGTAGGCTTTCAAAATCAAATTACACTACACTTCACCCAGGATCACCAAACGTTTTTTTAAGCTACACTACATTAGATTCGCTCACATCAACTGTCAACTACTAAAACATAATAACACCACAAACAGTACTGTTGAAGGCACTAGATGAGCCAAATTGATATAGTAGGTCTGCTATCATATCATATTAGACGATGAAATGTTATTTGGAACATAAACTTCATTAGTTATTATCCTTATTGAGGATAGAGTACGCTATGCATTTGCCTTTATCACAAAATATAGATCCACATAAATAAAATACTCCGACTAAAATGTGTAATATCTTTGGAATATAGTAGACTTTTAATTGATTTTAGGAGTTTTATCGCCTTGCCATTGCAAGAATGTGTCATTCATCAAGTTTTAATCTATTTCTCTTCAAATTTTGGCCTAAAATTTCTACATCTATCCACTTTATACGACCTTCTAGAACTCGTGTAAAAATGCTTCACTTAACACTACACGAAGTCAAACCAAACGGCTACGCTTTACACTAAACTTTATGCGAAAACGCATTTCAGACTTCGTGAGCCTACACTAGTGTGAAGTGTAGGTTTGTGTAGTAAAGCAAACAAATCAATTGCTTCAACGACAAATGACAAGCGGAGTGAGCGTAAAAAATCTAATGAAAAATGTATTTATTTTGATTGCAAAAGCAGCTTGATTTCGGGTTAGTCCGCTAACTAAGCGAGGTCGGCCTCTGAATATTGGCACGCGGCTATGATGTGCTGTATTTCGAAACACGTCTGAAACTTCTGTCACGTGCCCACTAAACGCTTTTTGCCTCTTCCTATAATAATGGGGAAACTGTTTTTGTTATCAAGAAACACTTGAAAGGCTTGAAAATCTTTTTATATTTATTTATAACATTGGAGAAAGAAAACACAAAAGTAAAAAAACGCATCTTTTTTCTAACTATAAAGCCAAAAGTAATAAAAACATGACGTGCACATTTTATCATTTTTTATGTTTCTTAGCATCCTTAGAATTTCGTTTAACTTCATTAACATTATTTTGTAGATAAAATGATTTTTCTCAAGAATACTATAATGATCCCGCCCAAGGCATGATATTATACTGCTTGCTGAGACGTGCGCCCCGTGCTACATAATATGTGCATGGATGAGTGCAAACCCCGTAATTCGAATTATCTCTTGATTTTGTAGAATTATTTTATTCATATTATTTTGTATACGTGTAGCATTATTTTGTAAATCAGCTCTATAGCTCGATAAGACTGTCAATACATAGGCCTACTTATGTCGGTTTGAATTAAGCCTAAGGCACGTATTTTGTAATTGTCCGTCATCCTCATCCATCAACTAACTGCGTCTCCAACAACAAAGAATGGTTCACATTTGACACTTTTGTGAAGCATTTAATGCAGCCAGTTGGGTCTTAGCGTTGAATTGATGATTGATATTAAATTTTTCTTGATCTTAAAGCAAACTTATTCATTCTTCTATTGCCCTTTCGTAGATTATCAAGCGATTTTGTTGATCAGTAATAAAATATGTAATGACATGAATATTTTGAAATAAAAAAAGAAATTCATAAATTCGCAAATCTTGTACAGGCCTATGAAAATATTTGTATTAGTGTGTTTTTCTACTAAGTTTTAGTTTCATAATATAATTAGTTCTTTACGTTTGCACGCCATCTTTGCTTAGTTAGCAGGAAATGCTCTCCCATATGCAGTCTCTTAAACTTAAAGCAGGAATATCACGGATGTGTTTCAGACTGTGGCGAACTACATCGGCTCAACGCGGCAGTTGCAACAGGTGCCTGGCAGGTCGATCCACTGGGCGGGTGGGCGAACCACCCCTCCGCGAGACACCCCCGTGTGCGGCTTCGATAACTCGCTCTGCCCCGATAACAGTGAGTCTACCACCTCAAGCACTTCTTGCCCTTGCTTTCAAATAAACATGTATACAAGTACCGTGTTGGCTCGAGCGCTAAGCGCGCGACTCTGATTCGGGAGGTCCCGGATCGAATCCCGTAGAGACCGGCAATCCTGACTGAAGGTTTTTTCCGGGGTTTTCCTCAGTCGTTAATGCAAATGCAAGGGATTGAGTCGTCTTAAATAGCCCTCGGACATCCCTTCACAATAAATTGTCCTATCCGCAATATACCTAGTTAGTCACCTGTAAGAGGGTCACATCGGTTAAATCGGATGTGTATACCCTACAGCGGGCATCCTACAAAAAATTATTTATTTTATTAATCCAAGTATTTGTATTAGGCCTACAAACTTCAATAACCATCACAAGTTTAAAAAAACTAATACCAATTAAATCCGTGGGTTCTGTGTATGATCAAAATTGGCCGGAGTCGAATTCCAGCGCAATTGACCGTTACGCCATCGTGATGTAATGGATGGCTAGACGCTAGCTCACGGCTGCTGATAGGTGTCTGCTAGATTCTATGCCCCTAGTTCACGATGGCATTCATTAGAATTTTCTTTTACGATTATAATAACGATCTGACACTAAAAACTCTACTTCAATGTATTAAGTTGTTGTTAGAATTAATATATTCATGTTCTGGAAAGAAGGGCAGTTCCATAATTGTTAGTTATTTGGTATATGTGGCTTTTCTGTGGCTGGCCATTGGAGTTTATTTCAGTTTCCTATGCAGAAGGACGGGATAATTACGCATAAATAGATTATCATCCTAGAATTGCAAAGATTTTACAGACGTTCTGATATTCGTTGCCAAAATGTGAGCTACAATTTCACTAGCAAATAGGTACGAATCAAGTACGTTATAATCGCCCCATACAAATAACTAACACCAAACATATTAATATGATACCACAATGTTTTACAAATCCAACTCAATTTATTGATAGCTGTGTAAGTATCGAGTTCGATCTCAGCGAAGAAAACCATACTCGGACCCGGCACCTCCACCAAATTTTCAAGAACTTGGAAGTATGTAACAATTTAAACTGGAAACAGCTTCAAGCAAGATCGAACAAACTCCAAATGTGTTCATGTTGTAGGGCCTATCTAACTAAATAAGTTTCCTGGAAACACCATTATCAACTAGGCCCTAATTTGCATATATATTTCGTTGGATGGCAATATGCGCAATGTTGCTCACTCCACTATTGACAAATATATATCGATGAATCAAGGCGTTGCAGTAATAATTTCGTCTCAAACTCCAAGGATGGATCAACGATCAGTCCCATTACATTTCTAAATAGTAATCAAATTACTATCATGGCGCTATATTTTCTTCAACCTGACGCGACACGGTTGCTATTATTGCAGTTTGGTCTGCCACCTTTGAGTTTCTGAGCCCAAAGTAACTACGATCTGAGTGATCACATAGCCCACCTTCGTCTGTACTTTACGGCAATCTTCAGTGACTGCACCAAGTACGTCTACCCTTGATTATCTAACAAATCATTATCCTCCTCGTACAAGGAAATTACAATGGTAATTTAATTTCAGAGTAATCTCCTTTGATTACTTGATGTATAACAACTCATTTCCACCATTGATTAAAAGGAGTTGTCACTGTTAATAAAATTAGTCGTTTGATAACTTTTTAAATCAGACAAAATAACCATTTATCATAAATTAGGGAACCTGAAAAGTAGACAGAAGAGCTATACGTTTATTTACTTGTTGAATGCGTCGTATTTACGTTTCCCACTTGGCCATCCGTTGAAACGACTTAGTCTTCTTCTTCTTGTGCTTATGTAACACTCCATCTTTCTCGCCTCAAGGGTAAACGCATTTTAAATTCAATTCC
Source organism: Sweltsa coloradensis (assembly GCA_024449915.1). NCBI lineage: Eukaryota > Metazoa > Arthropoda > Insecta > Plecoptera > Chloroperlidae > Sweltsa > Sweltsa coloradensis. The sequence continues at coordinate 121,319 of JAMZAV010001273.1, read as the reverse complement.
GGCTTAACGGGGTGTTTAGCACCAGTGCTGAATTATTTAAACTTTTATCGAAGTCTTACAAAAAAACACACCATTTTTAACTCTTAACCGTTACTTAAAACAACCTTGAAAATATATTAACTTCGACAAACAAATATGTCCAAAGTCACCCTGGAGTAAAATATGTGTTGTCTATGAACTAGCCATTTTAAACGTAGTGAGAGAACTTTTATTTTTTAAGTAAAACAAAACTCTGTTGTACAAATACAATTGCCACAAGGACACAGAATAAAAATAACATTCATTGATTTACTACAGTTAAAAAAGAGTTTTAAAATTTAAATACAAATACAAGAAATGAGTATTAATAATACAATTAAAAAATTACATGTTTAGACTAAAAAGGTGATTCCTGAATAGAAATGGAACCTTTAATGCCCCCATCAAACCTCTTGTATAGTGTTTTGCCTAATTTAAGAGTATTGCAAAACTTAAAAAAAAGTAAACAACGTTGCATTCACAGTGAAACCTGTTGATGACACTGTTACATGTTGAATACACAGCATATTCAAGCATAAACCCACTTATTGGTATCCTTGCATTTTATATTTATCGTCATTATTAATAGTAACGGCAGGTTTAATTCAAATTAATTTCTAAATCAAAATTATTATTATTATTTATTTTTTTATTTTATTTTTTATGAAGAAAATTGTTGCGTTGTGCGTGGACGGCTGGTAGTTGTTCAAAGGAAGATTAACGCATTAGAAAGTACTACGTGCAGCATGTGTGGTGAGCTATATAACAACGAGAGAAGAGAGTTTGGTGGATAAATGTATTGTTTGCGAACACGAAGAAATTGTTGCTGGAGGGGTTTGAAAAAGATGTTGGGGTGGGTTTGTGGAGTGGCGAACTGAAAGGGGTTGAAAATAGAAGCCCAACATTTCGAACGAGGAGAGCTTGGACTCGCTCGAAATAAAGACCATTCAACAATACAGACAATAAAAAACATAAGCTATAGGCCTATAGAATTGCAAAAATGTATGAGAGGAGTGAATGTCAGGATAGACTGCAAGTTGTGTGATGTGATTTCTTCTAACGACACGAACAAAGACAGGAAAGTGTTGTTGTCAAAACCAATTTTCTTAAAGGATGAAGTATTTAGCTCCTCGGTCACATTGGTTACCCAAGCGTTGAAGCGTCTCTCTCGACCGGGCCTGAATCACATTCACATTCTTGATCAGTACTATGGAAAATATAAGTTGGTATGAATATGTAGTTTGTTTATTATAAGCTTAAAAACAACACAAATCTACCTAAAAGCTGTATTCGTTTTTAAATTTATTGTGCTAGGAAAATATAATAAGCTCGTTATTAGACGTGGTCACGTGAATGATCATTTTTTGGCATTGTTTGGAAGCTTTTCCGAAGTTTGGATATATTAATATTAAACTAATTTAAATATGCATGACTATTACTTCTGTGTAAAGTTTCAATCCGATAACCACTGGCTGCAGAAAATGGCCCGAAAAAAATCACTGGTATTGCAGTTTGTTAATTAAAATCGTGTTTGGAATTTCATTACAAATATCGATAGTGCTGTTTACTTAATGTTTACTCTTCTGTTCGCAGCACTAACTGGCACCGCTATCCTCAGCATAATCCTAAGCTCAGTGGTGGTGCTTCTTGCTATCGCCTCGGTGTTTATTTACAGGTAAGTACGTACTTAGCATAAAGTTGATGATTGCTCATGATGGTGTAGTGTTGAGTGTTGAGTGAGTGTTGATTGTTGAGTGTTGGGTGTTGAGTGTTGGTGTTGGTGTTGGGTGTTGAGTGTAACCGGGTGTTGGGTGTTGGGTGTTGGGTGTTGGGTGTTGAGTGTTGAGTGTTGGGTGTTGGTGTGTTGGGTGTTGGGTGTTGGGTGTTGGGTGTTGGGTGTTGGGTGTTGGGTGTTGGGTGTTGGGTGTTGGGTGTTGGGTGTTGGGTGTAAGTGGGTGTTGGGTGTTGACTCTTGTTGACTTGATTATTAAATCATGATTGTTAGACATAAGATACTATAGATTGCTGATGGTTGAATTTTGACCTTTTTTCAATTAATTCTACCATAGGATGGACTGAATTATAGCCGGTTTCCGAACATTTTGTAATGGAATGCTATCATAGGAAGGACAGTGAGATGTAGGGACCGGTTTCCGAACTTGTTTGTGACTTTATGAGGGAAGAATGTTTCAAGAAGGGGAAGAAGGACGAGAGGAGAGTGAAGGGTGGAGAGTAAACATTTACCCGCAAACTTACAACACACTAGGCACACTATTTAGTCTTTGAATTGAATGCGTGTATTGATGCTGTATGTTCTAAGGGAAAGTTCAAGTAATGTATAACACAAGTTCTATTCCACACCGAATCTATACATAGTACAATATTTTCGATGTAACCGTTTGCGTGCGGCTCAAACGAGACCGGTTATTTTTATTTAACACTACATTTTGTCAATAAAAACTCTCTCCATCATCAGTCATTGTATTAACCTTAATCTTAAACCATGTTTATTGGTCACGAAGTTTAAAATTATGAAATATAAAAATGCTTCCTAGATTTATGTGAGCATTTACTAGAGTATTTCCATTTAGAATATTGGCTATTTCCTCCTTTTATTATCCTTTAGAAAACGCTGCAATGCTTCTATGTACGTTCCGAGAACCAAACATACCACTATACCAATGCAATTGTTCATAATATTACTAAAAGCTTGAAGTTTCTATTAATTTGTTGATGTGTATTGTGTTTATATTAATAATAATACAATTTGGGCGTTTTAAGAAATTTTAAACTTTTTCCAATGTGAGCATTCCTGAATAAACAAGTGACAATGGCATACGATAATATGATGTATTATTTATTAGTCATTTATTCTGAATATTATACTAATTTCTCATATGTATTAAAATGGCATTATTAAGCAAATTTTCCAACAGTATTTGCCTCCTGAAGGATTTTAGAAGGAGCTTGATATTGGTATTGATTGCCTGTGGCGTAACTGCGCGAGGGGCAATCTCATAACTGCAACGAACTAATCGAAATTATATACGAAGTTTTTTTTAACGCTTAACACCTTGTCTTCACTGTGAATTTGTCTACAAAGTTTAGTCGATCAACGTTACTAATTTTCTTTTATCCGTCATAAATATTAACGTTTCTGATTTTGGTTTTGGTAAAGCTAAGAAAGAAGCAGGTTTTTAGATCATGCCACGAATGAAAAACGTGAGCATCCGGTCGGGAAGTTGTCGGACACCGCTGGACGGCCACCGGACCAACGCGCGTGCGTTGACCAGCTTTGTTTGAGAACGGAGGATGTATGTTCGGTTTGCCCTCCCACTATCATGTTAGGATATAAGTCTATTCATTGAATAACTGAAAGCAATATCATAAAATGTAGAATATGGCCTTTTAAATAAATGTGGAAAGCACTATTGAAGCAGAGACTAGCAGAATAGGGAACTGGCCTTGGTTTCAAATATATCTTACACGTATTTAGTAATTTGTAACATTCAATTTAATAAACATCACAATTAAAATAAACTATAAAAAATAAAATCTGTAGATTCTATGCATGTTCAAAGTTCCTGGGGTTTGACTTCCCGCACAAAGACTTAAGTCCGCGCTCTTTTGGTTGTGACGTAATCGTGAGGTGAGGAGGGGAAGCTGATTGGCAGAACTGCCAGCTCGCCGCCTCGGCGAACCTCACGATCACGTCACACCCACCTGCAATGGCGCATGGCCGTTTTCCGGCGCGAAGCCCAGTTCAAATTTTTCCTCGCTCACAGTTAGCGCTAATAAAAGCCGGACGCATAAAAAACTTTACTGGTCGGTATTTGAGGTTATTAGTAGGGACATATTCAAATTTGGTAATGAAGGACAGTTCCCTATAGAACGACAAAGAAATGTAAATGAAAAGCACCATGTGGGTAAACCAGTTGATACTAATGCCCCGTTCGTTTGCTTTTGATTGACATCTGGTTGATCCAACACACTCGATCTGGATTTGATTGCTCTGAACTTATTGGATGTAATGATGTTAATGTTGATGACAGCCTCGGGGTATTATTCGGTTTATAAAAACAGTACAGTAATTACTCGCTTTACTACATCAACCCCACCATAACATTACACAACCACGACAATATTATTCAAAGCATGGATTGGTTTGCATTACTAAATCTGTACTACGGAATGTAAATCTTTAAAACCGTCGGTAAAGTTTCGTGTTTTGTTTTTCTAATATAGATTCGAAATGTTTGAATAAAGGGACTTTACTGTACTAAAACAAGGCACATCTCTGTTTTCATTCTCTCTCCTGCATTACCAAATCATCATCCAGGATCAGGGGGAACATTAGCTCCAATGACTTGAGTTATTTAGGCTTTCTAAGTTGCCGACTAGCCAGATCTGACGCAACTTCCACAGACTACTCTTCGTCCAATAACTCGTCCATATTCTGCTGCTTGTTTTCTGTCTTGTTGGTTTAGGAATGAGCAAAACTGTGGCTTTGGAGCCGTCCAAGCAACGAGGTGTACATAATACATTCTAACGTTATTCCTAATTAGCAGTGTTAGTTCTGTCGCCGCCCACGGATTGAATCGTGTCCAACTTATTTGGTCGGTGTTTCTTTTTTAAAATACCTGTCTTAGTTAGCCCTTGTTTTCTCGTCAATGATGTCGGCTCCGACTGGGTGTGGTCGGACTACTTATTTTAGCCCCCGCAGTAAATCAGTTATGTGGCTGAGTGGGAAGACACCAAATACGAATGTATTGATTGATTTATTAAGTATTTCCATTTATTCCGATCTTCCCACCATCTTCCAAATTCTACTTTCAATCGTCAATCATCTTCAATCAATCGTTATTCATCTCTTTGTCTTAACTTTTCTCTTTTTCTCTATAAAACGTTTATTAATAACCAATATGATGGTACTAAAAAACCTTGAACCAAACCCGTTGTAGAGAATATTACTGATGGTACTAAATAGATCTCTCATTAACGTTAATAACAAGCCGGGCATGATAATTCAACTGCACTATAGGCTCACGCCTACATATCCTCATGCATGGTTGGTGCAACTGACTGTGTAGGCTCACGCCTACATATCCTCATGCATGGTTGGTGCAACTGATTAGTTGTTAACAGTTTGACAACAAAGACTAGTTTGCCCTCGACATTCTTGTCTCTGGTACTAATTAATATCATCCCCTCATTACCGCACCGCCGCTTCCATCGTGTGGGATCCGACTGTAAGCGTCGTACTTGAAATGAAGCATTGTTTGAAGTTTCGCTGTACACCACTAGCCGCAGGTATAGAGTTACCAGGATATTCTATACCACAGCTGATCTAATGAGGTGCTTGATGTGGGAGGTCATATTGATTACTGTTAGGCGATCGTTGGAACACCTTCACATTATTACAATGTCTTTAAATACTCTCACGTTCAAAATATCACCTTATTCTAAATTAATAGTTTTACTTTTGTCGATTCATAAATATAATTTCAACAAAACAAAATAAATATAATATGCTCATAAGGAATTACTACTGTCTGCCACTTCCATTGTCACTGTTAATACTTCTGTTATATAAGTACGTATATGAGTACTTCTTCCTAATTATATTTCTATTGGTTATACTTACATGTTCTACTGATACTTCTTCCACGTATTCTATCATTACTAAAACTTTAACTATTAACATATTAATAATTTGATCTTAGTGTTATGATAGGTTAATTATATTTAAAGTTGCGTATAGGCACGTAACTCTCCACCCTGTCGCTCTTATAGAGGATTTTATAATGACAAACAAATAACTTAGTTACGTTTTAAACTCTTTGTACTTAGTCACAAAGCTGCTTTGGGCTTACTTAATTGACTTAGTGTTTTCGTTTCTCTCTTAGCCACACCGCATATTCGCCGTAAGTCATCATTTTACTATATCTTAATAGCTTATAGCTAGATTGTTGTTGTGTACCAAGACGACAACGGTGGAAATAAATAAAATATACGTTTATTTGCGTTGATTTTAATTTTGTATAAACTGACCAAGAACTTAAAAAGAAAAAAAATATTTAACTGTATTTGATTTTGATTTTCATGTACTATAAATTAAGTATAAACAATCTGTCTTACAAAATTAGCTTAAAGGGTCTATCACCCCCAAAAAATATTTTTATCACATAATATTTAGCATAATACTACACTAAAATGGCCGTCAAAAAATTAGATCTTGCAACTGTGATTTTACACGAATTTTAAAAGTTTTTTGATCCTGAAATTTACAAAAATTTAAGTTTTGGGGAATTTTGAAAATCGGCTTTTACCTGCAATTTGTTTTTGTCCAAATTCACATCCTTTCTTGGTAATCAGCATATTTTGACCGAACCACTTGCCCAAATTACAAAACAAAATATAGCGTATTTACAGAAATAGTTTAAATCAAAATCCTCCTATGTCACGGGGAATTAAGATCGTCCCCATGTTATTTCCTATGGGAGATTTTTGCCGAGCTCGAAAGTTACCAAGTTTGACACATTTTTGGGGATCACGGTGGAACCACTCATTTTTCTGTTACATCGGAAATTCATAGGCAGGAATGAAATATATTTTTGGAGTTTAGCTGGTGAATACCTCTTTAAACTACTAGGATATGGTAAAGACGGCCCAACTGGCATCAACACGCCTGTACGAACGGCCAATCGATAAACTACTCAATCTTTTTATCATTAACTTTACCTTTATGAGTATAAAAGTAAAATTACTTGCGTAGTTTTGGTAAGGTCGAGTGAAAACCTTTCAATCAGTTATCTATTTATTTAACGTCTCAAATTCGTCTGTAAAAACTAATGTGCAAAGGACAATAAATAAAAGTATGTGCCATAATTGCATACAAAATAATAAATAATGCAAAAACAACAAAATAAAACAACAACGTTGTAAAATAAGATAATATTTGTCTATAACTTATTTAAAATGTGTTTTAAAAAAGTGAAATGAAATGAATAAAAGTTGAGCTAACTTAATAAAAAAAATTGAATGTCATTTCATGTCACTAACATTAATTCCGGTGTACCTGTGGTTGGCAGTGAAATCTACAAGTTGTCGACGGTTAATAATTTAACGTTCGGTTTTGGTGGAGGTGCCGGTTCCTGGTTTATTTCACTTGATTCATTTATTTTATTTATTAATATTTGCATTTTTTGTACAACATTTGAACATGTAACATAAACATAAATTCAAAAAACACACAGCACAGAAAGATTTACAAAAAGAGCATCTGCCCCATGGAACGTGAGTACCTGTCACCCTTTAATACAATCAATAATAAAATACAATGTCCAAGTTAAATACAGTATCAAAATTAATACAACATCAATAAATATTATAAAATCTAGTGGTGTGCGAGTACTGGTTTTTGAGTTCGAGTCGAGTCCGAAACGAGTACTTAAAATAACTCGAGTATCGAGTCCAATTCGAGTCCGAGTCTTCGTCTTATTTTTAAAATTTCACTATTTTGCTGTTTGACTAATATTTATTATTTACAATATGAACAATATTAATTTATTTATTGATGTTAGTCTAAATGTAGGCTCCAACGTGAAGACAGAGTAACATCTGATTTAAAAATGTAACCTCTCTATAGATCATTTTAATGGTCAAGCATCATGCACAAATATTAGTGCTAGGCTATGACATTCAGTTAGTGAGTGATATTACATGAAAATGTTGAAACGAACATTATAGTGACATATTTTTATTATTTGTGCCCAAATATAGTTCAAAACTTCCAAAATGAATAAAAATGTGTATCAAAAGACTCAGGTTACTATTATAGCTAAGTAATCAGCATTGGTAAAAAGGTAGCGCCAAAAATATATATGCCTAACAATTTTTACGTTTTCCCACACGTGCGCGACCCGGCACCTCCACCAAAATCATTAATAATACTCGCAAACAAAACAATACCATAACTAACAAAAACAGAACTACAACCTACTTAAAATAATCTTTGATGGCGCTATTGAAACTATTGTTTGTTTTTAACTCATTTGGAAGTGCATTCCATAAGGAGACAGATCGATTGTAAAAACCATTTTGATATGCTGATGTTCTATCCCGTAGAGGTATCAAGGGAATGCCATTATCATTTCGAAGTAGCTGTCTTTCGCTAATGGATATTCTTAAGAACGGATCTAAATCCACCTTACTACACAGCATACCACTCAACAACTTAACATGTTGCTTACAAAAAAAAATAATTTAAGAAACCTTACATAGATTGCGGCGTGTAGTAGCACTGGGGTTGAAACTAGACTAGAACTTTTTTGTTTGCACATATTTTGCTGTGTAGTTGGATGCCACGCTGGAATGCCATATGTTAAAACAGGTCTAATTAGAGTAAGGTAAGCGGTTTGAATTGTACGTTGCCTACTCCTACCGATACGCCTATTTACAAACCCAAGCAAGGAAACAGCTCTGTTACGAACAAATAGATAGATAGAGAATGTTTGCACATTCCATTTCAAGTCATTTGTGATGTTAATGCCTAATAGTTTTAAAGAATTAAAAATGGGAATTAGAGAATATTGTAGTCTATAAGTGATGTATAAACTTAATAAAATTAATAATATACTTTCAAATTTAAGGCTTTCGCGGCCCGGTAAATAATGAATACAATTAACTGGTCGGGACATTTCGCCGCGTCGAATCTGCTTTTATTGCTTTTGACGTTTCAGCCCAACTGTGTGGGCTATCCTCAGAAAACAAGAAATAAAATTAAAAAACTTACAAAAATATAAGCCAAGACAAGGCTTTACATGGAAAAACAAAATAATAACAACAAAACAAACAGTTACCATGACCTGGCCCCGCCTTCTATAAAATTGCATTACATTTTTATGAGATTTTCTTCACAACCATATCAATTTCACATTTGAGAATTTCTGGCGCGTATACGATTACTCCGTCGAACTCCACTTCCTTGGGACTGATCCAGTTCCGGGACAGGGAGGACGAGAAGGTCTGTATTCGAAACCGGCAGTAAGATCTCGGGGATAATGCATTTATTTGCGATACGGCCAGCGTTGGAGTTGTCTTGTATCAGTTTTAATATGAGCGCCCACGACGACCCGCTCAGCTTAAACCCAACATCACCATTAAAATTGTTTGGTGTTTTAGCTATTTCAATGGACTCTCTAACCAATCTTGGTAGTAACCGAGGTTCTTTGCAAACTATTGTGGCATATCAAACATAATTTCATGTCTTGGATTATTAGCATTTTCACAAGCATGTTTAGCAACCGCCGACTGTTCTTCTCGAGCATGACTACAATGCGCTTTAAGTTCTTTCAATCTTGTTCCTTGTTCCTTGTATGTTTGTTTTGTTGTTGTTATTTTGTTTTTCCATGTAAAGCCTTGTCTTGGCTTATATTTTTGTAAGTTTTTTTAATTTTATTTCTTGTTTTCTGAGGATAGCCCACGCAGTTGGGCTAAAACGTCAAAAGCAATAAAAGCAACCAGTTAATTGTGTTCATTAATAATATAGTTAATAAAAATGAATCGAATGTCATATAATGTCACTATCATTAATTCAGATGTACCTGCGATTGGCAGTGAAGTCAACAAGTTGTAGACGATTATAATTTAACGACCGATTTTGGTGGAGGTGCCGGTTTCTGGCTTATTTCACTTTATTCATTTTCCTCACTGGGGCATACGCCATGTGCCATTCATAACTTGACACTTTCCACTTTCGTTAACAGTTTATAGCTTCGCTCGTCGGTCTCCTCTTCCTCCCTCGCATCAAGCCGTTCAGATCTGTCACTTCCAACCCCTCACGCTGACGGCGACGAGATCCTCGCCTAGACAGCTGTATCCCGGCGCTCGTCAGGGCTCGGTCGGTGACGACACACGTTGTGGGGAAGATAAAAGTGTGAAACACAATAAACAAGTTGATTTGATCGGGCTCTCGTTTTAATGCTAGTTAACACGGATCACTGGGATGATTTAATGGAATTATTCCGTTTAACAATTATTCTCGCATTGAAATCGTAATTTGATCATAATAAAACAGGCGGATTTGTTGGTTTGTAAATATAAATATTCAATTCAATATGACAAAACATACCAACTTTGTAACTTTACCTTTTACATATACCGTGACCTTTATAGATCGTTGGAAAGGTCGAAAGGTTACCGTCATTGGTTTAAGCTAAAGAAATCGCGAGTAATATAGCTAAAGAACAAGAATATACAAGGAGTAGACGCAAATGTTTTCTTGAGATTATTGGCCACTAACGATTCTCTCATTATTACCAACTTTGGTAGAGTTTACATAAACCCAAACCATTAGTAAATGTTTAGCGGTTGGTGTTCGGTGTTCGGTTTAAACCACTGATAAACAGCGTGACATTTATTACGAGAAACACTAATAATACAGAATACTTATATTCATCTTTAATGTATGTATGTAATGTTTCATCCAATGGTGTCGATTCAATTGGATTCATGTTGGGTGTAGAAGATTGTTCGGATTTCTGATTACAATCTTTCTCTTTATGTATTTTTACCATACTGTCACTGTTGTGCTATTGTGAAGCTTATACTCTGAAGTTTTACCCAACTAGGGCTCAAACCCACAGCCTCGGTAGTATTCGCAGTTGTTTCTTACTGAGTTGAGTGCATGGTGCATCAAAACGATAGCCTTTTAAGTTTGTTATTTGGGTCGCTGTCCTGAGGTTGGCGCGAAGACGAGTTTCAGCGATCATTTTTTTTTTTTTTTCAGTTCCCCCCCCCCCCCCCCCCCGGTTAAACTGTTAATAACATCGGTATTATATTTCATACGAACGTTTTTAAGGAATCAATCTATCAGATCCAGGACGCGTGTTTCTAAAATAATAAATTGATTTTGAATAAAAAAAATAAAGTGAAATCTCCGTAATTTACTGAATTTTTGTCAAATTCGGGAATTTATTCCAAGTGTATATTATTTATTGCAAATTTTCACACTGGATGCTAACATTTAAATCAATGTGAACGCGCAGGTTAATTTGGTGAATAAATCACAAGATAATCGGTTTCCTGGGAATTTTCTGAATTAAAATCCATGTTTTACTTTATAAACATTTATGCAAAATTTAATATGCTATTAACAACCGTTCAGCAGAAATGATCAACAATTGCGTGCATGCATTTGAGTTGAGCCAAGCTCAGCGCCCCATTTAAGGTAATCAGTACCCGAGTAGCCTATGTGGTACATGTAAACTGTGAATGGTGATTCAAAACGAGGAACGAACTAAAATGTATGTCCACATCCCAATAATCAGTTCAAAATAAATACAATTTAGACGTGCATAAGAATGTATTACCACAAATAATATATTTAGAGGTGCGTGTAGATAGCATTTTCAAGTGTCATTTTATAGCGTTTTGTAGCATCTATTTTTTGGCTAATCTCAAAACCATGTGTATGTACTTTTTTCAGATTTTTAATTTGAAATTTGGTCATCAAGGTTGAATTAATATCAACTGAATAAAGATGTGTATAAACAAATTATAGATAGTATGGAAAATAAAATAAAGTAGGACTTGAAAACCTTTGTTTTAAGTGAAAATATAGCGCTTTGTAGCATCTATTCACAAAACGCTATTTTCACGTACCTCTAAATATATTACATTTCGTGTGGTATAACACTATTGACAATATACATGTGTTGACAATACATGCCGAGTTACTTGTTTTATTTATTTCATATTAATAACTACTATGAATAAACAGTTGGATCGCAAAGCTCGATTTGGATTGAATTTGGACAAAAGCAAAACTCTGGCTATAATAAAATGAAATACGTCCCATATGTATCATTTAAGCGGAAATATAAAAAGTAAAAACGACGTTGTTACAAATAATTATCCAACTAATATGGAATGGAATCGGACAGCGATTGCATTTCAAAAACATTTTTAACAAAGCATTAGTGGGGGATGGTAGCTCGTATGAATTCCAACTTTAGCATATTCAACGTGGGCAGATGTTTTAATTAAGGTCAGCACTAAATCGGTTCAGTTCAACTTCAAACTTGTTATTCACGGAGTACTTGACTTGGAATGAGAACACGGATTCCCAGTTGGGATTACAAAGAATATTAATGTTGTTTGCACTAATTAGGTCACCGCACACGCGTTATTTTGCGTATGACGTCTCGACATGGTGAAACTTATATATGATCCCTGTTTACTAAAACATTTTCATGGGGAGAAGGGGTTCGTTCGTGTCCATTATTGTAAAACAAATTGATAAAAAGTGCGGAAATAAATGGGGGGAATAGTAAGGTACAATATTATGGCAAAACGTTTCTCAATAAAGCAGGCTAAGAAAAATAATAATGCATGTATTTGCAGAAATCTAATGCACTTTAGTATTGTATAGTGGCTTTCCCGAAACGCTGTTTTATATTAACATTTTATTATAGTTTTTATCCACTGAAGTGTTTGTTAATACATACTAATTAATAATCTATGCTGGCAGCTTATACCACGAGACATAGTAATGTGTTGAAGCATTTTTATTGAATTAATGTACACACCTTTATTGATTGATTGATGGTTTATATAATATTATTTGCATTGCGGAACGAATCGATCCTTGGCAGTTTGTTAACGCCTTCCATACCGTTGATAAAACGAATCATTTAGCAATAGTTTGATTTGATTTGGTAAATGGATATAATAAAATCAACATTTAATCATTATTGATAATTAAAGTAGATGGTATCAAATGTTTCTCTATTTCGTTGATCGGGAACTACTCCCGTAGGTGTATTGATCATGTGGAACAAATCATCAGAGCGGGGGATCGAACCCCAGTCTATTCAGATTTACAATACGCACCAACAATCCAGATGCTATTTACTAAACCGCCTCGGTAGCTTAGGGGTAATTCAAGCACCCAACCGGCAATTGGGAGACCGGGGTTTGATACCCCGCTGAGAATTTTATAATTTCTGAATTACGTTAAAAGTTTTTAGCACATTACTTGTGAATGATGTAGTTGTGAATGTGCATGGCGTAATTGAATTAAAAAGTGTAATTATTAGTACAGCATGGGGATTAGTTTAGTTTGGGTTGGTAAAGTTTCGTTTTAATTCACGGAATATCCTTAGGCGAGAATGACAAATTCGGGGAAATTGATAAATGTTATTACTTTGTATTGCTCGCTCGACCTCGAGGCTACTTACGATATGAGTGTTGAATAGTATTTTTGTAATCTACCTCATACCATTTGAACTATCTCATTATTAACAAAATAATAATTAATTGGAAACGATTTGATAGACTCTAAATGAATGTTTTATAAAATAACTCCATCAACTTACAACAGAGAAACACTGTGTCCTCAGCACATAAACATGTTTACGCAGGAAACCAAATCAGAAGCTAATATTATATAATGCCATAGGTCCTCATATCATATTTTTATACATACTATTTTAAATATAAAATTAATTGCTGAGATGTTTCATACTTTTGATAACTTGCACTCAAAATAAGAATAATGATAACGCCGTGCCTGATTTAAATCGACGAATAACTACGTGGTTCTTGCATCAAAAAACTTCTAAATTTATATTCAAAAGTTCCCATATATTGAAATAAACGCAGTAACGACTTGATAAATGGTTGTGTTCTGCAGGCACTACAAGCTGGAGGCCGGGATAGCCTCTATGAACTGGAAGGTTAGCTGGGGGGACATCGTCCTCGTTCCTGTGGGGAAGGCTCGTGGCAGTGTCTTCAGTCTGGCCAAGCGAGACAGCCTACTGGTGAGTTGGGTTCTGATAACGATTTCACTATCATCTGCTAAAAAGCTGAATTGACGAGTGAGTTACGCAACGTGCATATTTGATTATCGAAACAATGTTAGTACATTTCAGTAATATCCACTTGTTTTAAACCAATTTCCTTCACGTGAATCTTGATATTGGACTACTCACAACTCACTTGAATGCAAAGTGATGTTGAAATGGAAGCGGATGTACTTAAGTTTTATGTTATGGCTGAACTACATGGTGGCCCAACAAGGATTGTAATACACTAGGCCGCTTCGCGACTTTATGTACCCTATACGTGTATAACGTTTTGGTCATATTAATACTTTGTTATTTTAAAAACAAAAAAACAATTACATCTCTGGTTGGGATGAATATTACATTAACCTATATATTATACACATTGAGTTGAGGGTAAACTCCCAGTACCAAACTAACGAGCTATACAAACCAACAAGCCACCGTACGGAGCGAACGGCTAAACTAACTTAGAAGACACACTGACCAAAAACACAAACTTTCTTAGTTCAACTAGTGGCAAACATCCACGTAACTACCTAACCATACGAACAAGCAATACTAATTATCATGTCATAAAGTCATACAAACCAGCAAACCCTGAAACCCAGGAAACACTAGCACCCATCGAGTCCAACTAGGGATCACAACATACCAAATATACAAAACTGAAACAGAAACAAAACGTATCAATTACAATTTAACATTATATGACAACAATTTAAAATTATCAAGAGACGTGCACATACGAGAAGAAGGAGAATAACTTTCCGAAAATATGTTTCCAATGATCCTCAAACATTATTAGGGAAAATGTTCCAAGCATGTATATTTTGAACAAATAAATCAATTTCCGATAATTTTCGATTTTAAATTTTGAAGTAACAATACATAAATAAATAACTATTACTGACAATAACTTATTGTATACAATAATAACAATAATAATCAAACGCAGTTTTATTTCAAAACATTGCTTTCCATTTAATGTACTATACGATAGCCTTAAATCTTAAATATATATATTAGCCTCCCATCCTTATAGCAGGTTTACGCTGAAGGTTTGTAATTTCATATATGTATATATTTATTTACTAGAATTTACTTCGAAATTTTAATGGAATGTTACTCAAAACAAAAAAAATCGTCTAAAGTTTTTTTTAAAAAGCATACCCTGTTAAACAAATTACTATAAATAACCAAAATATATTTCTCGTTGTTGAATTTTCCCTCTAGCTCTAGAGTAAAGTAATTGCTTATTGTTTTAACTTTCAACTCAACATAAACTCACGTAACAATATTATCACAAATAGCGTAACTTTAAATTATTTGAAATCACAAGCTTTTTTTATTAATTAGCTGAGCGATTCCCTGCGGGTCGAAAGAAAAGTTGTGTTCGGTGTTTTAGTTTATGAAAAAGTCAACGTTCACGTTCAATTAACGCTAGCAAATTAGTGTTTTAAATCAGTACCCTAACTTTAGAGTTGGTCTACATGAAACTTTTATTTTATATCGAGACTCATGCGCACAGCTTAAATCAAGTTAATGCTTGGTTTTCAATTAGGGTCTCACCCATGGATATTTCCGATTTAAACATTAAAACGAATATGAAATGAATCAATTAGACAAGTATTGTGAGGGATATCTGAAAAAAATAGATTTACACCCAGCAAAGCCACATGCAGGGACGCTTGCATTTATTAGTAATCGTTTCAATGCAGTTTGATTCATGGCAAATAATATTCATATGAGGAATAAGTAGTCTGCTCTTTAAAACAAAATACAATAAATTCGGTTTTTGAACTATTTATAACCAAGACCATTATTTCCAAAATACTTCGATAAAATGTGTTGATCATTATTGACACCTACTACTCTGTGATAGGTTATGAGTAATATAATATAATCATGGTAATTTTTGCAAATTCGATGTGAACGATGTGCAATGTGCATGGTTTAATTTTACTAATTCAATTACGTAAATTCATGTACGCTTATTGAATGTGAATGTCGCTAATTGACGCTGACTGCCGAAGCAATGTGATAATTCTATTTGTTTCTGAATAGCAATATATTATCTCACTCCGCACATTATACGGAATGGTAATAATTTGATGACGGTATAGCACTTCGCTTCAACGCAAGATTCTAATTAGTGTGGATGACGTAGCTACGATAGTTGGATGATCATAGGGATCTAGCGAATGTAGCTGTCTTCAATTTGACTACACTGAGAAAAATAGCTCGAGTGATTTTCTCTTCTTGTTTTGTGTCCTATTTTCGTTATTCAGCGGACAAACAAACGATCCGAACTTAATGTTTTTTCAGGTTTCCTTCGAATTTGTGGTCTTGACTTGTCACGTTTTTGATAAAGTTGTCAAAATATTTCTCATTAAAATCGTAGTAGCTTTACTTATAACCCTTTTTAAATTTTTTCAGCTAAGTGTTACCTTTTTATCAAGGTTGCATTTCGGACATGAATAGCAATCACAATTCATTTGCGTGATCATTAAAATGTATACATATATATTACGCTAAAATGTATAGATAGTTTTGTCCTATTTTGATATTATTTTTTGTCAGTTAGTTCGCTATTTACCGGCTGAACGGCCAATTCGATCTTGATGACATTAAATTATTACTGTAAAATGCGTTCACAAAGAGCCCTAATAAAGAAATACGCTAGGCTAGGTGCTACCCAATTTCTTTGTCAACATCTTGTGGTAAACTGTTTCATAACCAATTATGCAACTATGATTTGCAAATTTCGTTTCAACTTGACCGAGTATAGCTTGAATGGTTATTAAAATGTTAACTCACTATGTGAAAATATAAACTCATCCCCGTTAAATATAGATACTAACGCTACATTGAACATATGTATGATTTAAATGTTTGAAATCTCATTTCTGATCACCTGTGCTGCAATATCATCACAGTTTGTTCTTTGTTTTGTTTTCAGACGGCCGTAGCAGAAGACAACGCAAGCATGTTCGATGGAAACAGGCAAATGTTCATCTCGACGGCTTTTTATAAGGTAATTACATCATCTTGTAATCAATATTATTATCAATATCATTTCGTTCGTGTGAAGAACACCCAATGCCAAAGTGTCCATGTAATTAACTATTTGAAAATAAAATAAAAATAAATAAACGTACCATTGTTGGCAAATCAAACACATTTTATAAAATAAAATGTTATATTCATATGTATCGAAAAAACTACATTCATGTTCAACACATGTTGTTTGCAAGAAGATTTATTCATAATTTTATAAGTGAAGTGAGTGACAAATTTAAATGAATAATATTGAAGTAAAAATCGTGAGAAAAATATCAATAATTTAAAAAAAAAATTATTGTAACCTGCAAACTATTTACTTAGAAAAGAAGAATATAGTAAGCATATGTTATTGAGGTCTCCAAAACAACACTTACGAATCATCCCAAGGATATAATAGTCAGCCATTCGGTACAAGCTCTTTCCCCCCCTCCAAGAAAAAACTTAAAACACGTTTTTAAAATTACTTATGTAATAGCATCGCACTTTTATAACGGAATTAAATCGACAATCATAGTAAATTTCCGTAAAAGTGTTTTTTCGGTTTTGTTCGAAAGTCTGCAACTGATCGATTTATCTGTCAAAAACTTATCCTCCGTCGGTGGAGGCTCCTGCATGAACCTAAACCACACCACTCGTGGTCTGACAGCACGTCATGTTCTACGCTAGATTACCCCCTCTTGTCCACGGCAACACTGAGGCGGCGATTGTTGATTGATGGGAGTTTTCACGACCAGGTAAACAGAACACAAAAGAGTTGGTCTAATTCGCACCAGAGGTAATTTTTGTAGGGACGGGTGATAAGAATCTACCTGCAAATTCATGTACTTTATTTGATGTCGAATTGTTTTTATAAACCATTCATAGCTCATTGGTACGTGTGTTTTCGATTAAACATTTGTTTAGAATCCATGTCAATTACTATAGGTCTACTAATACATTCACATAGCGGGTCTCTGCCTAATCTTAAAAGAAAATTCAAGTGTAATTTTCAATAAACTTTCATCTTTAAGTTATGAATTCGTATTCAGGCACAAGTATGATCACACTATCCAAGATGTTCTTGTTTAGTACTCGACAGGTAACCTCGATATTCTTCCCTAGCTGTAGCTCAGTTGTCTGTGGTATGAGGTAGCTTGAATCATTGGAGCACTGTGCTGGTAGCCTGCTGATAGGCCTGCCGCTCTGTTGGGTCAAGCTGATTGAACTTGGGTCGTGGGGGCGGGGAGGGCGCGCGGGGAGGGATTGCTATCGGAAATACGGAGCCAATTGTAAATCCGGCTGATTAGAAAACCTTCTCGTTTCTCATAAGCAGAGGAAGGTATTTATTGTAAAAATTAAATTTACACAGCTACAAACCGAACATTTAAATATCAAAACCTATTATATTCACAACTTTTGGTACAAATGAAATCCAAGATGCATTTAGTTAAACAACAAATATCTGCCTCTGAATTCTCAAAACTATGAATTATCGAAAAAAAAAACGAAAAATGTTTTTAATCAAAACCAATTTATAGCTTTTAATACAAAACCAACCACAAACACCTGGCAGTGAATTCTTATAACTACTCTTTGATATAATCTCCTTACAAGACTCCAATTATACAAAATTCTATAACATATCAAGGAAAAAAGATCAACATTCAACTGTCCACGAAATTGGAGGGTGAAGGACAGTTACGAAAACCCATGCCTTATACGGGATTCGAACCCATGTCCTCGTAGTGTCATTCGCTTCGGATCAACACCATAATCGTAAACCTATGTTTCACCGCGGAGTAATCTTTTTGTGAACAAGCCTTTTACAGTATTATTAAACACTGTTTAACTCATTATAGTTTTTTTACTTCATTTTTTGTTTGATCATTGAATCTCCCGTTTAATAACTCGGAATGTATAACGTTGTTGAAGTGGGTATACGACGATTCTCTGTCTCCAAGCGCATGCTCCAAGTGCTCGTCGGACGTGATGAGGTTCCCCGAAAGTCCGCTTGGAGCTCTAGCACCGTCGAGCACGTTGTAAAGGTGATTCGAAATTAAAGATTTTTAATTTGTCTCCAAAATTTAACTTCAACTTTTGTTTAAAATTTTTAAGGGAAATTAATTAATTTAACGTCCATCCTTTCCAGTTATAACAACTGATTTTCAAAAAATTACTAGTTTTTTTTTATCATTACAAACATAGGCCTATAGCTACAGATATGATATTTGTCATGCGTATTATTTTATACGCAGCTGTTTTGATTATTTGAGTAGATGATTGATTCGCATTCTGTGTTTTATTCAGTGAAAGTTTGATTTTTTTGCGATTGCTGATTTTCCTTCAAATATTTTTTTCTTTTGTTTTTCAATTATTGTACGGTTTCAATTTTTTTGTCTTTTTCTTTTTTATCGTATCTTTTCCCCTCAACTAAATTCTGTTATTTTCTATTGAGTTTTATTTTTGATACATTTTATTTTATTAATTTTTATTTCATTTTATCCATTTTGATACGTTTAAATTCACTTTTATTACCATGCATTATTTCAAATAAAATAAAATACATAACTAAATTCCCATTTAGTCTACTTTACAGACACATATAATTGATTTTCAGTACGAGACTTAAATTTAAAGCAGGCCAAGCCGGCGCCGACATCATGGACGAGCGAACAATTACCAACTAAAGACCGGCATATTTAAGTAGGAAGTACCGATCAATCAAGCTGGACCAACAAGGCTGATACAGAACCACATTATAATTCATTATCTGCTTCGTTGCTATAGGACGGCTCCAAAGTCACCGTTTACACATTCCTAAGCCAAGAACTGTTTGACTTATAAGTCTACACCATAAGTTATAATATTCTTTTGTCTGAAGCTGCATAGGCCTTTACGCCGTATTTTAATTTTAATTTTGAAACATGTTTAATTGATGTTTATTAGTTTGTGTGATCCTAATATTATTATATTGTCCTCATTTGTAAATCAGTTTTTAAAACTGAATACGATAGACGTTAAATAAGTAATTACTCTTACATACACTCTTCTCCCCCCCCCCTACCCTACAATAATTATTCTACTTTAATTGAATTAATGCCAATTTAAAAAAAAAAGTTTTTATGAACTAGTAAGGCTTATTATAGCACCCGCTAAGATTACTACTAACTCATGTTTTAATAATCTATTGCCTAACCTCGCACCCTACTTTGAACAAATTATCAAGTAGGCCACGTCCTAGCCTGTATTCAACAACTCATCCTTACAAAACCATTAAGAATTAATCGATTTTTCGTCTATTTATATATCTGTCTTGAAAGGAGCTGGTTTCAATGTGGTCTTTGAATTTCCGATGAGAGACTTGAAGCCGGAAGGAATTGGTAATTGAGGGGGTGGTTCCAAGTGAAAAAGAATATCTCAGGCAATCGATTTTTTAAGTTAATTCTCATTTCTTATAAAACGCGTCACACACAATGTGAAACGCAAAGCCCACGTGTAACAGACAAGAGCCATCGCACCGGTCAATGGCAGCCATTCAAGCATTGTTGGCTCATTCTACGAGACGATGCCAAATGTCATACGAATGTTTAAATAAACGTTTTAACTAAATCCAACTGGACGTGTATATGAAGTAAATCCGAGTCTCACGCATATTAGACGGACGCATTAAGGCTGTTCCACCCTGTATATCCAACTAAGTAAAAAATAGTTTTAAAGTTAGAATATTTAAAACACTTTAGTGGAAAGCAACTATTTATTTTACAGTTAAAACAACGTTCTGGAAATTAATAAAAACTTTTTCCGTCATCAGGCTTTTTTTGAAAAACAAAAAAATCATTATCAACAAATATCAAAACAAACAAAGACAGATAGCCCAAGATTAAAAAAGATTTAATATTTCTCCCAAAGTGAACGAAATAAAAATCTTCGCAAATAGTTATTCGTTCGGGGGCAATATTTTCTTACCGAAACGACAACTTGTCAATCGACGTCGACAATTTAGTAAATAAAATAGCGTATGCACGCTGCGTTATTCTAACATTTTTGCGTGACACTAGAGAGAAATTAGCCCGTAAAATCAAGTTTTCTAATTAAATTTGACTAAACGCTAAACCTTCTATCCATTTAACCCATAACCCGGGCCTGTTTTATTCAATTCTACTATAACTAACTAACTAACTAACTAGTAAGTTCAACAAAATGTTGTCCTCTTTTCTGATAACCGTAGCGAAAATTCTTTCAGAAAGTCTAGGAAAGTGTGAAAGCGTCTCTCAAACTCTTCAAAAAGACATGTTACCGCAGGATATTTATTTTCAATTTGGAATATCTTATATAGTAACAGCTTATAGCTCAGTTACATAATAACTAAAGTTTAGATCCCTTTATATTTAATCATAGTTATTATTCGACTATCGACTTTATACCTTAAATCGGATTGCTTTACATATAAAAAGAGTGTTCGATTTCGTTATAAAGTCGAGGATGTCCCACGGTTGTATTTTAGATACCTTGCCAACAGATGCTAAAGCTATACAGTGCAAGAAACCATTCAGTCATTCCGTTTGAATAAATAAAATTATTTTCTTTCAATGTTAACTGCGAGCTCTTCAACTAAGACTCGACTTCCATCGACTTCTCGTAGTTCACCAACAGAAAGATTTGTTGTCATTGCCAGGCATTCAAGAAGCAATTAAAATAAACGTTCGTTAATAACGTTGTTTTGGACACACTTTTTGAAATTAAATTATTAAGCTCAAGGTGAGGGATGGTTTAGTCGGTATTTTTTTAATTCTTCTCATCATATTTGGGAAATGTTTCAAAAAGCAAATTGCTGAATTATTTTAAACCAAGCTCGGTAAGACGGAATAAATTGCATCTAAACCTCATCAAAAGAAAAATTGATTATAATGAAAGAAACCTTAAACCATATGCTATGTAGTATCTTTGAATGTTTAAATTTGATTATTTAAGAAAATAAATATAGTAAATAAATACAAGTTATGCTGGAGTAATCGCTTCAATGATGGATGCTTACCGTTTTAAAACCAATCTGCGTTTTAACAATAGAAAATTGAAATGAGGACAATACATTCTTCAGAAGAATAAGTTTTAAATAATATTGTTTAATTATCATTGTTGTTGCAGTTGTTGTTATATTATTATTTCAAACTGCACAATTACATTTAATTATATTTTGTGTGCATTTATGTTCTTAATTGTTGTCCTCCTTAAAATATATCCAAGCTATAACGAGTCATGAGTTAAAAGAGTAAAAAATAAATATTGGGTCCACCGTGACCCGATTTTTTTTTTACAAACTTGTTAATTTTCTAGCTAGGCAAAAATCTCCCATAAGCAATATCATGTGGACGATCTTTATGGCCCGTGACCTAGGAGAATTTTGGTAAAACAAAATTGGCCATTACTAGGTGTACAGAAATATATATATTGACGTATTCGAATATCTATTTCTGTATATCCGCTATCCGCTATATTTGGTTCTCGTAATTTGGGCAAATAATTCGGTCGAAATATGCTGATTACAATGAAATGATGTGATTTCGGAATGCATTTTATTGCGCGTTTGAGTGTATATCTGTGCACAGTTTCATTACAAATTTTTTCTAAAGGGTCATTTTAGATTAGTATGGTGCTCTAGTATCTATGTGAAACATAAAGTAATCGGAAGAATTGTAGTTGCATTATGCCTGCCTGGAATGCGGGAGACCCGTGGTTCGAATCCCGGTTGGGGCGGACCTTTTTAATTTCTAAATTGTAGTAAATAATAACAATTACACCTACGGGAGTGTTAATAACAATTATACCTACGGGAGTGTTTCCCGACTAACCAAATCGAGAAATAAAGTAATGAAGGTGATTAAGAAATTCACAAATATACGCAGTTTTGTAAATGTTAATATCAAAATCACGGTTACATGGTAATTTTTTAAACGGTCATTTCAGTGTAGTATTATGCCATTTATTAAGCTGTATCAACAACAAAAAAACGGTTAATTTATTCTGTGAGTTTTAGTCTTGTCTTTTGCCATGTTGCCATTTATTGTTGAAGCCCCTAACATAAGGTTACGTGATGTTGTCTTAATCAGAATGTGCTAGGATGCGTGGGGTCCACATAGAATGTTATGAGTAGTTATTTTGTTAATCAATTAAACCATCCAAGTGGCAAAAATAAGAAAAATAATATGCAAATCTAAGTTGTAAAGTTAAACGTGTCAAAATGTTTCAGAAACATTTTGAACGCACCACTTGCTTACAATCAAAGCTAATCAAAGTTCAAAGAAAGTTCAGCAGAAGTGTTTTATATCGTCAGGCTTAGATTTCTTACGTTGTTTCTAACTCATTAATTGATGTAATTGTTTTACTTCTATAATGAAATGTGCAAATGAGTTTGCCTCAGGCCGCCATCTTGTAATGGAACGAAAAATAAAACCACTCTGATGTCTACTACGCAGGCACAACAAATAAATCAAGTGGACAGCACAATTAGGCATAATTAATTATACTCAAAAGGGTAAAAGGATACTTTTAAACTGGAGGGTCTCCGACAGTAGTGCTTTTTGTTTGATTACAAACCATATTGTGCGCCTCTATAGAGGTTTTCCCCATTTTAATGTATGCATACAACTTCAGGTTCAGAGTAGACTATTTTAATCACAATTTACACAATTTTCTTTACATATTGTTGTATAATGTTCACACGTAAGCCTCCTAGTGCGGAGTGCCCATTCAAATACAAACATACCTAATTACGTTTCTATGTTTGTCACATTTGAAGCTATACGTCCAGCAGTTTCCCAGGCTAGATAACAAAACCCTAATTTTGTGAACAATTTCAAAAATAATTCTGGCACTAATTGTTGAATTTTGTCGCTGGTGAATGATACTTTTTTCTATTTGACCCCAATTTAAAACCAACCATTGGTGCAAAATAAATTAAATTGTATTTTGTTTATATCGATGGTACGACGATCATGATAGTACTGTTTTAAAAAACGATTTAAAGTACATGACCTTACCGCAAAAATAGCAATAGAGAAGAAATCAATTTGTCCAAGAAATTTCATTTACCGGTTTTGCTGGTATTTGAGTCAAACAAAATTTAAAATATGCTAACAAACAAGAAAAACCAGCTTTAGATTTGCGCAATTACGTTTAATCCCAAAAACTGCTGATTTTTAGTAATTTCCATTAAAAAAAATGAATATAAACAGAACCCCATTTTAAAAAAAATTTTACCTAATTGATTGCTTAAAATTCGGTATCTAGTCGAATACCATATTGGGAAATGCCGACTATTTTCGTTGGCGGATGGCCGCGCAGCACAATTCGTCTCATACTGTGAACAACTAAGTTATAGAAATTTATCTGCAGGTATTTGTGGCAAAATAAATTATACATATTTTTTGTTTTTACAAAAGGTATCGTGAAAATTATTCAAAAGTCGTTTTTACCATGAAAACATGCCTGTGCCAGCCAATCATCTCGCAAGTGTTTCTCGAGCATATGAATTATGCAGAGTGTAATATCTGGTGGCGTGTAGGTTCGTACAGCATTACACAGACCGAGTACTTAGAAGAGGCACTAACGTACTCACCTCAACAGCTACTTGACGCTCTTGAGGGAAGCGTAAGCGGCTTTGGTGTCGGTATTATATCTGCGGCGATGTGTTGGAATTACCCTCCCTCCCTCCCGACTCAACTCTCCACTATATTATATTATTCACTAGCCTGATGAACACATCCACAGTTGAACTCACGGTCGAATACTCGTCTTAATAACAATATTAATTATTCGTAAATTGAATTATCAACGATGATGAAGGCAATAGTAAACCACCAAGGTTGAATGAACTATTACGGCCCATTCATCCCTTTCATTAAACTTCAGCTTATAACCAAACTTGTCGAGAGTTGATGAAACTCCTCGGAGATACGTTAATTAATAAACATGGTGCTTCACAAATAAGTAGATTACAAATCACTGCATGAGGCTGTTAGACATGTTCCAGTTGATGGTCTCATACCTTGCCCTCGAATTCGAAACCAACAACCAACAATGTTTAGAGCGGGAGATAAGAGTACAATGTTAATTTTACAGTGCATTCGGCATGTAATATGTGATTTTCAAAGGTGAACAATGAAAAATAAGCAAACAAAATTCAACTGATACTTTCCCACAATTTCTTGCAAAATTCTATTACAGTCAATATTTAATACATTCTACCTTCGTGTTTCCCGACTAACCAAATCGAGAAAATATATTACAGTTTTTGTAACTTTATATTCCTTTTGAATCATGGCACCGGTATATAGTTAATACATGCATTGTTAACTGATAGGCGCCTTTGACCTTTATAACACACATAGTTATGAGTTGAATATGTAAAACATCAAAATATATCTACATACTAACAACATAACTTAGCTGTAAAAAGCCTGTAATATATGGTAAAAGATGTCAGAAATAATAGTGTTGATCATTCTGCTTCCAGGGTACAGAGGTGGCGCTCAAGGCACTGCCGAACAAGCGCATAGATCTGACCCGATCCTTGCTTCTAGAACTCAAGAGGGTAAGATCTCCTATACCGCCTTCTACTAGAATGTCACTAATTATACTCAGTTTGGACAATGTTATACAAGAATGTACTGATTATTTGCCTCAGTCCTTGTGCCCACAATGGTAGCTAAAAGTGCTCTAGAATCTATAGAAGTCAGGAAAAGTCGCACAACAAAACCTGATTCGCAATATCTTCTACGATGCTAGCGACAGCCGCTTAAAAAAACTGCAACTTAAGAATTTTTATTACAACTGGTGATAGTTGACATTATTAACTTGAAAAAATAGACCGCTTGTGTTTGTATTTGCATAGAAAAGAACTCCCATCACAGTTGATTGGCCTTTAAAAATGTCCGAATCGTGCCAGATCCTTCGGCTAAAATATTGGCCTCAAGCTTACAGAAAATCCATTTTTAAAACAATTTTATTTGCTTAATCGTTTTGAAAACATATATATTTTTTTTTTATCGTGGGAAACCTGTTAGTGCAATTAGCCCCTCTTCAGGTGAACTAGGTATGTGCGGATAGGAAATTGTGAAGGGATGTCCGAGGACTGTTTAAGAGGACTCAATCCCTTGCATTTGCCTTAACGACTGAGGAAAACCTCGGAAAAAAACCTTCAGTCAGGATTGCCGGTCTCGACGGGATTTGAACCCGGGACCTCCCGAATCAGAGTCAAGCGCTTAGCGCCCGAGCCAACACTGTCGGTGAAAACAGATTAAATGTTGTTGAGGGATAATCCACCACGCGTTTGATAATTTATTTACATTTATTCTATAGAATTAATTCTACTGATATACAGATAACATCGTCGTTAGTGGTATTGGATTTCATAAACAATGTTTAAGCCACATGATGGTTCCTTAGATTCATGTAATTTATAAAAACACGAGAGTTCAATAATGACACGACTAAACGACGACTGAATTAAAATTCAAGCGTGAGCGAAAATAAAATATAATATGGCAAGATAGCTCCCATATTATGTAACTTTTTCTGTCCTTGTCTCTATCCGGTAATCTCGTCGTCCGTCTGTGTGTCTAACTTATGTGTCATGTCTCAATATTAAAAAAACTGAATATGAACTCCGATGTACACGACTGTTTTGCTATTTCATTCCAATAAGAATATACAGAAGATTTTGTGACCGGGGACAGGTCTCTCTCGCCACAGTAAGGTTGGACCCGGAACTTCCACCAAAGATTTTAAATGGATCAAAAATATATTTCATTCAGGCTAAATAGTTATGAATTTAGAAACTAACAGACAAATTATTGGGTCCACCATGACCGGGAAAAAAATTGTCAAACTTGCTATTTTTCGAGCTAGGTCCCATCGGCAAAAATCTCACATAAGAAATAACATGGGGACGATCTTTATGCCCCGTGACCTTGGAGGATTTTGATCAAAAAATATTGGTCATTATTCACGTACTCGGTAGCCTTTCTGTAAATCCTCTATATTTTGTTTTGTAATTTGGACAAGTGGTTCGGTCAAAACATGCCGATTACCAAGAAGTGGTGTGATTTTGGAATGCATATTTGTGCTTATTGAAGAGTTTGTATATTTGTGCACAATTTCAAGACACGATGTTATAACGGGCAATTTTCGATTGGTCTAATGTTATAGTATCTATGTGGAACAAAAAAGAAGCAGGTTTATACCGATTTAAGAAATTTCCCAAAGCGCCAATTTTCTAAAATTTCTGGATAAAAAAATTTAAAATTCGTATAAAGTCACAGTAAAAAGATATAGTTTTTAAACGGTCATTTTAGTGTAGAAATATGCTATAGATTATGTGGTAAAGAAAGGCTTTTCGACCGCGTTTTTCTATTTTCCAAAATATGCTACCAAGTCAAAATATAGGGAATGGCATTAAAACCTGGCTCTTTTAGAAAATCAAAACTATTTTTTTCTAATTTTT
This sequence comes from Sweltsa coloradensis, assembly GCA_024449915.1. Taxonomy (NCBI): domain Eukaryota; kingdom Metazoa; phylum Arthropoda; class Insecta; order Plecoptera; family Chloroperlidae; genus Sweltsa; species Sweltsa coloradensis. The sequence goes on along the minus strand of JAMZAV010001273.1, from coordinate 93,908 downwards.
CTGATCCGGTACACGGTCAATATCGGCACCTCAAAATAATTTCAAACTTCAATTCGCCAAGGTACACCATTCAACGTAGAGTGTTGTGTTTTTGTGACATTAATATTTAACTGGTTTTCTATAGGCCTATACATCGGTATATCGGTACGTCACCGAGAGTTAATCTACATATAATCTATTTTGATACCTGGTTACAGAGCACGGCATTCTGCATTCAAGGGAGGTGTGCTCATTTGCCATTTGTCTTGAACATTATTGTACATCCACGAAGCAACGAATCTTTTCAGTCACACAGACTTTACACATACTCACACACACAGTAATAGATTAAAATAGTGTCGGAGAGCAAGCTAAAATATTACCTGAACATGCGTAATAAATGCTATTTCTTTCAAATATGTTGTTTTATCTTCATTCTTAGAAAACTGTATTTTTATGTTTTTATGTATGTTTCTGTACCATCAGTTCTGTGCAAAGGTTCGGACTTGATTGCGTGGAGTTATGATTGGCCGCTCTGAAGAGATTGTTTTCAGCGCTCATGCGATCTTGTATTCTTATCCAGATGAAAGACTTGCACCATGACAACCTAGTGCGCTTCCTCGGCGCTTGCGTGGACCCACCCAACTGCCATCTGATCACCGAGTACTGTCCGAAGGGAAGTCTCCAGGATATTCTGGAGAACGATGAGTTCACACTGGACTGGATGTTTCGATACAGCCTGATGCAAGATATAGTCAAGGTACGAACATGGCACATGTAGTGTTTATCACATTGTATACTATACCTTATCAAAACCAATGCATCAGCAATCAACATGTACTTATGAATTAGTTTGTTTTCGTTTCTAGTTAACTTACTAGCTCTGACTGCATCCTATGATTAGATAGTTTTAACTCTGTGATGCATATGTAGCCTACTCGTTTATGAGTCTCATGAGATATTTCCCACATCACTTCTCAAACTTGTTAGAAATTCTCAGCCTGAACTTGTGTAGTTATTACAAGGCGGAAATTCCCTGGGAAATATAAATTGAAAGCCGCAATTCCAACATAATTGCCTATACTGCTGAGACATCCTCGTAATCTAAATGAGTGTGAATAATTCCGTACTAATGCTGCAAACTCTTAACACGATAAAGCCGTGGTTAATGTTAAATCAACGCGCCTAAAGCTAACTAGGAACTCAAATATACCACTATCCAGTCATCATCAGTTATTTTTCATAATTTCATTTCTGCTATGGGCTTTTGATAGTTGGAGGGGTCATCAAGGCTATTCGCCTACGTACTCCTCTTAATACACACCCTGAAGGAACTAGAATGATTTTTTGAGAGTCACTGAAGATGGCTCAAACTGTGTCCGATGAATAAACTTTTTTCCCTACCGTTTTTTGGGGAGTTCAACCAACCTCATGCGAGATGCTTCTGCAAGCGATGCATCTGACCTTGCATACCCACATATCGTCCGTTGGTTTTACTTTGAGCTAAGACCGCGAGACGACGTGGCACGGCCTCAACGAACAAATTAGATATCATTAAACGAGTCCTTGCACCAGTGTCCTAACCCTTCTCAAATACAGATCCTTTTTGTACCCACGGAGCGCAATCACGTCAATAACTAAACACATAAATAAACACACATAACACACAACTAAACGCCGTTCGGTGGCACATACTATTATGGCGCTGGTCCGAAGCGTATGGCTCCACGAGGACGTGGTCATCCTCATCTATCACCACGCATTGTGACGAAAAGCAACAAAAACCGTCATCATCTGTAAACACATTATTATATGTTATTCCAAGCCTGTCAATTTCCCATGATTTTTTTCTCAAACATTATTTAAAAAACGTCGATTGGCTTGGGGTTTAAAACATGAGCTAGCAAAAGAAACCAAATTTTTTAGTCAGCCAAGATCTTCGCTCATATTGGGATGGGCCATAGGGTATCCTATAGATTTCTTTACCCAGTCAACGTTTTGTATTTTTTAGCACTGAAAATACAACACTTAAAAGTTTTCTGTAATCTCTTGAGTACCGAACTCCCAGTTTTTTTAAATACACTCCTATTTCATTGAATGTTTTGTTTGGTTAACGTGTCATTACCCCAGCTTATGTCTAGCATGTCTAAATTAAATCATCTTCCTTTTATTTGATCCTATAATCCTGTTACCCAACCATGTTTCTTTGGGTTTGGACGAGAGGGGCATGAGGGTTGTTTTTATTTTGATGAGCCTAACGAGCCAATTATCTCCCTGCCCCCCCCCCCATCTCCCCATCCCTATCGTTGCTGTCATCCTCCCCCATCCTCTTATCATCATACTTCCTCTCAAAGACTCCTTTCAAAGAAAATATCGGCGAATCATTGACTTCGAGGGTCTCCAAAGTATTTGGTTTTGAGTTTCGAATGAATATCTGTACCATAAGAATTTTGAATTGTTCTGTACCCCTTTTATACTTCGCAGTTCAATTGAAACCGATAACGAATTATCTTTTTACTTTTTATTACTATTGATGCTTATAGTTCAATGTCACAAAATATTAATTTTGGGTAAATAATAAATTATAGATAATTGTTTTGTTGATTGCTCGCGCCGCCGATTTCGTACCTTTTATCCGTGTTGATGGATGAACGTTTTTTGTGCATTGAGAATTTTTCCTGTAACTGTTTTTCGTTTTGTTTTTGTTATGAAAATTATGTTTTGTATATAAGTAATATTGGTAGTAATCACATTACGAACAAAATTTCAATAATTTCTCTAGGAATAACATTCAATAAATCGCAAAATCAAACAGGGCTAGTTTTATCATAAGCATTACCTTGATTCTACTCAAACATTAGCATCAAATCGCCACAGAAGAAGATGTCACTATCAGCATTAAATAAAATATATAGGGCCACTTAAAATCACATCTAATATTTATTGGATAACTACCTTTTAGAGCTACCATTCATTGTATTTTAAAGCCCACATAAAAATGTTATTCTGATATTTTTTTAAACGTCAGAAATGTATGACTTACTCCTAGGACTGTAAGTTTCAGTTAGCGTAAGTTGGTTGTGCAGTAAGGTTGCAAGGAAGTCCTCCAACAATGAAATGAGTTAAAAATTTTATTGTTATTTGGTCCTTGGATTAAGGTCGCGTCAACCGTTAGGTCATAATACGCCACTCTAGCCGAGGGGAAATGGGTAGGAAAGTTCCATGCTAGTCAGAACCAGCTACTGGTAGGGGAAGGAGGTTCTCACGTCACGGTTGTCATCGTCTGTCTTTTCGTTCGTGAAGTCATGGTCGTCGTTGTCGGGGAGGTCGTCTAAGGAACGGGAAGAGGTCCCTGACGACGACCGCCAGAGCTCGCCTCTAGTCTCGGGGAGTTATATACTCTCCTACACTTAACTGATGTTTGCGAGATGAACTTTATCTTTTTCCTCGCCTTTTACGATTATAGCAGAACCATGCAATAGTCAAAATTCTACCCCAGTCTAGACGGGGCGAGTTGAGAAATAAATAGGGTTTTTACTTTTTGCTTAGTGCTTGCTATGAAACATCTTGGCTTAGAATGATGCTAATAATACACAGTTGCAGCGTTAGTAAGGAGAGTGTATACTTAAAAGTTAAAATGCTAGACTCTTCGCCTCGTTTAATACAATCAAGCTAAATGTCACGTATTGGAGATCCGGCGCCGAGTTCTCCATCAAGCCACTCCAGCTTATCCGTCACGTTGGATTACATGCAAGGGACGTAACAGAAAGATAATTAACTTGGGGACATGCGTTTTAAAAACCAGACTTATTATTGTCATCAGGTCGTCTGTCAAGAGAAATTTAACAAATGTGTTGAGCAATTGTCCCAGGTCGCTCACTCTGTCAAATCTAGCACTGAATTTCTCAGAGTTGGGTTAGTTACCCCATAAAGTGACGGATTAAATGCTAAGAGAGCTGTGAGAGTTTGATCCGAAGTATTTTTTTTTAAAATAAATCGAAAACCATCCTTAATTTGCGTTTTTTATTATACTTATTTTTAATTGCTCTAAATTCTTAACAGTTAATTAATAAAGTTAGGTAAAACGATCCTTTACTTATTTTTATATTTTCAATTGCCCTGAATTGTTAAGGACTTTGTGACCTAAATTTTGGCAAAATTCACATTTTCTTTAGTATTGCACTAAATTGACAGTTTTATTAGATTGATTGTAAAAGTAGTCACTTAAAGAATCTAAATAAGTAAAAAAGCAATCTGACGATAGTGGTATATATAGTTCCAATAATATAATACTATACTGACGTTGTTTAAGAAAAATAAGTAAAGCGGTATTGACGAATGCAGCGGAATAGTTTGATATAGCATTACCAAATTTTGCATTTATGTTAATAGAGTTAATTTATAGTGATATCCACACTTGGTTGCCACGAATTAGCCTTAAAAATTAATGCGAAAGGTAAGTCCAAAACGTGAAAAAATGGAAAATCGGAACATGGATTTCAATTCTGGAAATTCCCACCAAAACGTTTATCTTACTATGAAACCAAATCACCATACACGTTTAAATTGATTTAAACGTTGATATCCATTATGAAAATTTGAGTTTAAAAAAGTTTACCAAAATTTAGTAAACTATCATCGATTTTTTAATTCAAAACAGATGGATTAATCTAAATATACGCTTACTGGATCTCATAGATTTGCCCGTAAAAAAACAGAAAGCTGAGCGTCAAAACTCGTCTCCGCGCCAGTCTCAGCGACCCCTCTTAACCCATTCAGTGGAGAATTTAATTGGCCAAAATAAAGTTATTTTAAGCAATAAATTCAAAATGCTAATTTTTTTCTAAGATTTTTAGTGTTTTTCAAAAAAAAAATTCGTGTTTTTTAAAGGGGCTAAAAAAACAAAAAATTATTTTTTACCACGTGATCTATAGCACAATACTACACTAAAATGACCGTTTAAAAAATTATATCTTGTAACTGTGATTTAACACGAATTTTTTAATTTTTTTGATCCATAAATTTGCGAAAATTGGTGTTTTGGGAAATTTCAAAAATCGGCTTTAACCTGCTTCTTTTTTGTTCCACATAGATACTAGAGCATAGTACCAATCTAAAATGCCCCTTTATAACATCGTGTCTTGAAACTGTGCCCAAATATACCCTCAAACACGCAAAAATATGCATTACAAAATCACACCCCATCTTGGTAATCAGCATATTTTGACCGAACTACTGGCCCAAATTACAGAACAAAATATAGGCTATGAAGGATTTACAGAAAAGGCTGTCGAGTATCTACGTCAATAACATGGGCAGTATTTTATGGATCAAAATCCTCCAAGGTCACGGGGTATAAAGATTGTCCTCACTCCCTATGTTATTTCTTATGGGAGATTTTTGCCGATGGGAGCTAGCTCGAAAAATGTCATGTTTGGCAATTTTTTGGGAGGTCATGGTGGCCCCAATAATTTTTCAGTTAATTGCTAAATTCATTACTATAGTTAGCCTGAATGAAATGTATTTTTTGAGTTTAGCGGTTAAATACCCCTTTAAGGAATTTGGGAAATTTTGGATTTTGAATTAAAACTCCATTTTAGGAGAAGATGTTAATGACTAGAAAAATGCTTAAGTCCCGCCGCATTGATGGATGAGCGTAATTGGTGCATTGAGCTACCATGTGTTATGCGGATTTTCTGTTCTGTGAAAAAATCATTACTAAGTTGAAGATTTTTTTTAAATAAAAAATAAACTTTAATCTTAATTTTTTTAATTGAGCGAGCGTAGCGAGCGTCTCCACTTGACTCTTATGGCTCGAATGTCTGTTTTTTTGTTTGTTTGTTTGTTTGTTTTTTTTTTTCTGTTACTGCTTCGGTACAGGTCGCACCGTTTCTCTGATCGACCTGAAATTTTTTACACAATGTACATACTACCTAGGCGGGTTGCTGTATAGTTTTTGAACAAAATCCGATCGTTGGTTATAAAAAATAAAAATAAATAAAAATAAATAAAAAAATAAAAATGTTCCGATGGTTATGAAATTTTGCAGGGTCAATAAGTACAACATTCTCTCCTATTTTCCAAATTTTCAGCTTAATCGGTCGATGACCTTAAAGACTTATTGGTAATCATAATTCGAAAATGAAGTTAAAAATGAAGGAGGCAGTGAAAGATACTAGGAAAACGCTCAGTTGGACGCGTTGTTGAGCGAGCACCGGTACGTGCAACACGACCCGAGTACGACATTCCCATACTGTTACATACCAATAAGTCTTTAAGGTCTTGACCGATTTACCTGAAAATTTGTAAAATAGGAAAGAATGGATAAAATCCACCGCCATCTAGAGGACCTTGACATTATTTCTTTGGGAAAACTATTTTAACTCTTGATTACTTCTAGGTGGCAGTACATAGTGACCAGAATTCTTGTGCGACTTTTCGTTGCCATGATAACGTTACTTTGTTAAAATGTAATTCCTATCTACACTACTTATCGGATCAAAATAAAATTAACATATTCGTGACCGGACGGACATTCTAAATGATTTAGCCACCTCAGATTTTGTCGCCGTTTAGTTTGAAAAATAAAACTTTCGATTAACTTTAATGTAACTTTTTAACTTTTTGAACGATTTTGCCACAAAAGTATACAGCAACCTGCATAGTTGGTATGTACATGTGTGCAAAATTTCAGGTCAATCAGAGAAACCGTGCGACCTGTATCGAAGCAGTAACAGAAAAAAAAAACAGACATTCGAGCCATAAGAGTCAAGTGGAGACGCTCGCTTCGCTCGCTCAACAAAGACACACTTTAGAAGGCATGACGTGAATTAGTACAATGCAAAGATGTTGGAATAGTATATAGTGTACATTGTCAATATCCAGTTAGGCCTACACTGTGTGGTGGGCCTTATGGGAATGTCGTATTCGGGTCATGTTGCACGTACCGGTGCTCGCTCAACAACGCGTCCAACTGAGCGTTTTTCCTAGTTAATCGTAATTAGTAACGAAAGAAATCGTAAAATTGCGATTTTCATAAGAAATAATTTTTCGATTGCGCTCAAATTTCACACGAATATCTTAATTCATAAAATTATGGTTCTGTGAAAAAATCATTGAAATCAGGTAAAAGAAAAAGGAAGAAAGAAAGAAATTTTTTTAATTTGAAAAAAATCGTAAAATTGCGATTTTAATGAGAAATAATTTTTCGATTGCGCTCAAAAACGTGGCAGTTCTAAGTTCAGAGATTTCGAAGGTCTCCAGCAAATTTCATCGCAATTGGAGTATCGGATTAGCCGGAATCGTGTTGACAAACAGACAAAAATACAAAAAAAAAGAAAAAAAGAAAGAAAAAACATTCCGGATTTTTTTCTCCAGTGTAGTGAAATGGAATCTTCGCGTCGCTCGCTACGCTCATCCAATAAGTGCATATCTAAAACTAGATTTTTCTCTGTATTTTTTTTAATATTTTGGATTTTGTGTACCTCAAATACCTGCAATACTAGAGATATATCAAATTTCTGGGCCAAACGTAAATTTTCTCGTTTTAAGCTGTTTTTGCAAATGTTTTTTTTGAATTAACTCTAAAAAAGGCACTTTTTGTCCAATCAGGATGGAGAAAAAAGTATTTATTTTTAATGCACGGAAAAAAATAAAAAATTGGGGTCAAATTGAAAAAAACATCTTTTACCCAGATATAAATTTTGAAAGTTGGTGTTCATTACAGTGGACAATTCCACTGAATGAGTTTTAAAGCGTTGACATTGCTCCCAGTATAAGCGAATGTAAGTTAAATTATAAAACTATATTTTTAGTTTCGATCATCTAGTTTACCACAGGTGACCTTCCATTATGCTGTCCACAGGGCATGAGCTACCTGCACAGTAGTGACATCAAGTCTCACGGCTCGCTCAAGTCGTCTAGTTTACCACAGGTGACCTTCCATTATGCTGTCCACAGGGCATGAGCTACCTGCACAGTAGTGACATCAAGTCTCACGGCTCGCTCAAGTCGTCCAACTGCGTCGTCGACAGCCGCTTCGTCCTCAAGATCGCCGACTTCGGACTCCACACCATACGAGGTGGACGGGCACATGGACGCCATAGACCAAAACTCCTACGAATACTGGAAACGTAAGGCAAAATACTCGTTAACAGTCAATGTGAGCTTCCATCGTTGCATCAATTGAATTACACATCGAATGGGCATGACTGTGATCGGTCCTCTTTAAACACATTCTTCAAAATAATCGTTACCGGTAGTTAAGACTGTTTGCCAAGCTCGGGCCAACATTTTTTACAATGTTAAATGCCCATTTAAAAAACGCTTGGTCTTCAAATCTAGCTAATTTCACATACAAAACGTACCGATTTTTTATCTTTAATTTTCATCCACAAAATCTGCATTTTTGGGAGGCTGTTCATAAAAGGATGAGCGCGTGTCTCTATCAAAGCTGATTTTGTAATTTCAAATAATTGTCTCTTACACAAAATTGGGAAAATTACTACAAATTAACAGTTTGGTGTCATATTTACGGTCAGTTAATAAGAAAAGTGAGCTTGGAAAATGTGCCTTGATACCAACTACAACACATTCTTACTTAACATTCTAGTGCAAACCACAACCCGATAGGACAAATGATAGAGCTTCTAAATGATCCTGACTTTACCAATGCGTTCTGCGTGGAAAAATGCAATGCAAAATTGCCTCCCATTCATCGATTCTCTTTTATCCTTGAACTCAAAAAATGTCGTGAAAAAATTGAAAAGTGTTTCCAGGATATTGAAGAATAATTTCTCAAATGTGTCCCGTAACTCGACAGAACCGAGTTTGATAATATTTTCTAGACTCATTGTCAATATTTTTGCATTACTTTTAAATATAAATGCATAGCTGGATAAGTAGATAAAGATCCATTTGAAGTCCCCCTAATAAGTTGTAACTAATTGGATAACTAGATTGGAGTTTCACGTTGTAAATCCTTGTGAATGGTGTGTCCTCAGGAATGCTATGGACGGCTCCCGAGCTGCTACGTATGGATCATCCACCTCCAGCGGGCACACCCAAAGGGGACATCTATTCGTTCGGCATCATAATCCACGAGATCGTCACCAGACTCGGACCGTTCTACTTGCGAGAGGAAGGTTGGACCCCAAGAGGTAAGAATATTTGTCGCCCAGCATTGAGCACGAAACGTTGGTCATAGAAAGGGGCTATAATTGCCAAACGGCTGGAGCCAAAAGTCTTCATAAAACTCAATTCATGAAGGTTATAGACCTATGCTCATGACTATTATTCTATTTTCAACATCGGTACCGTTGAATGCGTTTTACTATATAGGATTTTCACAAAAATGGTTTTACCATAATATTTAGATCCAAATGCTTTATAAAGATCTATTTGTGAAGTACAAGCACTCTTACGCGAGTACCTGCAAACTGAAATAGCAAGTAAATAAATTTAATCAACAGATTGTAGAAAGTGAATAATAATGTGTTTTTTTTTTAAATCCAATACCAGAAACTTGTACATTATACATTGACTTCATTGATCTCCGCAGAGCGGCTAAGGGTGAAAGTGCAAGATCGTTTCCTTTCGGGGGCACACTTGGCGATCTTGCTTCACCCCCTTTTGCCAAAAGCACGTGGTGTTCCCAAATGGTCCCCCACTCAAGTACTGACCACGCCCGATGTTGCCTAACTTCGGTGATCTATCGAGAACCGGTGTATTCAACATACGGTTCTGACCAGCTTCCAAACCTTGTTCTTGGTGGAGAGTCTGAGTATAAAGCAGGATACAAAAGATTCAAAAGTTATATTCCATCATTTGTTTCAGCATTCACTTATGGTAGAGGTGCGGTACAGAAATCGTAAAACTTTGTGTTTTGTATCTTCCTCGATGAACAGCAATCTCAACAAAACAGCCATATATTAATCGGAATTCATGCTCCTCTTCTTGTACACGTTATACGCGCGCAGACTGCAGTCCTGACAGAAAGGTGACGGCTAAGGAGAGCTTCGCTCCCATATGACGCATAAGCAGTTTGGAAGCATGTTGATATAACTTTTCATCACAGCTCTTTAAAAATAACCACTTAGAATACATTACTAATAAACTATTAAAATATAGGCCCTACATTATGGACATCACAAGACTCAGACGTGACTAGACTTACTTGCTAGTCAAAGTGGCAATCAATAAGGCACTAGCTTCAGAATCTAACAGGATAAAACTCCGGTATGTAGGCCCTATGTGTGTAAGCTCGATGCACGCCAATCTAATACACGCTTGTCGAGCCTAGATAAGGACTGGTGTTCTTCACTAATAGTTGTGACAAAGATATTTACATATACATTAGTTATTTACATGAGCTGTAAGTATCACCACTACCGGGTTAAAAAAGTTACCGGGACCTAAAGTAGTACCGACGTATCCCTCTCCAAAACTAGCGTCGTCGACGAGCGACTCGTGTCCAGCCAGCGGTCCCAAATCCTAACGCCGTCAGTGGTGATCGCTGACGATAAGTCAACCACCGACGATATAGGATAATAAATCAAACTGACCAACAGTGCGAGCGTTAAGCGCGCGACTCTGATTCGGGAGGTCCCGGGTTTAAATCCCGTCGAGACCAGCAATCCTGACGGGAGGTTTTTCCGAGGTTTTCCTCAGTTGTTAATGCGAATACAGGGGATTGAGTCCTCTTAACATTTGTCCTATCCGCAACATACCTAGTTAGACACCTGGATAAAGGGGCATGATTGCACCCTGGGCAGGCTTCCCACAAAAATTATATTATAAATTATAAATAAAATTGCTGCGTTTTAAGAGTATTCGTCACACATTCAAGGGAACTCGAGCGCTTGGCGCGTGTTATTTACATTTCCTTAGTTCACATAATAACTAACCGACAATAGCTTTGTTTGTTTGTCCTGTACCAGGTTCACATCTTTACTCCTGGAATCGTCGGATGTACGTCATAAAACCGGAAATAGGAGTAATAAGTACACGTTACGCCCAGTTGGACAAAAAAAACATATTTGCACCCAGTTTTGACATTTGACGAGGCAACGAAGGGCTAGAGCCTATATACCACACGATGATAGGCTATAGGCTTAGGGCCTAACTATATTTTTCAATATTTTGGCCTAGATAATAGGTTTCTAGTACATTGTTGTGCATAATATTGCTAAACGTCTTTCAAGCAGACCTATCCTTGTTTTAGGTTATGTCGGCCCTGGGCTAAGGTTTTTGGCATTGTCCCTTTTAAGAAAGGCCGTGAAGATTCATATAATCATTGGAAAAGATATTGCACGGCCCGGCTTTTTCCATTTTAACTTCTAGCTTCTTTCTTAGCTTCTCACTACACCAACCAAGCCACTACAAACTTTAAAAATGGCGCAATATTTGGTCGTTTAACACCCACTCCTGCTAAAGAAGCAGGTGTAAAATTCTTACTCCAGTCGCAGTTGTGGTAACTTACAACAGGACAAAAAAAACGTTTCTGGGTTGTGACAGGTACATTTACACCAGGACAGAAAAACGGGTTTTCGTGAAAAACTTGTACCTGGTGTAGTTGAAACAGGACAAACAAACAAAGCTATAGTCCATTTTATGATCAACTGAGAGTAGCTGTTTTGGCGTTGCTTCCAAATGCAGAACATTTTGGCTAGCCCTAACTTTCTTTGTTTCGTCTTAAAGGGGTTGCAGTATTTCTTTTTCCTTTTTGTTTTTTTGGGTTTTGTCTGTTGCCGACCCCTTCCTTCCTTCAATGGCCATTTTTGAAAACCCACCTTTTCATCAAAAAGTTTTTTGGGGCCCTGAAAAACTTTTTTTTCCCCTTTCCCCAACTCAAGCCCCCTCCAAAAACTAATAAAATTTTAAAATTTAAAAATTAAAAAAGAATTAAATTCATATTATATCATACCATATTCCCAACAAGTGGAAAACAAGGGGAAACCCCCCAACCACGTGCTTTGGGTCCCGCTTTAAAAGCCCTTTTTTTATTTCGTCATTTGACTAAATTATAAAATATATTTTTTTTTTAAAACTGAAACAAAAAAACCAAAGATTTTTATGGTTATTTTAAATAAAAAAAACTTTTTGCCCCCGGTAACATTGGTTAAAAATTTTCCCATTGAATGTGTGAGTGTTGGGGGGAGGGGGGGGGGGGGTATCTTGGGAAAACGTGGTCAAACATGATGGGAATTTGCAAACAAATGTTTTTGTCACCATCTTATAAATAATTTGGACGCTTCCCTTTTCTATTGGGAAAATAGTAGGAAAACATATTATTTTTTTTTATCCCAAATCAAAAGCATTAAAAAAAAAAACAAAAGCCGTACCGGGTTTTTTTAAACCCGGAACCATGGGGCATACCCAAACATGAAAAAACCCAATTTAAACAAAAACCCCTCACAATACTGAGATGACCCGTAAAATTTATTAACCCCCCTTTATTCCCTCGGGTGCGCCCATATTTGCTTCCCTTTTGTCTTTCCCCCTTTTGCTGTTTTATTTCCTTTCAAGCAAGTTACTATAAAAAAATTGGGAAACATATACGATAAAAGTTTTTAAATTTTAATTTACGGAGCTAAAAAAAATTTTTCAACCCAAAGTTTTGAACACATGACCCAAACCCGACGTGGGTTGCTTTTATATGAATTTTGTTTAAATTTTTCTGGGTTCCCGAGGGAAAAAATCGTGGGGTTTTTGTCGGTGGTGCCGGGCGGGTTTAAAAATTAAAAAAGCTATTGACATGTATTTATTATCAATATGTATACGTGATCGGTATATCTGTAGTGTTTTTTTTTTGTACATGTTGTGTTTTTTCTGTAGGCCCATACTTTTATCCCTTTTTTTTTATTTATAGTTAGACGAAAAAAATCTACAATGATTTTTTATTTTGTATTAAATTATGTATTAAAAAAGGGGGACTGCCCAGAAACAAAATTAAAATTAATTCGTTCCTCTTTAAATTAAATACCTGAAACCCCCCTGAAAATCATTTTCGAGAATAGCACCGAGAAACTCAAAAAGGAGACTCTAAATTCGAAAAAAAATTTTTTTTTTAATTTTAAGTTAATTTTATTCGATATTTGATAGGGCATTTGGCCACTACTCCGCGAGCCCTTAGGAGACCCGGCCCCTAAAACGTAAAATGCCACTATAAAAAAATTTAAAAGTTATAAAAGGGTGCTACCCAAAATGCATTTTTCAAAATAATTTTTTAAAAGATAGTTTTACGAAATGATTGGTAAAATTTAGGAATACCATTAAAGAAATTCAAGAACGCACCACATTTTAAAAATTAAAATATTTTTTTTGCCTCCCCCCCTTCCCCTTGGGAAAACCACATCTTTTTGAACCTTACCACCCCCCCTTTAAATTTACGAGCCCACTCTAGGGATGTCCCAAAACCCGGGTTTGGGGGAAAAGGGAAACCCGGTCTACTTTTAATATAATGCATAGCTGGATAAGTAGATAAAGATCCATTTGAAGTCCCCTAATAAGTTGTAACTAATTGGATAACTAGATTGGAGTTTCACGTTGTAAATCCTTGTGAATGGTGTGTCCTCAGGAATGCTATGGACGGCTCCCGAGCTGCTACGTATGGATCATCCACCTCCAGCGGGCACACCCAAAGGGGACATCTATTCGTTCGGCATCATAATCCACGAGATCGTCACCAGACTCGGACCGTTCTACTTGCGAGAGGAAGGTTGGACCCCAAGAGGTAAGAATATTTGTCGCCCAGCATTGAGCACAAAACGTTGGTCATAGAAAGGGGCTATAATTGCCAAACGGCTGGAGCCAAAAGTCTTCATAAAACTCAATTCATGAAGGTTATAGACCTATGCTCATGACTATTATTCTATTTTCAACATCGGTTCCGTTGAATGCGTTTTACTATATAGGATTTTCACAAAAATGGTTTTACCATAATATTTAGATCCAAATGCTTTATAAAGATCTATTTGTGAAGTACAAGCACTCTTACGCGAGTACCTGCAAACTGAAATAGCAAGTAAAGAAATTTAATCAACAGATTGTAGAAAGTGAATAATCATGTATTTTTTTTTTAAATCCAATACCAGAAACTTGTACATTATACATTGATCTCATTGATCTCCGCAGAGCGGCTAAGGGTGAAAGTGCAAGATCGTTTCCTATCGGGGGCACACTTGGCGATCTTGCTTCACCCCCTTTTGCCCATAGCACGTGGTGTTCCTAAATGGTCCCCCACTCAAGTACTGACCACGCCCGATGTTGCCTAACTTCGGTGATCTATCGAGAACCGGTGTATTCAACATACGGTTCTGACCAGCTTCTAAACCTTGTTCTTGGTGGAGAGTCTGAGTATAAAGCAGGATACAAAAGATTCAAAAGTTATATTCCATCATTTGTTTCAGCATTCACTTATGGTAGAGGTGCGGTACAGAGATCGTAAAACTTTGTGTTTTGTATCTTCCTCGATGAACAGCAATCTCAACAAAACAGCCATATATTAATCGGAATTCATGCTCCTCTTCTTGTACACGTTATACGCGCGCAGACTGCCGTCCTGACAGAAAGGTGACGGCTAAGGAGAGCTTCGCTCCCATATGACGCATAAGCAGTTTGGAAGCATGTTGATATAACTTTTCATCACAGCTCTATTAAAAATAACCACTTAGAATACATTACTAATAAACTATTAAAATATAGGCCCTACATTATGGACATCACAAGACTCCGATGAGACAAGACTTAGATGATACTTGCCAATGAAAGTGGCAATCAATAAGGCACTAGCTTCAGAATCTAACAGGATAAAACTCCGGTATGTAGGCCCTATGTGTGTAAGCTCGATGCACGCCAATCTAATACACGCTTGTCGAGCCTAGATAAGGACTGGTGTACTTCACTAATAGTTGTGACGAAGATATTTACATACACATTAGTTATTTACATGAGCTGTAAGTATCACTACTATACCGGGTTAAAAAAGATACCGGGATCTAAAGTAGTACCAAAGTACCCTCTCAAAAACTGGCGTCGTCGACGAGTGACTCGTGTCCAGCCAGCGGTCCCAAATCCTAACGCCGTCAGTGGTGATCGCTGACGATAAGTCAACCACCAACGATAGGATAATAAATCAAACTGACCAACAGTGCGAGCGTTAAGCGCGCGACTCTGATTCGGGAGGTCCCGGGTTTAAATCCCGTCGAGACCGGCAATCCTGACGGCAGGTTTATCCGAGGTTTTCCTCAGTTGTTAATGCGAATGCAGGGGATTGAGTCCTCTTAACATTTGTCCTATCCGCAACATACCTAGTTAGACACCTGGATAAAGGGGCATGATTGCAGGCTTCCCACAAAAATTATATTATAAATTATAAATAAAATTGCTACGTTCGACTCGAGCGCTTGGCGCGTGTTATTTACATTTCCTTAGTTCACATAATAACTAACCGACAGTGTTGGCTCGAGCGTAAAGCGCGCGACTCTGATTCGGGAGGTCCCTGGTTCAAATCCCGTCGAGACCGGCAATCCTGACTGAAGGTTTTTTCCGAGGTTTTCCTCGGTCGTTAATGCGAATGCAAGGGATTGAGTCTTCTTAAACAGCCCTCGGACATCCCTTCTCAATGTCCTATCCGCAACATACCTAGTTAGACACCTGAAGAGGGGCATGAATTGCACACTGGGCAGGCTTCCTACAAAAAGTTTTAAAAAAGTTTCAGTTCACAATAACAAGTATGAAAAATGTGTTAATGTTGTAATAGTTCAATCCACCTTGAAGGTTGTTGATAATTTTCTACTAACATCTTTCGGACCCTCAAAAAAGATTTAGCCGTGTTTTTTCTGTTCTGGAAGATGTTTTTAGTTTTAGTTTACATGTTAGGCCATTGAAAATTATCAACAACCTTCAAGGTGGATTGAACTATGTTACAACATTAACACATTTGTCCTAATTGTCAAGTGAACTGAGGAAATCTAAATAACACGCGCCAAGCGCTCGAGTTCCATTGAATCTGTGACGAATTCTCTTAGAGTTTAATATATTTATTGCTTGTCGCTCCGATAGCACCAGGTATATTTCTCGAGTAAGTCGAGAAACACTCCTATACACTCCCGTAAGTAGAATTGATAATATTTAATTATGTATAATTAAAATTAATTCAATTAATAATGTATATTTTAGCCTGGTGTGGTTGGATATTTAATTTCTGGATTGTATTAAATAACAGGTGTATTATGAAAGTAGGTTGTTGTGGTAATTAGTTCCAGCAGCACAGCACGACGTTTATTTTACAGGAAGCTGCCACGTTGAACGATGTAGGTGTTGTTAATGTCGGAATGATTGAAAGGGGATTGTAGCTGAAGTTCCACGTTGTATGGTAAAATATTAGAAGGGTGGTGTAAGCTGAGGTAACGTAATCCCCAGACGCGTCGTTGAATACAGCACGCCCTGACATAGTATAGGGAGGCTTACAACATCCAACCAACAATCTGAATAGAGGGGAAGATTTGCAGAAACCTGCTCGAATAGATGAATTTCTCATTTCTACCATATCTGAGTTGAAACGTCGATGGTGTATGCGCCTACAGACAGGCTTTAAATTTAATGTCCCCCATTGAAAATCAATTCTGTTACTGTGGGTACACTCTAAATATGAATTAATTTATTTATTTGTTTTAATGTTCCCCAACATCCAATGAAGCAACTTTGTGACAGAATCGAGTCAAGCGTGTGACCAAGTATGCCCTTGGTCAATAAAGATGGCCGACTCAAGGATGGGTTGTGGAGAGGAGAAGGGATGGGGGGGGTGAGTGATGGCAAACGTTTTTGACGGGGAGATAAATTAACGGCTAGCTTGATGACTTCGTTGAAAGAAAATCGATTGTTGATCTTTTCTGTGTCCTCTTGGTAGGATGCGTAAGCACACTCAAACGCAAATTAATTCACTAGCACGATGTATTGTGGAGCAGGGATAAGCAAACACAAGTTGTAAAAATAAAGTTCGAAGTACTGCATATGTCCTCCATACAATTTATTTGTAATAATTTGGCAACGATATTAAGTAATTTCTATTAAATTGCAGACCATAATATTTTCAGTATGAACCTAACTACCATTGAGCCAAACAAAACCTCAACCAATTTTCGTTTTCGTTTTGTGTATACGAACCGAAACTTTTATATCTACATATTTATTTTTATTTTTCAGAACATGAAACGTTTCATATCTTTCTAAATCAAGTGAACAAACACTTAATTTGTCAATGTATGTGGAAACTTCAGAACTTGGATAATCATTGCCATTGGTAAATATATTTTGTGCAAACAAAATGTTACAAATTATTAAAACATCAACGTAAAGAACGAATACATATTTAAATATATTTTGGTCTCATTGTTTTTGTGTGCTCTGTTCGTTTATTTTGTGCTCAAGATGTTTCTGTGCAAAAACTAGCACACAGACAGTCTCTCGTGTACCGCATGCAATTCCAACTAGAGCTTTTAGCGCAGTTTCAATGTAGCTTGTTCGCGTAGGTAGCGATAGCAACTTTGTTTTGATTGGAGTAGGCGTATCGTTTTACTAAGTGTATAATGCGGGACCTGGGGCAGACATGTACATCACATCGTGTAGGAGGGGGGGGGGGGGGGGGGGGGTGAAGAGCTGTGTTGTGTAGATGAGTTAGGATCTATGCGTCTTCAAACGCAAAGCAAGAAAAACACAATTTCCTGTTTTATTCATTCAAATGTTTGACGGAATAATCAGTACAATTTGGTTTTTAGCTTCATAAGCTCTAAATGTTAGTAATCAATTTTATTCTTTTTTTGGTTAAGTTTTTACAAAAAAAATAGCACTTCATTCTTAAATATCCCTATCTGTAGGCTTTGTCCCATTGTTAAGAGACAGCAAGATAAAGGCTAAAAATGTTATTTGTTAATAATTTGTTTCTTCAGCCATCTAAAAAAAACATTATAGTTTATTCTCAAACTCGAAGAATACGTTTTTGGATAATAAAATTGAAATGCAACTATCATCAATCAATATGTCGTTAGGTTTGAACAGATACAACATCCTGTATCATCGTATTATCTATACACATTATCTGTATTGTAAATCTTTGATATTATTTATTAGTGTGACAATTGAGCCACGTATTAATATAGTAGCCTACGAGGGAGATCTATATTTTGCAATTGAACGTCGGGACGGACGTAATGGAAAGGAAAGAGAACGAAAAAACTAACGAGATAGAATTGACGGCAAGTTTGAAAACTTGATTGTGACTTGTGAGCATTGAAGGTAGCTTGTAAACAAACTTAATCAACTTTGTTTGAACTATCTGCATTTTTTATTATCACCTCGAAGCGTTGCGTCCAAAATCAGAGGTAAAGTGTTTAAATTGCATTGGACGTTGTTTACCGGGTTTAACAGGAGGGGGGTGGAGGAGGGGAGTACAGTACCCCTAAACTTTTTACAGACTGATATCAAAACGTTTGCACAATGTAAACATCAAAATGTTTAATTTAGCTATGAAGATATGGATAAAACGCATATTTGGACGACTATAAATTTATCATGTTTAAAATTAAAAAAACATTTATAATTTTATACTTTTTATAAATTTATTTTTACGCCCTGCTAATGGCTGTCTCTACACCACCTGTTCGAATCCCTTTCATAACAAACTGTTATTCCATAGAGCAACCCTCTTCTAGTCTAAACATCTCGAAAACAATATCCGTTTCGAGATTATATAACTACACCAAGTAAATACGTATTGTACGTATAAGTTACCACAACAGAAGCGACTGAAGCTTGCTGGCTCCAGCTTTAATTAACGCTACGTATTTGGGTTGTAGCTGTAGCAAGTTTGCTGTATTGTGTTCGTTTTGATATAATCCAAACAAACGAACCAAATTGGTTTTAGGTGTGAAAATTACTAGAGATTAGAGGTTTTCAACATGAAAGGGAAGCAAGTATATGAATGTAAAATAAATTTAATTTGACAACATTATCTTATGTAATTCAATCCAGAAATTAAAAAATACACCACCAACAATCCAGATGCTATGAAGTTACCCGTTTCGGTAGCTTAGGGGTAATACACTCGACCGGCAATCGGGAGACCGGGGTTCGATACCCCGCTTAGATGGATTATTTTTTATAATTTTTACATTAATTTACATAAAATCAATTACACCTACGGGAGTGTTTCCCGACTAATGAAAGTGAGAAACATTATCTTGTTCTTCAAGTTACTAAAATATATTATACTTATTTATCTGATATAGGCCTACTACACAGTCACAAAGATTTCTCAAAACATACTTTGTCAGTGAATGATACAAACAAATCTTTGTGTTCTTGCCTGTTTAAGTGACCGCGGGCTACCCAAGCTTATCGGGGTCTAAAATATATATCGTTTTTCTGTCCGTCCGTCTATGCGTGTCTGGGTCTCACTATAAAAACCGAACATGACCTCCGATTGACAACCTTGTTTTGTTGGTATTGCTCTTCAAAAAGGATAAAAAATAATGTTTTGGTGACCCTGAGAATAAGGGAACATGGTGATAACTCCCACCCAAAAAGGGATTTTGATCGACCCGGCACCTCCACCAAAAATAAGAATTTTCAACATACTAAACAAAACAGGTAATCTTCGCTCCCTATTTCTTGTACAACCGTCTTATTCCTTGTTCCAATAATAATTATCGAGTACGAAGGTTAAATACCTTGATAATACTATGCACTAGTTAACGATTATTGATGTTATATGTGTATAATTTTGTTCGATACCGAACCGTTTGTATATAGGCACATCGGTCAATAATCGATAGGCCTTTTGACATCTCCAAAACACGCACAGCGCAATTGTATGCACACTTATTATTTTGTATATTTGTGTATATAGGTGGTTTTTAAAATAATTTACTATTATATGTTAGGTTTTTGAGGTTGTTAGATACACTAATGTGACTAGCGCTATGGTCTTTGCTAACAAGCTATCTAATTTTGACGTGTTAACATAATGTATAAATAAATCATGCATACTGAAAATACGGACAATATCTGTGCGTTACGGGTCTAGTGTTCCGGAGTTAGTGCCCAGGTGATACGAGTCAGTAGTCTTCGCTTCATCATCAGTATGTGAACCTGATGCCATCTCTGATTTTATTAGCTAACGAGAACGTGAGAAGAAACTTGGCACCCTTATTTTTCTTTAACCGTACGTTTAATGTTTGATAAGGGAGTGGGGAGTAGCTTGTTGGTACATGACTAGGATGAACAAACATTTTAGATATGTTATAAACTCCATTAGATGAGTGATATTTGAGAAAGTGCGCGTGTGTGTGTGAGATTGCCCGAAAGAAGACTCCTTGCCGATCTCAAACTGTTTACTGTTTAGCCTTTGTTGACATTCACATTCACAATCGAAACTTGGTCAACAGCAGAAAGAGGAAACCAAT
Organism: Sweltsa coloradensis; assembly: GCA_024449915.1. Taxonomy (NCBI): domain Eukaryota; kingdom Metazoa; phylum Arthropoda; class Insecta; order Plecoptera; family Chloroperlidae; genus Sweltsa; species Sweltsa coloradensis. The sequence goes on along the minus strand of JAMZAV010001273.1, from coordinate 73,467 downwards.
TTATATTTAACAGGCTTGAGCTACGTATTTGGTGACTTCTCAGAGTACTTTAAGTGCTTTTTAGTGTGGCTTGTTGGTCTTGTGTGGTTAGAGGCTCTTCTTCCAATGCAGAAGGTCGAGGATTCGATTCCCGCTCTAAGTAGAAGTTTTTTAACTTCTGATTTGGACTAAGGTCATCAGTTCTTGGCTTAGGAATTTGTAAACGGTGACTTTGGAGCCGTCCTATAACAACAAGCACATAATAACTTCAAAGGTTATTCCGAATTAGCCTTGTTGATTATGGTACTGTGTGCGGGTGCACGGAATCGTGTCCCGCTTGATTGATCGGTGTTTCATACTTAAATATGCCGGTCTCCTGTTGGTCATTGTTCATTCGTCGATGGTGTCGGCGCCTACAGGGTTGGCTTGGTCTGCTTTAAATTTAATGTCCCTCACTCACTTAAAATCATTTCTGTGACTGAGCGATGGGTAATACTACAAGGGTAGCTTGGACTGTTTTTAAATAGTAAATGGTTGACAGTAGCATAAACTAATGCCTGGTATTTGCTCGCTGCAAAAAACACCCGAACTCTTTCCCCCGCGTTGATGGATGAGCATTTTTGTAAGTTTTTAGTTAGCGTGGGATCTCTTTACTTTTGCTAGTTCTTTTTGAACGCATTGTAGGTGATTGTTGTCAAGTTTCTATTGTTAGTTGTTAATTGTTATTATTTAACTCAAAAAACTTATATTAAAACCTTTATTTCTATGGATTCTTGCTCACTTTTTCAACTTTTTCTTTCAAAAGGTACTACATCACCATAATCTTAATGTCCATGTAAAATATGGACGTTGTAGCCCCACCCGTTTGGTCAGAATCGGCCCAAATGTCACGAAATTATCGCACTAAAAATCGAAAAAATCGTAAATGTACGATATTTATGAGAAATATTTCTTCGATTGTACCCAAAAACGTGGCAAGTCCAGAGATTTCGAAGGACCCCTTTAATTTTCATCAAGATCGCTTATACCGTTTGCCCGGTAGAGAACGAACAAACAGAAAAAAAGAAAAAAAACACCCGATCTAAATTTTTTGGGGGTCAGTGAAATTGAAGTCTTCGCTTCGCTCATCCAAATATGTTAAAGTCAAAGCACATTTTTCAAATATTGCTCACTTTTCTAGTTAACTGACCGTAAATATGCCACCAAACAGTTAATTTGTAGTCATTTCCCAATCATTATTGTTTATCCTTGTACATTGAACAACAAGAAACGGCGTCGACGCTAGAAAAAAATTTGCTAAAGACACTTTAAAATCTATGTAGAAATCTCGTGCCGCGAAGAGCCTTGCTGAAGCACGTGAAACTAACACGGCACATGTAGTTGGTTCTCCCATAGGTGCTCCTTGCACAGGGAAGGGAAATGTCTCACTGGGCAGTCTTTGAGGGCTGGCGGCACGGCAGGTCATTCCATGGGTTAACAACCCGGAAAGAAAAAGCACGTCGGCCAGCATTATATATTTATATTATATATTATTTATATATATTTTGTGTAAGAGACCATTATTTGTAATGTCTAAATGTGCTCTGATATAGCGACATGCATGCTTTTGAAAGAAAAATAAAGGTCAAAAAGCGGTCCAGACTATATGTGAAATTATCTGGATTTGACGATCTAGCGTATTTTTAAATGGACATTTAACATTGTAAAAAAAGTAAGCACTAGTTAAAAAAATGTACTTAGAGTCTACCCACTCAGTTATATAACTGATTTTCAGTGGGGGACAGTAAATCAGAGCAACCAAGCCAACCCTGTAGGCCCCGACGTAATCAACGAGTGAGCGATAACCAACAAAAGATCGATATTTTTAATAGGAAATGTAGCAATCAGTGGTATGGACAGTGCGAACACCCGCGGATCAACGCTAGAATCAACAAGGCCGATTCAGAACAACTCTGAATTTATTATGTGCTTCGTTACTAGGACGGCTCCAAAGTCACCGTTTACAAACTCCTAAGACAAGAACTGATGGACCCTAGACCTTCTGCTTTTGAAGCAGATACGCTAACCACAAGACCAACGAGCCACACTTAATTTTATGAGATATTAAAATTGAATGTTCTCGATTGTCACCTATAACGTTTCTACCGTATACTCAAAGTACTCGGTGCCATGGCGAAAGGTGATGTGGAATAACTGTGATGATAGTTTATTGATTTTGCCATAGATAAATACATAATACATATATTTAATTAGACTCAATTTTAACCTGTAACAGTCAGGTACCGTAGACTAAGATAGAATATAGATTAATTATTAAATAATTATAGTACAAAGTAGTAGAATATGTGTGCAATAATAATGATGTGTTATTACACAATAATTATAGTATGAAGTAATAGAATACAGGCCTATACAATAATAGTGATAAGTAGTCATCACTCATTAGAATATAGGCCTATATACAATAATAATGATAATATGATGAATACACAATTATAGTATTGGGTAATATAATACAGGTCATAATCACATTCATTGTGATTTGATGTTGTGTTCACAAGTGTTTAGATACTATTATCTTCCAAATATGCGCCTAGAGAATAGTATGCTTTGTCTAGTAGGAGATTCACTACTTTATCTTTGAAACTATTTATGGATGTAATTATTTTAATTTCTTTCGGGAGTTTATTAAATAATTTAATTTGTATATAGTTAGAATTAAGTTGAGCTAGTTTACTATTATGGTGGTCTATATGGATGTCATTTTGTTGCCGTGTTTGGTGTGAATGAGTTTCATAATTTTTTTCTAGTGACTGAAAGTTTTGTTTAACAAATAGGACTGATTTAAGGATGTATATGCAGTATAAGGTAAGTATTTTTAAAGGTTGTGCATGTGTTCTCGGGTGCGCCTTTGTAATATTTCTAATTGCACGTTTTTGAATTTTGAATACTTTGTCATGGTGTGATGAATGTCCCCAGAATTCAGTCCCGTATCTTATTAGACTTTCAAAAAGTGCAAAATAAACTAGTTTTGATGTACTTACATTTGTTGTTTGTGCAAAATAAACTAGTTTTGATGTTTGTTGAATTTCTTATTTGTCTAATATATATATATATAATAGTGGATAAATGCTCAAAGTCAATTTAACAGATTGCCATATTTGACAGGAAATGTGACGGTTGTTCCCCTACACGTCTATATATATATTTGAGGTCCCATTTCGTTGCAACATCATTACAGAGAGTATTTTATAAGTTGTGATCCACTACATAGAATGGTTTTAGATAAAAACAAAATATAAAATAGGTACTTTAAAAAAATCGTATGACTAACTACGCACCAGATTTAAGTAAGATTCTCGCTACTGATAGCTAATGAGGTAATTTGAAATGTTCTGCTTATTAAAGCTATCACATGATATGTTCAAGAAACTTTAATAAACGAGGTAAAGAGTAAATAGTGGTTGGAGATCCAGTAACTCCTAGTTGACGAAGTAAATGGTTCATTATTTTATTTCTTGTGTTTTCGACGAAGCTGGCGACCACGGAATAACACCGCAGCTTTCACTGTCGAGCCTAATTATTAACTTAATCCTTTATTGTAGAGGTAAGTGCATCAGTTTTTCACTCAAGCACATTTGAATGCTTACCGGGGTTCGAACCTGGAACTTACAGTTACTACGGTTATCAGAGAGCCTATACACATTCCAATGCACGGTAGCGCTATCTAGCAGGGAAATATCGATGTACGTTGAAGACTCGCTGGTTCCGTCCGTCCCCGTAGATAGCGCCACCAGTAGTTCTGCATCACATCACCACGTGGACATAGGGGAAAGGTGAAACAAAAACGTGTGCGTAAGGATTCTCATTTGAAGGATATGCACATCAGTTTAACTGTGTATGCTCCTCAATCCTCATCAATTGAGTGATTTATTAAACAGTTAATGTGTGAATAGAAGAAGTTTGAGAATGTCCAAGGCCTGTTTCACTGGGTGCGAATTAACGACTTTGCAGAGAGGGGGATGGCTTAGACTAGTATTTTGGTTGGCAAACCGGGGTCTGGGGCGAAGCCCCAGCCGCCGGAGGCGAAATTCTTTTTGGGAATTATTGCCCTTGAGATGGCCTTAGAAGCGATTTGAGGAATATATTTGGGGGTATTATTGCTCTCAAGAAGGCCTTAGAAGCGATCTGATGAAAAATTTTGGGTCATTCTTGCCCTCGAGATGGCCTTAGAAGTGATCTGAGGTATTATTTTGAAAGGAATATGTGTAAATTGACGAGATAAAGTCACTTGATTATGATATGAGATGAGATGGGAATCCAGAGGTGGGGATTTAGCCATCGCCGGCAGGGATACCTTTTAGTAAAACAGAGCCAGGGATGAAATTACCAGAGGGGGGAAATCCCCCCATCCCCCCCGTCAATTCGCCCCTGCTGTTTCACTACGGCTGAAGAAAATCATCGAAACAACTTTTAAGTCGGGATTGACGGTCGCGACTGGCGGGTTTCGAATTCGTAGCCGTCCGAATCTAAATTTCTCGTGTTACACTTGAGATAATATTCTCGGTTAAAATGTCAGATAAATAAATATATAAAAATTATAAATAAACGGATTAAGTTCGACATCTCTATAAAAATGTGCGTTCGTAGTTTTCAAACAACGCCTGCATTTTTAGACGAGTGAGCGCAGCGAAACGAAGTCTATAACGCTACTCGATCGGACCTTCTTGTGACTGTGTCCAATGTATGTCTGTCCAGGGTCATACGGCCGAACGGCCAAATAGATTGAGCTGAAATTTTAAACACACATCCGTGACCAGGTAACTGAGAACTGCTAACAAAATGAGCAATATCTGTTGCGATTTAAGCTCACAAGAAATAAAAATTTGAAAAATTTGAACTTAGATTGCAAATGTTTAAAATACAAATTAGTAAAATAGAACACAGCCTGTGAAAGTTTGCGATCAGATGAACCAAGTAAATGTTTTATTATTATTTTGTTTTCATTTCTTCTGTCATTCTGTAAGTGATGCTGGGCCATTGCTGGCTATCAAGGATACTATTATACACTTCGTTTGGGCTGGTGATGATCTACAAGAAACAGTGCGACGTATTTTATCTCGCAAACATCAGCTGGTAAGTAGGGTAGTATATTACTTTCCGAAACTAGAATGCGAGCTCTGGCAGTCGTTGTCGGGGACCCCCATATTCTCTGACGACCTTCCCAACGACGACGACCAGGACAAAACGAACGATGACAAAGACGATGACGACCACGACGCGAGAACCCTCCCTTTTCTTTCACCTTTACCCGTGGCTATTTCTGACCAGCACCAGCATGGGATTTTCCTCCCTATATCCTCTAGGTAAGAGTGGTGATTTTTGACCTAGCGGTTGTCGCACCCTTAATCCAAACTAAAACTAAATTGGGACGTATGGGACCAGCCTTTTCATAATAGGACGACGACAAACGGTTGACGCACCCTGAAACCAAAAAACTAAAAACCACTTTCTCTGTTCGCCTAGGCCTAAATATTTTATTTTTTTTGGGTTTATTTGGATTAAGGACGCGTCAACCGTTAGGTCATAATGCACGACTCTAGCCTAGGGGATGGGGAGGAGTGGCCCATGCTGGTCAGAACCAGCCATGGGTAAGGGGAGGAAGGGGGATTTCTCACGTCGTGGTCGTCATCGTTCGTTGTGTCATTGTCACCGTCGTCGGGGAGGTCGTCAAGGGAAGGGGGAGGTGTCCCCGATGACGATTGCCAGAGCTCGCCTCTGGTTTTGGGGAGTATAGTATACTTCCCTCTTATTAGCTGATGTTTGCGAGGTGGACCTTTTCTCTTGAATCGCCTTTTACGTTTAGCAGAGCAATGCTCTGGGCCAATTCTACCCCGAACCCAGACGGAATCGTCTTTAATTTTTCATACATTGACGCTGGAGGAAGTACCTGTTCTAAGGGTCATACATCGGCCGTTCCATTTAGCTTGGGGTGAAGCCTATCTGTTCAACAAGGGTCTGTGACCACAAATGTTTGTATACAGATTATACTAGGGAAACGCCAAAGTCGTTGTTAGACGAGTGAGTGAGCCATGTGTTTAGTCACCACATTACAACACACACATTACACACACATTACTTTTCTTCCCCCTACCTTAGACCTCCCTAGCCTATCATTGGCTAAAGTGGCGCATTATGGCCGGACAGTTGACGTGCCCTTAAACTTAAAAACTTAAAAACCCTATTATTTATACCACAATATAATTACCTAACTTAAATCCAATTAATGTTCACGGGTACTCAACACGTGGCTCTCTCACTCGTCTAACAACGACTTTGGCGTTTCCCTAGTTCTATTGATCAAGATAATTTTGTGTGCCTACCTCAGTGCATGGCCCGTATTTTTTTAAAATTTTGGTCCTGTTTGCTTGCACAAAAAGTCTTTTACTGATATTTAAAAAAGGGGAATGCACGAGAAGTAGATATTTAGTTATCTGTCGGGAGGATGAAAACAGAGCAAGAAAATGTAGATTTCCCTCCATGTCATCTGAAAAGTACCAAAGTACTGCACTCTAGCCGCTGACCGTCCGCACGCAAGCCTCCAACTAACATACTAACATATTTATTATTTATATCTTATTCCTTATCACGAATTTCGTCGTTACTTGTTATGAATTTGTTGAAATAGACTGAACTTACTGTGAAATATGCAAAAAAACAACATTTCCTCTAGTCAATTTTACAAGAATATAAATTATATATATATAACACTTTTTGGCACAACTTTCACAAAACTCAAACTAAACTTTTAAAGTATCTTCACGGTAAATAATCACGCACAGTATATTATAGAAAATAAATTTTAATCCCAACGTTTCAGAAAAACTATGTTTCCATTTTCAAGGGAAGGGTAAAACAAAAAATTCAATTAAACAACAACAGCATTATAAAAATAAACAAATAGAAACAAAAAACACACTACCTTGCAAACATAGAAAATTACAAAGATCTAATTGCAGTGAACCTAGCATCAAATCACTTGGTTGCATTGTGAGTGTGACTTCTTGTGACCATTCTAGCAGGCCTATCGCTGTCTTCATGTCTTGGTACCACAGGCGGCTCAGTCTCATACTTTTCAAGAGCTGCAGTATGACTTCTAGTCTAGTCATTCTGCTGGATTCCAAATTTCTAGACAAGATAGATGGTTGGGTCGGTCCGGACCGTCCCACGTTCGTCTAGAACTGCAGGCACTCTATCAGCCGCTATACAGCTTTCTTTGACTAACCTCTCAATCAAAGCAGGCTTCCACGATTGAGCCAAACGCCTGCCATCGTCTCGTTTGTTAAGATTGAGTGGGCGCTTCTCAATTTCCACTGCTTCTCTGACGATTCGACTAGATAGATGGCTGACCATGGCAAGAGGCCTCATTCCATATATTTATTTATTGATTCATAGCAGTTGTCGAAAAAGTTTGCCCCGACTGTGGTGCCGGTAGCTTAATTGGTAGAGCTATGGCACTTTAAGCCGGATGTTCTGGGTTCGAACCCCAGTCGGGGCAAACTTTTTCGACAACTGCTATGAATCAATAACTATGTCCTTAAAGCGGGCTTATGCTTAAAAACCATATATTCATATATATATATATATATATATATGATATATATTTAATATATGAAAATATATGTTTTGAGGTAAAACTGCGTGTGATGATTTATAATAAAATAATATTTTATTACCGACGTTTCACACGTCTAGTCATCTAGATCTGTTTTCCTAGATGGCTGTGTTTTAATTATTGTCATCTTGTACTTTGTTATTCCATTTTGTTTTTGTTTTATAACCTTGATAAAGCTAGGTGAAACCCTAGTGAAACGTCGGTAATAAAATATTATTTTATTATAAATCATCACACGCAGTTTTACCTCAAAACATATATTTTCATATCACTGCGAAAGCCTCAAATCTAATATATATATATATATGACTGGTTTGCTTGAGTTTGTTAAAGATAAGAAAGGGAATGTGTTCCTTGTTTTTCTCACATAAAGTGGAGCTTGTGGAGCATAATGATCTATGCAGTGGTGTCGCAGGGCCGGTGTGACAGTATATTCTTACCCATAGCCGGTCATTACTACGTCCCGCACTTTGCGGGGAAACCGATCAGGTTAGGGTAGGAGCCTCGAGCGAACTCGTTCAGTAGTTCCCGCTGGGGCTGGGGGTAAAGATATTCCATTATACCGGAACTAAGTTCCCACACTCTTTCGAGTATTTTAATAGTAAGAATGAGTTTTGTTGACTTCAACCCAGAAATATTTGAACTAAAAAATATTGTAATGTCAAATGATGTGTTAATCATAGCCCTTCCCTAATCATTTGTTAGAAAGCGAACCATCCGTCCGTCAGTCGCCAGTCTTTGAGTGTGTCACGTCTGACGATGAAATCCGAGCACGACCTCCAATGATATGGCGTCTTTTGTTTACATTGCCCTACATCAAGGATGATAAAGATTTGTTGGTTGGTGACCATGGGGCGAGACGTCACCCAAACCTTACCCGGCACCTCCACCAACAACGAGTCTTGAACGCAGGAAATAATATATATTCTCCTCCGACGCTCTGTTGATTATGTAGCTACGCTTCCTTTTATGTTAACTCTCGGGGCCGTGCTTGAAGTGAATAGAGTCTACAATATATTGCTGAATAGCTGTCACTCAGAACATTGGGGTACATGTCAGGATTTATCTAAATGTGTCATACTGTAAACATCTAAGAAATGTTCATTAAAATCTGAGAAACAAGCTAAACACAATAATTTATGGCTGTTGATATTGATAGCATTTCCAGAGTATCTTCAAAAACTAAAGCAAAGCTTATACCTGTCACGGTTATATAGAAGTGTTCGTTTAGAAAATCGCAAGTTCACATAGTTTTTACGTTTTGTTCAGTTTGAAAAGTGTTGCTTCGCTTTTAATTGGACAAACTACTATTCCGAGTTTGATCGTTGAAAACTCTAAAAATATACCTGCGCATGGTTTAGTGCGATCATTGACCAATCAAAACAACAATAAGTAGCGTTCACGTAGCTCTTATTTGTATTTACTATATAGATTAATACATTACGACATACACTGTGACCATCATCAAAGCCCTTGCTAAGCCGGTACACCTGTCGCTGAAAAGTTAAGCGACATAATATGCTATAGATTATATTATGGAATGTTGATTTACTGCTGACAGAAATCCGGCCACATACAAACTAAAATGGACTGGATGAGCCACTACAATTTTATTGCACTAAAGCAAACATGATTTAATAAATTTCATAAAAAAAATTTAACAATAAATTTTTAATGGTCCTCAAAATTTTTGAGACTAAATAAAAACAAAACATTTTAACATCTCAAACGTTTGAAAAGGAATTCGATGAATAGTTCGGCTATTGGTGAAGGATTTAACGATGACACTCAGAATACGGATTTAGTAAGACATTCATGTTTTCAATGTTCAGTCGAAGATGATTTGGTGTGACTCTTTTTGTTTCTCGATTCCGCAATTAAAATATCCTTATTCAATTTTTAATATATAATAAAAATAAATAAATCTTTTAAATGTTATTCTAGTTAGATTAAAGAGATTGTGTGGCTCGTTGGTCTTGTTGTGTGGCTCGTTGGCCTTGTGGTTAGTCTACATGCTTCCAATGCAGAAGGTCCAGGGTTCGATTCCCGCTAAAGTCAGAAGTTTTTTACTTCTGATTTGGACTTAAGTCCATCAGTTCTTGTCTTAGGAGTTTGTAAACGGTGACTTTGGAGCCGTCCTAATACGCGTTTCCAAGCAAAGGGGTTGCTACCTCGTGGCGAAAAATGCAACTGTCCGATCAGTGATAGTCGGAGGAGCGCGCTATGTGCTTACCTGAAGCAATGCCTGAAGAACACGTGTCATTCCGTGTTTGTCACATAAATATGTACAATCACAGGTTCATTGTCGTTGCTCTCCCAAAATGTTGTTAATTGATGATAATCAAAAGCATGGGGGTGCATCAAAATGATAAAATCGCTCTCCAATATGCGGAATTCGAGACCATGTCCACCAGAATGATATTACTATATTCAGACCTGCGCCCCATGCACCCATGAGACACCGAGGATGGCAATGGTATCCATATTACAATTCTCTTATTGTAATATCATAATTAATCATTGGTATTTATAGGCTATATACTAAATATAGGCTAACAGGGTACGATAAGTACTAAATCAAATTCAAACCGTCAAGAATGGATGTTCACAACTCATAGTAAACACACACACAGTATCGCTCGCTTCTTATGGCACTTTAAATTGAAATATACTTCTTTAGTTTTATTATGATAATTTAATATGAATAATGTCATAATAATAATAACAAAACAATAACAAAAATAATAATGATTGTATTAGGGCATATATGCACAAGTCCCAAATTCTTTTTACCTAATATATTTAATGTAGGCCTACATATACCGTTTACCGTCATTGTTCATTTGTTACATAATATTATACATAATATCATAATAAATACGATTTATATTATAACAATAGGATAAGTATAATGATATGACCTACAAGATTTTAAAGCTGTCTGCAAAATGACACCTCATGCCATTATTGACATACAAAACAATTTTCAAAATAGGCCATCAGCTATTCAATAGGGGCCTACTTTTAATAAAATGTATATAAAAAAAAACAGTAGTCCTAAGTGTATAGTAGAAAAATATATATAGGCCTACTCCGATTGCGTTTACATTGTAAAACGATGTAAAAAATGTGCAAAACAAGTGAGGGCTATAATTTGCTAGAAGCTCTTTTGATTTTTAGATATCAAGTAAATTATTGAAATTATTAGTATTGATGGGCAACATTTTCTTGGCAAAATATCATCGATCTTCATCATTCAACATTATTTGATACACTTGTTTCTGTACTGTATTTAATAGTTTAACAATGTGGTTTGTTCTTTTCGAGCTAAAATCATCAAATAATCTCAATTATTTGTTGTAATTTAAATGCCATTAAATTCCCGTTTTTTATGAAGCCGATGCCCAAAACTTACGAATTTTACTAATAAAATACGCGGACAATATGACATAATCAACTATGTTTTCGCAAATGATCAGAAATGTAACAAAAAATCAAGTTGAACCTAACTGAATATACAGCGCCCGCCGTAAGCAGCTCGCCTCTATCACCGATCGGTCCGACATGTTGCGTTTTAGTGCTGCCATCTATCTTTGCTTGGAAACGCGTATAGACGTCTAATAAATTTCAGAGTTGTTCTGAATCGGCCTTGTTGATTCTGGCGTTGATTCGCGGGTGTTCGCACTGTCCATACCACTGATTGCTATATTTCCTATTAAAATATCGATCTTTGGTTGGTTATCGCTCACTCGTCGATTGCGTCGGGGCCTACAGGGTTGGCTTGGTCGCTTTGATTTAAAGTCCCCCACTGAAAATCAGTTATATAACTGAGTGGGTAGACTCTAAATAAAATTTATTTATTTATTTATTTATTTAAATAACGTAATTATTAGCCATTTATTAAGTAATATTTATTAAAAATGAGAAACAAAACTTCGCCATAAAATGATTAGAAAAACATTATTTCGACAAGAAGTTTGTAGAATTCAGACTGGGCTTACAAAATTGCAGACATGTTTAGTTTCGATGATGGATATTCCTCTCTTTTCTGATATATTTCACACAATGAGTTCACCTTGTTCGAAAGTTTTTTCTAGTCTCATCCCTTTCTATGGGTTGTAACAAGTGTGAATGGCAATGGTCAATGCAGAGTCTGTATGTGACAAGCATAATATTAGTTAAAAGGTCAGCATTGGCACTATGAATAATTCACGACAAAGCGTGTTCAGAAATCGTATCAGATTTGAAATCCCGTTAAGTGCTATCTTTCTAATATTTCAAATAACCAAGTCTTGAGAGTAAAGCGATGAATTGTGTATACCTTTGCAAAAAAAAAAGGGGATAAAAACTATTTGTTTCCTTGTTTCTAAAAGCATTTTTGTTTGGTCATAACTCATAAGTCATGACTGTTAAGTTTCTTTTCTTACGCGATTAAAATGATAAAGAACTGTTGAAACTAAATGTCTACCTGTAAAACTTGAACGCGTAAACTTACTTTAAGCAATGATGACACACAATTTTAGGACTTTTATTTATTCAATTTTATAAAAAAAAATATTAAAAGTCCAAAATTATATTTCATTATTTATTTGAAGCAACTCCATTCGTGTATGTAATATATATATATTGCAAAATTATTTTAATATATTGTGCGCCTGTACCCTCTCACGATAAAGAAACAAACATGAACTCCTATTGACATGCGATTTTTTGTTGACTTGACCTTTGATAATGATTAATTAAGGATTATACGGAATAGTTTTGGTGACTCTGGAGTTCATGGGTTGGGATAGCCCCACCCCGCACCCCACCCGCTGAAAAGAGAAATACTCCGACCCGGCACCTCCACCAAAATCGATTAAAAACTTTATAATAACTTTATGCTTCACTCCGTACTTTGGGTACGCCCGTAGTAGTGCTTGAAATATTCACGGACTTCTTAAACCCAGGTTAGCTGAGTATGAATGTATCTGTGTACCCGCAGCCCGCGGTTTATTCAAGAATTTAGTGTTGAGTATACGATTTGCCGATCCACACGAATATTAGTATTTATTTAAACTAGGAAAACGCTTAAGTCCCGCCGCGTTGTTGGATGAGCGTAATTGGTGCATTGAGCTGCCATGTGTTATGCGGATTTTTTTTTGTTCTGTGAAAAAATTATTACTAAGTTGAAGATTTTTTTTAATAAATTAAATTAAATTAAATGAAAAATTAACTTAAATTTTAAATTTTTTAATTAATTGTAATTTAAAAAAAAGGAAAAAATCGTAATATTGAAATTTCATAAGAAATAATTATTCGATTGCGCACAAATTTTACACAAATATATGAATTTATAAAATTAAGGTTCTGTGAAAAAAATATTACAATAGGATAAAGCATAGAGGTGTTATAAGTCAAAGAATTGTTTTAAACAATAAAAAAACGTAAAATTTCGATTTTCATGAGAAATAGTTTTTTGATTACGCTCAAATTTCGCACGAATATCTTAATTCATGAATTAAGGTTCTGTGAACAAATCATTACACTCGGTTCACGCATGTAGGTGTTATCAGTCGAAGAAAGTTTTTACAAATCGAAAAAAATCGTAAAATTGCGTTTTTTATGAGAAAAAAATTTCCCGATTGCGCTCAAAAACGTGGCAGTTCTAAGTTCAGAGACTTCGAAGGCCTCCATGAAATTTCATCGCAATCGGAGTATCGGTTTAGCCGGAATCGTGTTAACAGACAACAAAAAATACAGAAAGAAAGAAAGAAAAAAAAAACATCCTGTTTTTTTTTCCAGTGTAGTGAAATGGAATCTTCGCTACGCTCATCCAATAAATTTTAATTGGTATAATTTCATTTTTGCTGGTGTGTGGTTTAGTAGTCATTGAAACAGCAGTCACTAATGAAGTTACTGTGTGTTATAACAAGGTAAACCAGCCTGTGTTGGAGTTTCAGTTTATAAGGCACGACGCATGAATGAATTACGCGTAATCGGATTTCAAACACCGTCGAACTATCTCTGAACTAGGGTGGACTTGCGCAGCTGACATATTCGGGGGTGTTTTCCATCGATTGGTCCACGGGAGTCTGTGCGTCTGGTGTCCGCGCTGCCATTCAGTGCAGTGTGCGAGCGGAGCGTCGGTCTAGTAGCATCATGTCATGCTCCAAGGACTCGCTACAACTTCCTGATCTGAGGGGGGCTACTTCCGGCCCCGCCGAGGACGAGTCACCGACCCCCCGGGGCGCCGTCAGCCCCCTGGAGGCGCGTCACCCCCACTGCACCCTCAACTGCGCCGCCTGCACGTCTATGCTGGAGGAGAGGTTCAAGAACAGTGAGTACCTCCTCGTGTGACTGCACACGGGCCGCGAACACGTGGCCAACTAGCTGTGGTTTGTGTTACAGAGATCGTCGAGGGCGTCAAGAGGGGCAGGAAGGTGGTGCTGCGACCCACCATCGAGGACCTCACGTGCGAGGAGGAGGTGATCAGGATCATGAGGAGGTGCTGGGCCGAGGAGATTGCTAATCGGCCAGACTTTCCTGCGCTCAAGGCCGCCATTAGGAAGCTCAACAGGTAAGGGGGTGCTGGCCGCTCACTAGGTCAAAAACTCTGACCACACTTCGCAGACGTTCTTTCCAAACAAAACATAAAATAACGTAGATTGTAGAAGAGTGAGTGAAGAAGGTACACTTCGCAGACGTTCTTTCCAAACAAAACATAAAATAACGTAGATTGTAGAAGAGTGAGTGAAGAAGGTAGCCAATAATCATCATCATATCAATTCTTAAATGAAGTATGTAACCACAGATAAGTTTACATTTTCAATTGTTAATGGCTACTATTTACAATGTTATGTATTTACCATATTTACTAGGTTGTAAAATGAACTCGACTAAAAAAACTATTTTCTTCTCAAGCCAAATTGTAGTCATATTATTACTTTTGCATTTGAAAAATCACAGGTTCCAATAAACCCATTTTTCTCCTCTTTAACGCATTTGAAAGGTTAGTAGGGATATGGTATGTCTGTAATAGATTTTTTAAAAGGCAATGTCTAGACGTTAAAACCACGGTTGAATTATGGTAATTTTACTAGAAGTAATGGAATCCTATTTACACAAGAATCACAGATAATATATTACACTTGTGTGCAAGAATTATATCTTAGTAAATTTCTTGATACCAATATACTAGGAATAAGTTCTACGCTTCAAGAAAAAAAGCGTTTTTGGGTATTCGCCAGAGATTATTTTGGCTCCAGTGCAATAACGTTCCATATTGAAGCAAATAGAGTGAACATATTAAATATAGCACTGAATTAAACATGTTATTTTGTAATATATTTTTATTGTACTCGTAGGTAAAACGCTTTTTGCAAGTTCATAAAATAGACAATTTTGGCTAGTGAAATGAAGGCATGTTGTAATGAAATTATGGCAAAAGGAGTCATGACTTAATGCCAAGCAAAAGTATATTTAAGAATATTTCTTGGATTAGATATAACATTATAAAAAACATAACATAAAGAAAAAGGTAAAATTGATGTCATGACTCAATATTGGTGGAGGACTAGTAACCAGTTGAAAATCATTACCGATCTCGAATTCTGCTGAACCAGATAAGTAAAACATGAATGGCTGAGCCAGAGAGGTTTTCTTGTAGTAGACACATTTTCCAGTGATAAAAAATTTGTCAAATGATGAGTGGGTGAACGCTCGACGACCCTGTTCGTTGAGGGAAGGAAGTATTACATTTTCTGAAAGAAAAATGATTAAGTCACTGTAAATTCCTTAAGCTTCTCTTTTCATCAATGAGAAGAATGTGATAGGGAAGGAATCTTTCACTGCATTTTGCAAGTATACTATAGTCTGTTAAACATGAAAATGTTGGAAGGAACTTTCAACTCGCATTTTGCAAGTATACTAGTACAGTCTGTTACAACATAAAGAATGTGATGGGGAAGGAATCTTTAAACTCGCATTTTGAAAATATACTAGTACGTATGTTACAACATGAAAATTGATAGGAAAGGGGAATCTTTCAAACTCGCATTTTGCAAATAGTACATCGTTACAACAAAAAATTGATAGGGAGGAAAATTTTTCAACTCGCTTTTTGCAAATATACAGTCTTTTTAAAACATAAAGAATGTGTAGGGAAAGAATTTTAAAACTCGCTTTTTGCAAGTATACTATCTCTGTTACAACTGAAGAAGTGATAGGGAAGGGAAATCTTTCCAACTGCATTTTGAAAGTATACTAGTACGTCTGTTACAACATGAAATGTGATAGGGAAGGAATTTTCAAACTCGCATTTTGCAATATACTATAAGTATTTAAAACATGAAGTATTGATGGGGAAGGGAAATTTTCCAACTCGCTTTTTTGCAAATAGTAAAGTTTTTTACAACATGAAGAATGTGATAGGGAATTTTCAAACTCGCTTTTGAAATTACAGCTGTTACAACATGAAAATGTGATGGAAAATTTTTCAAACTCGCATTTTGCAAATAGTACAGTCTTTTTCAACATAAAAAATTGATAGGGAAAGGGAATTTTTCAAACTCGCATTTTGCAAGTATACTAGTACAGTATTTAAACATGAAAAATGTATGGGGAAGGAAATCTTTCAAACTCGCATTTTGCAATATACTAGTCAGTATTTTAAAAAGAAAAATGTGATAGGAAAATCTTTCAAACTCGCATTTTGAAGAAACTAGTACGTCTTTTACAACATGAAGAATTTTATAGGGAAGGAATCTTTCAACTCGCATTTTGCAAGTATACATACAGTCTGTTACAACATAAAAGGGAAAGGGAAGGAATTTTTCAACTCGCATTTTGCAAATAGTACAGTCTGTTACAACATGAAGAGTATAGAGGAATCTTTCAGTTCGCTTGCAATAGTACAGTTGTTACAACATGAAGATGGATAGGGAAGGAATCTTCCAACTCGCATTTTGAAAATAGTACAGTCTGTTACAACACGAAGAATGTGATAGGGAAGGAATCTTTCCAACTCGCATTTTGCAAGTATACTAGTACAGTCTGTTACAACATGAAGAATGTGATAGGGAAGGAATCTTTCAAACTCGCATTTTGAAAGTATACTAGTACAGTCTGTTACAACATGAAGAATGTGATAGGGAAGGAATCTTTCCAACTCGCATTTTGCAAGTATACTAGTACAGTCTGTTACAACATGAATAATGTGATAGGGAAGGAATCTTTCCAACTCGCATTTTGCAAATAGTACAGTCTGTTACAACATGAAGAATGTGATAGGGAAGGAATCTTTCCAACTCGCATTTTGCAAATAGTACAGTCTGTTACAACATGAAGAATGTGATAGGGAAGGAATCTTTCCAGCTCGCATTTTGCAAATAGTACAGTCTGTTACAACATGAAGAATGTGATAGGGAAGGAATCTTTCCAACTCGCATTTTGCAAATAGTACAGTCTGTTACAACATGAAGAATGTGATAGGGAAGGAATCATTCCAACTCGCGTTTTGCAAATAGTACAATCTGTTACAACATTATATTGACTTTCAACAAATTGTTCATTCTTTTGAATCTCTTTCTTACACCCAGCAGAAAACAGTAAGGTTTTACTTGATTACTGTTCAAGGTATTTAATTGATATTATTGATTCATTCATTCATTCATTCACTAAGGTCATTTTTTTTTTTTATCGTGGGAAACCTGTTATAGGGTGCAATTAGCCCCTCTTCAGGTGAACTAGGTATGTGCGGATAGGAAATTGTGAAGGGATGTCCGAGGGCTATTTAAGAGGACTCAATCCCTTGCATTCGCCTTAACGACTGAGGAAAACCTCGGAAAAAACCTTCAGTCAGGATTGCCGGTCTCGACGGGATTCGAACCCGGGACCTCCCGAATCAGAGTCGAGCGCTTAGCGCCCGAGCCAACACTGTCGGTACTAAGGTCATTATCACAGTGTGATTAAAGCTACTGTGAAAAGTTTAGCAAATTGTTCGTATTAAATATGTAGTTATTTTATACTGTTACTTTTTTTATTTGTGTAATTGATCAGTATTAGGAGGGCCGAAAAAATTAAGTCGGATGTTAATTCAAGATAAGACTTACGAAAATCACGTATCTTCATGCGTTTTGTGTTGTAAAATCTCGCTATTATATTCATTGTCAACTTTTGGAAAAACACACTGGTACGTTGTCTAATTAAAGCCAAAACTGCATTTCATTTTATAAAACTTTTATTTTTTATTTATCGGGTTGTTTCGTAGCGGCGGTAGTGATATCTTTCTGTCGACGTTTCGAAGACCATGTTGTCTTCTTCTTCACGACAAATATGATATGAAGTTTGTGAAATTCCTCTTGTTTCTTGTTAAACTAAAAAAACAATAACAAGAAACAAGAGATATTTCACAAACTTCATATCATTTTTGTCCTGAAGAAGAAGACAACATGGTCTTCGAAACGTCGACAGAAAGATATCACTACCGCCGCTACGAAACAACCCGATAAATAAAAAATGTGCATTTCATTTATCCATTTGAATTTTATCTTATTCAAGGATAATTATGTTTTATATCCTTTTATCATTACATCGTTTTAAATCAAATTTACATAATCGATGTATTATATAAATATATATGAAGAGCAGTGGTTAATTTTAGGGTGGACGCGGGCGGACTCGTCCGCTCACTTCTTTTTTGGAAAGAGGTTTTCTGGTTTTTGCACTACACAACGCTAGTTTTTCGGTATTGCATTCAGTCCCGTATTTTTCCTGAAACGCTCAGAAATCACTCTAAAAACGCCTGATTTAAAAATTTTCGCCTGCGGCGCTGTGGTTGGGGCCAAGCCCCCCAAACCCCCCGGCTGTTTTTGCCTAAAATCACTTGTCCAGCAAGCTTTACTTTGAAATATGTCTCGCCCCCCCCGGCGACCGGCGACCCCCCCCCCCCCCCCCGCGGAAGGAGATCGTCAAGCGTCCACCCACTTATTATTTTAGAAATTAACCACTGATGAAGAGTCGTATTCACAGGAAAATACGATTATGCTAAGAGGTCTAATGATGAGACGTTTCAAACCAAGCTTCGGATTGGTGGAAACCTAGCAAGCCATCCATGCTTAACGTGGTGTCCGTAATAAAGTGTGTGTCGGCTTGTTCCATTTTTCAATATATTGTAAATTCGCGAGTACCCAAAATGCTGAATGATGATCACCGCTGTAACTACGCTTGTCCCCGCGTGCATGATATGGTGGTCGGCCGGTCCTCTATAAAGTGTACCTGGCGTGGCACTGGCCTGACATAGATGGAGACCCTCGTCGAAAATTCGCCGAGTACGGAGAAAAACAGTGGCTTATGGTAGAAGTGAGTTTAAAGAAACACTCAATGAATATACATATTTACAGTTTCAGGAGGGCTAGTCTTGCCCCATAACCCCCAGAGTCATCAAAAGCATTCTGTCATCCAAGTTGAAAGAAAAGGTCAGTTAAAAATGCATGTCAATCGGATATTATCCTTGGATTTTATCGTGATTACGTTTCGTTCGTAGCTTCAATACCGTCGAGATAAAACCTTTCAATCCTGTTATTTGTTTATTTGAGTAACTTCTGTGTGATCTTATTTCCTCTGGCTTCAATTTCATTGTCGTTTCATTCCAAATCATAAATTGATTTTTTGAATTTTCAATGATATCTAATCAATTAGCAATCAACTATAAATTCTCCATAATGCAAGCTTATCACAAAACCCAAGCTTCACAAACCAAATCTCTCATACACTATAATATTATTGTTGGCTTAGCTCATACTCGCGCAAATGGAGGTAACTCAGAATCGTTTTTGTAGTAGCTAATCCCCTCCCCCTCAACCTGATACCGAAGCTCGCATTGTTTCCGTTTGATTGATGCGGGGATTACTCTATCACACAAATCAATACGGGTATGAACCCGTGCCCATTGTTTAATGTCTGGGTGGTATATTCAGTGTGGACATTGTGTCCGACAAATTTGCAGGTGATTAGTGTTTATACTTTATAGCCGTTTGATTTCAGAATCCTTCATTAGAGTTGGTTGGTTGGTGGTTGGTGTTGGTATTAATTGTTTGTGGATAGATTGTTTATCCGTATCTGTGTGTAATTGGGTGACGAATATATTATGCTGGGAAGGAAACTACCACTTTTTAACGTTTATACATTTTGAATGCCGTTATACTTTCACTAAGAGCGTATGTGCTTACGTTCAATTATTATCCTCCGTATAGCAAATCACTTTTATATATTATATCTGCACTAGTGGAATTATTTTCTGTTGCAAATAAAGACTTAATAATAATAATAAACCAGATAGACGTTATTTAATCAATAAGTAACTTACTAACTCAAGCAGATTGTGTTTTGGTTTAAGGTAGTAAATTCAACTGATTCAAGCTCGTGTGGGCGTCGAAACGTAGAAGAATGAAACGTAGAAAGAAACAGAAATGCGACTAAACATTCGGAGACATAAAAAATGCAAAGATGTTTGTTAGTACATAGCGTATTCGAGATCGTTTTCAAAGCTAATAAAATCATGTGTTACAGCAAAATAGAGAATATAAACAATGCTTGAATACGTACTTTTAAACCCAGCGGTAATCTCGGATTAAAATTTTGATTTTGATTTACCAAAAAAAAAATCCTGCGTGTTTTTTTAAGAAATAATATAAAACACATAACAAAAACTTGTAAAAATACAGCCAAACCTTACACACTCAAAATAAATGAGATCTAAAAAAAGGGCCAAGCTCATCTACCCTTCCACATTTGCGCATTCTTAATTCATAAACGTACAGTGTCCCGTAACAACATCCTTGAAAAGCTTGGCAAAATAGAATTTGCAACTATTAATTTAAACGTAATAGTTCATCCAAATTCTTTTTTCTAATTAATTTTAACGTAATGGTCATGCAAATTCTATTTTGCCAAGCTTTTCAAGGATGTTGTTACGGGAGTGGTACGTTGCGCAAATGTGGAAGGGTAGATGAGCTTGGCCCTTTTTTTTAGATCTCATTTCTTTTGAGTGTAAGGTTTGGCTGTATTTTTACAAGTTTTTGTTATGTGTGGGATCTCATTACTTTTTCAAGTTCCATTGCAAAATTATTTGTTAAAATATAATAATTTTATCAAAGTCGATTTAATTGCTATGGTATAACCAATTAACAATAGAATGAAAAAATATAGTGGTCTAAAGACTTGCTTTTTGTAAACAATGTAGGCGATTATTGTCACGTAACTATAGTTACTTGTTGATTGTATGCCTGTATAAGGCTTATTTTAAAACCTTTATTTGGAAGCCTTCCAGCATTTTTTTTTTTACTTTTTCTTTCAAAGGGAATTACATCACTATTACCTTAATGTCCATGTAAAATATGAACGTTGTAGGCCCACCCGTTTGGTCAGAATCGCTGGGCAATTGAAACTGACGAATTAGATAGTAGTAGTAGCCAGTAGTAACTAACATCCTTAAAGTGATTTTGAGCATGTTTCAAGTCATTTTTTCACCAAGAAGGAATGCTCGTACCCAAACCAAATTTGGCATGTGTTGTCGGATACCTAAATCCCCTCGATTTTGATAGTTTTCAAGTTCACATCACGTTTCATGACGGCTGGGTGACACCTCGAAATCACCCCAACTCTGCTTGCTGTATAAGTTGCCTGAGTGTGTAGCGCACCGCGGCTTGGCTGCGGTGCCCTAACGGGCACCTAGATTAAACATTGTTTCTCAATAAACGATAATCAATAATCATATAACCATATCTAAAGAACATGAACTATGCTAGACGACACTACTCTCAAATTGTAAATTCAACTTTATTTTCTGCCTGCGAACGCTTTAACGAAGCACGATTAATTGCACAATGAAAGTCAGAATCGCCGTCCTTACACATGCGAGCGAGCGAGCGCATTGCGGGGGTTGGTGGGGGAAGATTGTCTGTCTACTCCATCGATCTAGAAGCTAGAGTCCGCTCTCTCATCCCTTAACTGGATCACGATACTCACCTACCCTTATTACCGGGAGTTATTATGCGCGCATATTGCAGTACCATATCCCCGTGTTCCGTATATGGAGAGAATCGTCAAGCGTGAATATGAAAATCAAGCTTCAAACTGTCTCAGTAATAATTTTTTTTTAAAAGGAGTAGTAGCGTAGTCACGTCAACTCTTCGGAGGGCAAAGCTCCACAGAATAATATCTTCAATCAATTCTGATGACAAATATGGCAGGCATACATTAATATTTTGCTTTTAATTATATCAATTCAAATCCAATTAGGCCTATATTCAACTTTATATTTAATGAAACAATTATATTTATATAATTAATTTCATATCATTGTTGCACAATCCATTAACCGATATAAAATATATGTTTCTTATTGTCGTTGGTGTGGTGCATGAATGTTCATGGTTCAACGAATGTTGAGTTACAACCCACGCAGTTATCTTGAGAGACACGTCAGGAACATAGATCGTCGTGGGCGTCGTCGCTGCACGGTCGTACATTTCCGCGTGCCATTACTTGAATGTGCCTCGCGAGTTACGCCGTCGAGTTTTCAATCAAGTATTGAATGTGAACCTGAAGCGTGCATCCATGTTTTTATTATCTTCATCCGACATCATTCATATCCGCTAAATTAAAAATTCCTATTTACATTTTCAATCTAGGTGACTGAACATTGACAACGAGTTTTACGAACACCCACCACTGCGACAATAATTTGGAACCGAGGCAAAGCAGTGACGGAAATAGACAAAGCAGGAAATTGCCTGTCTTGCTAAGGAGAGATGGGGAGTCAACACCAGACCAGGTGTACACGTGATAACACGTGGCCTTGGAAGGACTGGCAGGACGGCAAACAAGTCTCTGTAGTCTTAGACGTTGCTCACACCCATGATCCAATGATATTCTAGAGATATCCTTGTACCATTGCTCACACCATCCTTATCGTACATGTTAGACTTGTTGTGTATGTAAAAGTGCAAATCACGGAATACAATGCAAAAGGTGAAATACGGCCGAAAATATTGTAACCAGTACAAACATTGTGTGCAGTGGCGGATACAGGCGCCCCCCCCCCATGATTCTTTAAAAATTAAAAAATAATGTTTTTATTATTTTATTGTGCACGCACCAAATGCACTCTAAAAACCTGATTTTCAAAATTTTCGCCTGCGGCGCTATTTATTTAAAACTCCCAATAAAAATCAACTTTCCTTTATGTTGTCAGAAATAATCAGTTTGCCTCTGAAATGTGTCTGCATCAGTGTACTTCGATTTATTAAGTTGTCCTCCTATGTGAATCGTGTTTTAACTAAATAGGATAGACGTTTAATAAATAAATAAAATGATGAATTGAAAATAAGATCAAACGTTTATAATAATGTTGCAATCTAGGCCAATGCTGTAAATTGTAAGCTCGACATGACGACAAAACAAATTGGTGCACACAAACTACATTGTTTCCGTATTGCATTCCGCCCACCACTTTTTTCTAAAACGCACCAAATGCACTCTAAAAACCTGATTTTCAAAATTTTCGCCTGCAGCGCAATTAATGGGGGGGCTCTGCCCCCCATACCCCCCGTGCGTCCGCGCTTAGTCCCTTTCCCTCGACTGTACATGCACACGCAAACGCCCCCCCATTATGTCCTAGATCCGCCACTGATTGTGGGAGGTGAGTGGTAAATTTTCTTATACAGATCGAAAGCAACGTGTAATTGTTGCCGGTTCATCTTCCTCTTGGTTACCAGTATTATCGGGTGTCCCTCAAGGCAGTGTATTGGGCCATCTCGTTTTCCAGCCTCTTTCAATAATTTCTTTCGTTTCCTGTATTTCTTTTACCTTACTAGTAAAATTCACGTAACCCAAAACAATTATTATAAATGAAATCGTAATCATAATCTACTTATTTTTGTCATTTGATTGACTTTTTCAACAACTTTCTGTTTTAGTATATTGGCTTCGTTTTATAACCAAGGCACATAAAAATGAATGTGGAGTATATTTCTTTCTAAAAATAAAATATCAATAATTTCTGGAAGTAATTATTCCCTTTTACATTTAAATACGATCTCAAAGATTTCACAAATCTGAAACGGCTGGCTTCGTCTCTTCCAACGCGATATTCGTGTGTAACCTTAGCATGGTACTGATCTGCGAAGCACATCCCTCAACTTTACTACAGTAGGAATAGAATGGTAATTATTTGGACATACACTGTTCTTAAATAATAAATAATTTTTATTAGTGATATTTCGACACTGATCGAGTGTCTTTCTCAATCTGAGGTTGAACAAAGAAATATTTTAACAATACAAATAAATATAAAATAACAAAAACGACCAATGAAACACTTAAGCCAACCAAAACATGATTAAAATAAAAATAAAGCATTGCATAAATAAATAAGCACACATAATAGGTGAGGGCAAGAACATCATCACCAAATCGTCAAAACATCCAGTTTAAGACAGCAATGCACTAGGTCTTACAGGACAAAAAATATTCCATATTTGAGGGCAATGGGTGCCTTTAAAAAGAAACGACACGCGCCAAGCGGAGAAACGGCGAAACGCTCATATGAGGTCGCTCCGGAGGTGGGCGTGGCGCTTGCGTTTAAAACTACACGGCGCGGCGAAGTTTTCGTCCAGATGATGTCGAATAGTGAACGATATTGTTGTGTTCTGAGTTGGGGAAGTGCTACGAATTCCTATTACGGCCTACTGTCTGAGTTTTGTATGCAAACTGGACTATTTCGATCCCTTTGATTTTTCTATATTGTAAGTAGAATACTTAGTTGGAATCGAATATAAAAGTAACCAGTTGTTTTGCGATATTGTGTTCAAGATAAAAGTTGATTTTCAGCGTTGAGCATAGGCACATGTCACAGCAAGTATGACATCATATGCATAGGCCTATTCATTCGCACCGACAGATTATTAACTAGGCACCAATTAGTACACACATTAATTTATTTCAGTTGTGAGAACTATGTAATGGCATTCCAAAATATCACTAGATCAAAATAATGTCAATAGCCCCTGTTTGACGGGGCCCTCGCATACCTGGAGCCTCACGGTGCGCCAGCGTGAGCGACCTCATCGTAGCCGACATCTTTGTATTCGCGCGGTGACCACTAGCGCCATCTCCTGACAATTTTAAAGGCGTATATGCACATGCCATGAAACAATTGCTTCTTTGAACTGCCTTTTATTCCAATTGGATTCTTGGCATGTTGCATAGGTATTCTCCCAATCGATGAAATTATGGTTTTCATACACATGTTCTGCGATTTTGGAATTATGTACTTTATGCTTTGTTCAACCTCAGTTTGTGTCGAAATATCACTAAAAAAGTATTTATTATCTAAGAACAGTGTATGTCTAAATAATTACCATTTAATAATCAATTTACCTATTATACTAATTTAACTTTCATATTCATAGTGGAAATACAGGTTCTAATCGCAAGTAACTCTTCAAGTTATACCGACGAAACGAAGTGGTTATATAACGCGGAATTTCAAAGTTCAGATCAAGTGTCAAGTAAATTTAACCTATCACTATGGATACAAACCAACAATCGGAATACATTTCAACTTGGCATTGAAATTCAACCCTTTGTACCAAAACTCTCTTTTCTGCTTTGGTAATATATTTCTGTGTGTTTGCTTTTCCCATTTCCCGGTTCACTATGCAATGTTGCATTTTAATCATGCAGCGTTGCACGAAGCTGGATGCTTCTTAGCTACTAGTATATGTATATAAGTGCGTTACTAACGGGGTGCTAGCGTTCCCAGCCGTGTAGGTCTAGAAAACAAACACGAACGCCAAGGCAAGCAACATAGCGAGCGATGAGAACGTCTATGTCAAACACCCACGACTTAGCCTTTGAGCAAATACCAAGCTCGACTTGTGCATTTCAAGTATATTGTCAAACTAGCGTTTCATGTATTGTAACTTAAGGTTGTGAGTAAAATATGCGTCAAATATAACAATATTAGTCATAGTTTTTAATTTCTGGATTGATTTATATAAAATCAATTACACCTACGGGAATGTTCCCGATTAATGAAATTGAGAAAGTCATAGTCTTCTGAGAAGACCGAATTAAATGTAAATAATTTTTTGGTTGATGCATAGGCCTACTCCACTGCTATTTTCATGATCGGTTTTGGGAGCTACGTTTCTGTGAAAACAGTGTACGATGTAGATAGCTGACAATTTAATCGTAACTTATACACTGACCTTTGAGGATGTGATGTCATGTAATTGGGGGAACCTGTTTGTGATATATATAAACTAAACTAAACGACTTCCGTACTCTTACCTGTATCTGCTCTAGGAAGCAGAGGAAGGCACGAGAATAAGACTATAATTTTTAATTCGGACAGTAAAATGTAGCCAGGCAATTGATTTTGCAATGATTATTTTAATTATTTCCTCTAAGTTGAAAGAAAACATCATCGTTTAGTTCAATAATAACAATGATGTATCAAACACCCGGTTCCAGCATGAGTCGAGTCGGAGGTGACGCATGACCAGTTTCTCGGGCTAAGTGCTTGCTAGCCAGGCTCAGCACATTCTCGTCATCCTCGCTGTCTTCTACGAAGGGCATTTCAACTATAGCTTTCTGTCCTCCTAGTCTTTCTTCGTTAATCCTTTCCCATGATTTCCCTCTTTCTTCTACACTCAGTTCTATTTGATCTCTCCGTCTATCTCTTGTACGGTCGACTCTTCATTTCCTCCCATCCCACCCATGTACGTTCCCATTCCCGTCTTGGGATCCTATCTTCCTTCATTATTCTTACGTGTCCATACCACCGGAGTCTTTCTATTTATATTTTGTCTCGTAGACTTACCACTCCTAATTTTGTTCTTGTTTCTTTGCAATTGATCGTGAAATTATTATTATTATTATTATTATTATTATTATTATTATTATTATTATTGTTGCAACCCCACTTCACGCGAGTGATGAAAATATGAATATAATATATACTTTGCTTTTTTTTTAAACTATCTATTAACATTATATTCATAAAAGAAAAAATTATTTGAACTATGAAACATATATTTTTTATTGAAACATCAAGCAAGAAAGACAATCTATTTTCATAAGTTAACTTTGATTTGCATATTGTCTGGTGGTTGTATTGTTTATTCTTGTATTGTTGAAATGTGTTTCTGTTTCATCTTTTTAAAGTTTTATGTTGTTGTTCTATTTCAATGTCAATAGCATGCAAGGTTATTTCTTTTTCACGTTCTTGTGGCGATCCATTCGGACACCATACAACGTCATTTCCCCCTCTTAAAGGGGATGGTCATGTGTCTAACTTTGGGTTCGGACAACCGTACTCTTGTATAAAACGAGAGCTCCTTGGAGGGCCTCGCGAGTGGTTTGGTTATCCCCCTGCCACTCGCAACATCTACCCTGTCTCTCTGTTCATTGTACATATTGTCACAATACACTATCCTAGTTAAACCTACGTCACTTGTTCTCATTGCTACCCCCTTCAATATCCACACCATCCTTCGTCGAGACCCCCGAGACGTCGAGAACTTCCAGACATGCCTCTTAAAGGTCTAGCATTCGGAGAGCCCGAGTTTATGCCTACTATAGGCCTAGTCGGGGAGATTTCGAATGCCCTCCTCTATGATAGACACCTAGACGTCGAGTTAGCTGCCTCATATAGGCTTAGACGTCGAGACGCCGAGATTATCGCCTACTATAGGCTTAGTCGCGAGACGCCGAGCTCCCGAGCTTCTTATAGGCTCGCATAGCCCAAAAATAGGTGTTCTAGACACCAGTCTCCATTTACGCAGAAGTCCTTGCGGGTAAAACATCTACCCCCTCCCTTACTCCTATCTACTCCGCGGGTCCCCCCAACATCCTATCGGCCTGCGACATCTGGGGGACCGTGACAGGACAGGGCACTGCAATCTTTTGTTAGTACAAAAATGGAGACGCTCAAGCGTCAGAGAACCCCGATAAGAGCAGCTTTCACTAAGATAGTCCAACAAATTAGCTCGGAAGTAGGTGATCATAACACCCAACTCGAGCGATGTAACGAGTTACTCGATTTGCTCAATGACAAATATGATAGGCTTTCAAATGTTGATTCGCGACTAATAGACACTTTATCTGCCGATTCTACAATTGAAGATGACGCATTTAACGTCGAGTACGAGGCAATAGAAATCTACCGCGAGAAGTATATCGCAATCAAAAGAAAACTCGCGGACAAGATTAATAAACTGAGTAGTACAGTCGATGTTGCAAGGGACTCAACTCCGTGTAGTTCTAATAGTAACCAAAAAAAGAAACAAAACTGCTGAGTTAGAGTTAAAAAAATTCAATGGCGACATTAAAGAATGGCTTTCGTTCTGGGGGCAATTTCAAAAAATCCATGATGATTGTGAGATTGCACCCGAAGATAAGTTCCAATATTTAAGCCAGAGTTGTGCGGCTGGGTCTCGCCAAAAGAAATCATTGACAGTTTCCAGCTAGCGCAACAAGTTTACCAAGGGCCATTGAAGCATTGCAGTCGCGATATGGTAAAAAGAAGTGCTTATAGATGTTTTACATACGCGAACTGTTAAAACTTATAAATGGGAAACAGCGCACATTACATTTATCGCAACTATACGATAAAATTTGAAACACAGTTACTTTGCGCTCGAATCTCTAGGCATTGCGAACGACCAATACGCTATAATACTGTTTTCCTATGGTCGAAAGTTCCCTTTCCGAAGATCTGTTAAAATATGGGAAAGGCAACGGAAAATATTCCCAACTTCATGCAGATAAAGATGAAGATCAAAGCAATCTTCAGTTACTAATGAATTTCCTAAAACATGAGGTTGATGCGAAGAACGCGTGAAAATAGCTAGAAATACATTGATTCACGCGGTCCAAATGTAAACAATACCAAGACCAAGAAACCCCTTCACGGCCGCTGACCTATTGAATTCAAGTGAAAGTGGTCAGCTGCGAAACCAGTCATGCTTGTTCTGTGGAAAAGACCCATAAATCACATGAATTTTTTCCGAGCCAGACGAATGACTGTCGAGGAGAAGAGGCAAATCATCAATTCAAAACGGGCCTGTTCTCTTGTCTTAATCGCAATCTTTCCGCAAAGCATTGTTCGTGCTCAGGTTAAAGCATGTTATGTGAAAAGCGGCATCATACAATCATGTGCGCACAATTCGTATCCAATCAAAAAGATAAAAAACATAGATCGGAAAGCGACGATGACAGTGCGACACTAGCAAATACTAATAATCTTACTAAAACACGTCCTACTCCAGACAGTGCAATTTAAAAGTAGAGGGGAACACCGGACAGAGTAGATTAGCCGGGGCTATTATTGATACCGGATCACAAAGACATACATTACTAGTACAATAGCTCGGGAATGGGGTACAAAGTAAAAAACGAGAAACTTTAAAACACGGCTTGTTTGGGCGGTCAGGTGACTACACCTAGGGAAACATAAAGAATACGAAGTTCACCTGGCCAACCCCGACAACGATTATAGATGTCATTTTAAAGTCTTAGATAACCCGAGATATGTAAAATACAGAAGTTTTCCCTAGAGGTGCGTGGATCCCCGAGTTACAGGACAAGCATATAAAGCTGAGTGATTCGGCCACGCATCTAAACAGATCGAAATCTTGATCGGCGCCGACGTGGCTGGTAAATTATTCACTGGCAACATGCACTCTCTTGAGTCGGGACCAGTCGCGATCGAGACCCGGTTAGGGTGGACTTTGATGGGCAAAATAACTGATAATGATAGCGTCCAACAAACCACCGATTCTCTCATGGTCACCTCAATTTTTTTAAGTGACTGTACTATCCAAGATCTTTGGAAACTCGATGTTCTGGGAAAATCACAGACAATGCGACCCAAGTTGAAAAACAAGTGTTGGGGGAAGAAACAACAAATCACTTCCTGCGAACCTGTCAAGAGAGAACCAGATGGTCGGTACGCAGTCGACTTGCCTTGGGTCGAAGGCCACCCACCCTTGTCGGAAAATTAAACATCGCTGTGAAGAGACTGCAAAATACAACAAAGAAGTTGAAAGATAGCAATCACTTTGAAGAGTATGCATCAATCTTTGATAGTTGGAAGGAAGAAGGAATAATTGAAGGGGTAAAGCCGGAAACAATGGTAATGAAGCCCATACCTACCCCCACCGGGGGGTTATAAAAGAGGGTGTAGTGTACGAACATTGGGCCCGGGTTTTCGACGCATCCTCGCGAAAAGATAATAAATACTCTTCTCTAAACGTTTGCTTGTCTACGGGTCCGAACTTGATAGAACTTATTCCGAGGATCCTAATGAAGTTTCGTCAAAAGGCGATAGGTGTTTCGGCCGACATTAGAGCCGCGTTCTTGCAAATATCTGTCAACAAGCAAGATCGCGATTACCTTCGTTTCCTTTGGTGGAAGGATATGATGCAAAGAGATTCAATTACTCAGACATTCAAGGGTGGGTTTTTGGCGTGGCAAGCAGTCCGTTTATACTAGCTGCGACAATCAACAAATCACTTAAAAATCCTCCTCAACACCTCGAAGCTACAGCAAATCAGTTGCGGGACGCTTTTTACGTCGATAATTGTCTAACCAGTGTCGACGACAACAAAGAACTTACCACATTTGTCGCCGAATCCACTGAGTTGATGAAAAGCGCGCAATTTTAATTGAGAAGGTGGGAGTTTCAACGGAGACTCTAATCAAAACAACGACGCAAAGACGGGAAAAACAAACATTCTCGGACTTGTTTGGGATAAAGTAAATGATACGCTAAGTTGCAATACAAACAATAATTGAAGATGTCGAAGACGTTTTCAACAAAAGAAGTCTATTGTCCACTACCAACAAGATATTCGATCCCATCGGTTTCACTTGCCCGATAACGATACCACCTAGGTTATTTTTACAAGAAACTTGGCAACTTAAAATAAACTGGAAAACAAGAATTGCCTCTTTATATCAAAGAAAAATATTAAGTGGAGGGAAGAGTTATCACTGCTGGATCAAATAAAAAATTCCACGTAGATTAAACCTAGGAGAGGGCGACGTTACGTTGCATACGTTTTGCGATGCCAGTAAAAACGCATATGCTTGCTGCATCTTTATGCGTAATGAATCGCCACTAGGGACCACAGTTGATCTGGTTCAAGCAAAGAATAGAATAACTCCACTTAAAAACATCACCATTCCACGGCTTGAGCTACTTTCTTGCCTCATAGGCGCTCGCCTCACATACAAAGTAAATAAGACATTACAATTACCTAACGAGAAAATATTCTTCTGGTCTGATTCGACAACCGCCCTTAGCTGGATAGAACGCCAAGATCAATGGGGCGCGTATGTGTGGAACCGAGTGTATGAGATTCGCGAACTGACAGCAGGCAGCACGTGGCAACACATTCCAGGAACCCACAACCCCGCGGACATTCCATCCCGCGGGGCGGGGGTGAAACAGTTTGTAAAGACGAAATGGTGGGAGGGTCCTAAATGGATGACAGCTGACCCATCGTTATGGCCTACCAGCGAACAAAAAGTCGACGAACAAGAGATCGGTTCAGAAAAACGAAAAACAATCAAAGTGAACCTTACAACACCGGAGACCCTGGGTTCGGAAATAATCAATGCACGATTCTCTAAATTCAAAACAATATTAAAAGTAATTGCGTGGATGAGAAGATTTGTTCATAACTGCAAACATCCAGCAACGAGAATTCAAGGTGAACTTAGCGTTCAAGAAGTTCAAGACGCAGAGGTACATATCCTACTATTAATACAAAGCGAAGCCTTCACTCCAGAGGTAATAAAGTCAATGAAGAATATTCACTTGGAGAGAACAGACAAGGTTTGCTGACTGTTAGATCCCGTCTAAAAAGCACGTGAAGATACCAACGAGTTCAAATCACCACACTTCTGCCAAGTAAACACAACATCGTGGAGAAGATAATAATCGACGCGCACGAGGAATCTCTCCCACGCCGGTGTAAATTCACTCTCAGTCAATTGAGGGAAAGATATTGGGTTTTGAGGGGTAGAAAAACAGTCAGCCCGGGTCATATCTCATTGTCAAAAATGTAGGCGGTTCACGGCGAAACCCAGACGTCACTAGCAACCCGCGTTACCCGCTGACCGCGTCAACGACGCAGCTATATTTGAAGTCAGCGGCGTCGATTATGCTGGACCACTGTATTTGAAGGGTAATAAGAAGGCATGGATTGTCGTATTTACATGCGCAGTTTACCGTGCCATAAATCTCGAACTTGTTACTTCACTGAGTACAGAAGCATTCCTACAGGCTCTTGAACGATTCATTAGTAGAAGAGGTAGGCCTCGAACATATATTCTGACAAACGCGACGAATTTCCCTAGGTGCAAAGAAAATTCTTAAATTTAAAGAAGAATTAACTCAAGCAAACTCTCATGAAAGAGTAAAGTGGAAGTTCATCCCTCCACTATCCCCTGGTGGGGGGATGGTGGGGAGAATGATAAGAATGATAAAAAAACTTGCTACGCCCAATTCTCGGAAAGTCTATTCTCAAGTACGAAGAAATGATTACTATCCTGTGTAATATAGAAGCCATACTAAACTCACGTCCATTGACTTATGTATCTGAAGATTGTAATGTTATCGCGCTCTAACTCCAGCATTGTTCCTAAACGAGACACCTAGCAATCAGCTCATTTACACGGAGTTAATTGATCAAATCACTATCAAAACGTTACAATTACAAGATAAAGCTATTGCAGGACCTCAGGCAAAAGCTTCAGAAGGGAATTCTCTCAGAGTTAATACAGTTTTCGTCGAAGAGGAACTCAATGCCTATAAAGAAAGGGGACCTAGTGTTCATAAAACAATGACGCAAAAAGATGCAGTGGCCCTTGGCCCGCGTAATGGACGTATATCCTGGCCGGGACGGATTCTCGCGGGTAGCCAAGCTGAAGACGCAGTATGGTGAATGTACTCGATCCATATAAAAAATTACACCCCCTCGAGGTCCAAAAGCAAAACGAAAGCAGGACTCTAATTACCAGGAGTGGGAGGGCAAGTCGGAGACCCGACAGGCTAAATCCTCCCGTAAACAACCCCCCCCCCCCCTCTAAACCTTGCGTGAAATCACGCAGCGTTTCCCCGTCCATGTGTTACTTCCTAGAATCTTTTGTTTACATACACAAACAACCTCAGGCGACCGCCCTACTTTAAATCATTCCTTGTAAATACGTCCCCTTTCCCCCAAAACCCGCCAATATACCATCCGCACCTGCAACACTAAGGTGGAGGAAGAAAGAAGAAGTAGAGACGACTTGGCATTTCCATCATGACAATGGGCTGTCGTGCACGGCCAAGTCGCTGTCCCCAGGTCCGAGGGGATTCGCAGTGGACGACTGGTGATCCATTGGGTGTTCCAGTCGCCATTCCATGGTGGTCCCAAGGGGGGCAAAATCGGTCCAGTCAACCTCTTAGCTGGGTTTCCCCCCCACCCCCTCATCGGCGAATTCGTCCTCTTGGCTGAGATCGACACCCCTCACCGGTTGGAGCTCGTACTACATTACCGGGTATCGTGTGCGTGAGCGCGTGCCGTGTGTGTTAAAGTTCGAAAATGAACCGACCCCCATTTCCCAGGTGGGGTTGTTGCAACCCCACTTCACGCGAGTGATGAAAATATGAATATAATATATACTTTGCGTATTTTACTATCTATTAACAATTATATTCATAAAAGAACAATTATTTGAACTATGAAACATATATTTTTATTTTAAACATCAGCAAAAAAAGACAATCTATTTTCATAAGTTACTTTGATTTGCATATTGTCTGGTGGGTTTTAATTGTTTATTCTTGTATTGTTTGTATGTGTTTCTGTTTCATTCTTGTTAGTTTATGTTGTGTTCTATTTCAATGTCAATAGCATGCAACGGTTATTTCTTTTTCACGTTCTTGTGGCGATCCATTCAGGACACCATACAACGTCCTTTCCCCCCTCTTCAAGGGATGGTCATGTGTCTAACTTTGGGTTCGGACAACCGTAAATCTTTTATAAAACGAGAGCTCCTTGGAGGGCCTCGCGAGTGGGTTTTGGGTTTTGCCTGCCACTCGCAACATCTATCCTGTCTCTCTGTTTATTGTACATATTGTCACAATACACTATCCTAGTTAAACCTACGTCACTTGTTCTCATTGCTACGCCTTCAATTCCACACCCTCCTTCGTCGAGGGCCTCCGAGACGTCCCAGAACTTCCAGACATGCCTCTTAAAGGTCTAGCATTCGAGACGTCGAGTTTATGCCTACTATAGGCCTATAGTCGCGAGACTTCGAATGCCCCCTCTATGATAGACACCTAGACGTCGAGTTAGCTGCCTCATATAGGCCCTTAGACGTCGAGACGCCGAGATTATCGCCTACTATAGGTTAGTCGCGAGACGCCCAGCTCCCCAGCTTTTTATAGGCTCGCATAGCCCCCAAAAATAGGTGTTCTAGACACCAGTCTCCCTTTACGCAAAGTCCTTGCGGTGAACATCTACCCCCTCCCTTACTCCTATCTACTCCGCGGGTCCACCAACATCCTATCGGCCTGCGACAATTATTATTATTATTATTATTATTATTATTATTATTATTATTATTATTATTATTATTATTATTTATTCTTTATTGACAACGGGACGGATGTCCCACAAGTGTTCAAATTTGTTCCAAGTTCTCATTATTGGAAAAGGAACGCGTTCCTACTTCCTCCCCAGCACTGGCTGACTTCGCGACAGCTGAAGTTCACGCGCGAAGTAATAGAACAAGCTAATCTCGAACCCGGCACCTCCACCAAAAGTGTTTTTGAAGTGATATAAACAACATTATGTATACACTTTTTGTAAAAAATTAAAGAGTTTTGTCCCATCTTTTTGCATTTCAACGCCCAAACGCGGGAAATAAACGCGACACACTTAAACACGGAATACTATTTATATAAAGAACCAAATAACTCTCAAAATTTTGTACGAAGTCTTTTTTTTCATTTTTGGTCGTATTCTTTTAAACACCTTTACATGGCAATACTGCAATGGTTTGCCGAGTGATGTGAATGCGATTGGGAGGGATGAGAGATAACGACCATGCAGTCTACATTGGTCATTCATTTACAGTAAAACCTTTATGGCTAACTGCGAGTCCCGAATGATGAAGATAGTTATGTATTTATTTAATTTAACTCTTTCAGCCATCGAACCACTAGCACGTGATCACTCTTTTACCACATAAACACACATTCAATTATGAAAATAATCAAGCCTAATTAAATCTGGACCTATAACTAAACTCAAATCATTTACCCCAAATAATATGCAGGGACACTAGCTCAAGTTTGAATCACACATTTATTTCAATTAAAACCGAGTTTGAATCAAAGCCAAAGGGGTTTCACGTGAAACATCATGTTTCACTGAAATATAGTTGAACAATGAACACTTTATCTGTAATTTGCAATAGGGACAAATTGCTGCACAGATGATTACCCACACTCACATTTCAATCCACTCCCCCCACCCCCCGTTATTTCCTACCGCCAAGCCCCTGTCATTGGCTGCACGTAACATAATATTGTAGCTGTTTCATTTAAACTGTGATCAACTTTACTCGATTTAATTAGTCAGTACCAGAGTCGATAAAGAAGTTTCCCCGTTATTCATTATCGACTCTGGTCAGTACACAATCCTAATGGGGGAATTTATAAGATTTTATAACATTCTTAAACTTCAGTATTGTTTAAATAAATAAGAAAAACTCAGTGGCATCTAAGGCCGTTCTACATTTTGTTAATCAATTTGATCAACATAATATTACGTATCTTGCAACTGCTTGCCGTATGTGCGCTTCTTTGGTCAATGTGATACAAAATAATATATTCTTAAATTTGGGGCGGCGATAATACTCGTTGAAACTATTCCATATGTCTCACATATTTTTAGATAACGTCGATAAAATCAACAGGCGTACTACCTCTTTGTGGCAAACAAAGCAATACTTAAGATTTCACTGCGTATTGAGGAAGTAAATCATGTATTCCTACCATCAATAATTGAATCGTGTAATGGCTGGTCAAGATCACTAAAGCTCAAACTCATCGGTCAGCTTTAAGAAGGCAAGTTGAATGAACTATTATCTGTCCTCGAACTAAAGTCCTTGACAACGGATTCTCAGTCCAAGTTAACAAGAACTCTCCCCCCCCCCCCCTCCCCAACCCCACCCCTTGTGCCATGCCGAGACTGCCTGAACTCGGGAAGCCTCTTGATGGTCGAAAGACAATTTATCTCTCCCTATAGAAATCTTCGCATATAGGCTATACAATATTTTGTAATATGTGATTTAAAAAATGTTATTTATGAGATTTTGTCGACGAGAATGATATCATATTGAATCCTCTGATCTAATACCCTACATATTTCATCCTGCCCCCCCTTTTTTTTTTACAACGAATGTGAGTTCCTTTCAAACTTGGAGTTATAAACTTCTGTTAACTTGTTTCGATTAAACTAATGATTGGATGAGCGTAGCGAGCGAAGCGAAGATTCCATTTCACTACACTGGAGAAAAAAATCCGGAATGTTTTTGTTTGTTTTTTTTTTTTTTTTTTTTGTATTTTTGTCTGTCTGTTAACACGATTCCGGCTAAACCGATACTCCGATTGCGATGAAATTTTATGGAGGCCTTCGAAATCTCTGAACTTAGAACTGCCACGTTTTTGAGCGCAATAGGAAAATTTTTCTCGTGAATATCGCAATTTTACGATTTTTTTCGATTTTTAAAAAATTTCTTCGACTTATAACACCTACATGCTTTGTCCGATTGTACTGATTTTTTAACAGAACCTTTATTTTATGAATTGATATATTCGTGTGAAATTTGAGCGTAATCTAAAAAATATTTCTCATGAAAATCGCAGTTTTACGATTTGTTTTCGATTTTTTTTTTAAATTTTCGGCTTATAACACCTACATGCTTTATCCGATTGTGATGATTTTTTCACAGAAACTTAATTTTATAAATTCATGTATTTGTGTGAAATTTGAGCGTAATCGAAAAATTATTTCTTGTGGTAATCGCAATTTTACGATTTTTTTTCGATTTTTTAAATTTCTTCGACTTATAACACCTACATGCTTTATCCGACTGTAATGATTTTTTCACAGAACCTTAATTTTATGAAGTAATATATTCGTGTGAAATTTGAGCGTAATCGAAAAATTATGTCTCGTGAAAATCTCTAATTTACGCTTTTTTCGTTTTAAAAAATTACGCTCATCCAACAACGCGCCTGAAAAAGCGTTTGCGAAGCTTCCTAGTAGATAACAAAAACAAAGGTGTCAGATGATATGGCATCATCAAAATGAGTTAGGTTTTCATCGTGAGACGTGATGTACACCCACAAACGGATGGTCAACCAGAACCATTATACATAATACAGATTAATTAACTTTGCTCCTAATATACACAATTTGAAGATGATGTATAATTTGCAGGGGCGTAGGAACGGGGGGGGATGGGGTAAACTCCCCCCCCCACTTGTTGGCTTGACCCTTCCAGTGGGGGGGTCAAACCAGGTATGGGTGTCATTTGCTAACTTATAGCTTGTTGGGTGATTTTTAGGATTTTTACTACAGTCGGGCTTGCAAACAAAATGGAAGGTTTTTGTTAACATTTTTTAGAAAGATTCAGTAAGAGACGTGATTTGCGAGATATTCATTATATTGTGTGTGCAGTGTTTTCACTCCCAAGCAGACTGTCGACCGATTTCAGTCAGGTAATCAATCTTCAATGCAATATTAGCTTCAAAATGTAACCCTTATTCATAAGGAAAACGCATAAGTCCCGCCGCGTTGATGGATGAGCTGTTTTGTAAGGTTTTAGTTTGCGTAGGACCACTTTTCCTTTGCAAGTGCTTTTTGAATGCATTGTAGGTGATTGTTGTCAAGTTTCTATTGTTACTTGTTAATTGTTATTATAAACCTAAAAAAATCATATTAAAACCCTTATTTCTATGGATTCTGGCTAACTTTTTCAACTTTTTCTTTCAAAAGGTACTACATCACCATAACCTAATGTCCATGTGAAATATGAACGTAGTAGCCCCACCCGTTTGGTCAGAATCGGCCCTAAAAATCGTAAAAGTACGATATTCTGAGAAATATTTCTTCGATTGTACCCAAAAACAATACACCTCTAAGTTTAGAGATTTCGAAGGTCCCCTCCAATTTTCATCAAGATCGCTTATGCTGTTTGCCCGGAATCGTGCTAACAAACAGACAAAAATACCAAAAAAAAAACAAAAAAACATTGGAGCTAAATTTTTTGGGGGGTCAGTGAAATTGTGAAATTTGAAGTCTTTGCTTCGCTCATCCAATCTTTAAAATTCGCCTGAAAACGTGTTTTAGGCCACCTGTCAAGGGCACCTTTAAAAAAAACTCGCCTACGGCGAAAAGGCCTCCGGCGGCTGGGCCTTCGCCCCAGACCCCGGTTTGCCCACCCAACCTCTTAGTCAACTTAAGTGTGACCCCCCCACTAAAAAAATAGTTCCTACGCCACTGATAATTTGCAATGCATCAATGTGTTTTCACACTTCAAACATTCAGTAATTGAATATTGTGTAAACCGAGGTTATACTGCGGCGACGTTTATTGCGTTGACATAGTGACAGTTGAGAATTAACACATTAGAGTTAGGAGTGATATATGGAGATATCACGAGTACAGCGCCAAGTGCCGTGTCTAATTAATTAAGAGCATTGCATGGTTCTTGCAGAGGACGTGGAACACATTTCCAAGATGATTTGTAAAATCACCAGCACCGGCTCCATACATCACACGTGCTAAGCATCATGGGAGAAAGGGAGTGTGCACGCTAAATGCCATGCTACGGTGTGTCACAGACTGTGTATTCCACAGTCAGTGCAGTCCACCATACCCTCGAGCATGAGGCATCCATAGCGTGTCTCCCATAATGCTTTGCAACGGAGCGCGCATGCGCAGTTTATTCTGTAAATATTTTTTTAATAGCGTATAGTGATTATTGAATTCTCGAAATGGGCACTGATAACTTTACTGTTGTGTGCCCTAAAACCCCACTAACTTAACTAACTCGAATTCTCGAAGGATTCTTGAAGGTTTGAAGGACACAGTGCCATATCATCTGATGTCTTACTAACTAAGAAAATTGCAATATGATTTATTCTTGAAGGTAGAATAAGCACATCCGCTTCAGACAATCTTTCTTTCAATATGGTTGATTCAGACCACCTGTCTTCCAATATGATTGGTTCTTGCAGGGAATACGAGAGCGGCAACATCCTCGACAACCTGCTCTCTCGCATGGAGCAGTACACGAACAACCTAGAAGCTCTGGTAGACGAGCGCAGCGCCAGACCACCTGTCTTACAATATGATTGGTTCTTGCAGGGAATACGAGAGCGGCAACATCCTCGACAACCTGCTCTCTCGCATTGAGCAGTACGCGAACAACCTAGAAGCTCTGGTAGACGAGCACAGCACCAGCCACGAGACCACCTGTCTTACAATATGATTGGTTCTTGCAGGGAATACGAGAGCGGCAACATCCTCGACAACCTGCTCTCTCGCATGGAGCAGTACGCGAACAACCTAGAAGCTCTGGTAGACGAACGAACCGCAGACTACCTAGAAGAGAAACACAAATGCGAGGAGTTGCTCTACCAACTGTTGCCAAAGTGAGTTCCTTCTAAATTACATATGATGATCCAACTTACCTTTATATTAATGTTGACTCATATTCCCATTTTCTTTGTGAATTTTAAATAAAAAGAATGCATGAGCTGACAGCTTTCCCCAAGGGTAAACGTTGACGTTGTGAATTAGTTAGATGTTCTTACTTAGGGTTCTGCTTGTTTAGACTCTATCGACCCATTGAGCAAGGTTGTCGAGCGTAGTGGAATAATACATTAATTATAAATTATAAGACAGACAAACAAAGGTTAAATAATAGCACTCTAATTAATGGCTCAAGTTCACAATTTATTTCATTCCAAACATTGGACATTGTGTGTAAAAGAATTGTCCTACTGAGCACTATTTTCTAATTGCTAGAATCCTCCATTGTTTTGTGACGCACTCTTTGTGGTTGTTCTTTATTTTAAAAACTCATATCTCGCAAAAAGTTTAGCTATGTAGCAGATAATTTGGTGCGTTTATAAAACAATATTGTGATGCACATGGTACAACTGACAAGTAACAGTTAAATATAAAATATAAATAAATATAAATGTACATCACGATCTTCCTAAAGATATGTAAATTACTAGAACCGATTTTTACATCCTATCTATTGCTCAATTGCTCTGTTATTTAGTTTTTAGATAAATAAATAATAAAATAAAAATAAAAAAATAACGGGACATCAGCAACAATTTTATACATATTTCGGGGGAACTGTATCAGTAGCAGTATTTACTGAACATATCACCTTGTAGCTTCATGCAACCTGCGCAAATAACACAAACTATAACAGAGTTTCATATTAAAATCATGCTCATTGTAAAGGAATTACCGACTAAATCACGTTAATGCAAATAGCTGGAAATTCAATGGATGACATACATTCATATTGCAGACTTCGATAGGCATATTCTTTAGTTTTGTGAATAGGTTTTGTTCGTGTTATTACGTCTAGATCCAAGCCTGAGGTCATGAACAGTACCGGTACCTGCCCAGAGTGCAATGCACGCCTTTTGGTGTCTAACTTAAACTAGGTATTTTAAAGTTTGGAGGAGCAAGAAGGGTATGTCCGAGGGCTGTTAAAAATGGACTCGATCACTTGTTTTCACATTAACGAATGAAAAATAACTCGGAAAAGCTTACAGTAATCCGGATTGCCGATGGCGGGGCTCGAATCATGACCTCCCAAATTAGAGTAACGCGTAAGCCACGCTTCTGTCGGTAACAGTTTACGCTCAGATGGTTGCGAAACTATATTATGCTGTGTATGACCACGGGATGCCAACAAACATCTGCTAATGACGTGCG
Organism: Sweltsa coloradensis; assembly: GCA_024449915.1. Classification (NCBI taxonomy): domain Eukaryota; kingdom Metazoa; phylum Arthropoda; class Insecta; order Plecoptera; family Chloroperlidae; genus Sweltsa; species Sweltsa coloradensis. The sequence continues at coordinate 32,724 of JAMZAV010001273.1, read as the reverse complement.
ACTAGAACCCAGCCCGCGATATTGATTCTCACAACATTGCCTTCCCCGACTTTACCGAGACATCAGATAGAAGTCTCTGTAACAAGAGAAACCTGAACGCCGGTAGACGTGGGTTCAATCCCCTTAACTTACGTGTTCGGTCATCTCCTACTATAATAACACACAAGCCGAATGTTAAACTTCATTCTGCATTCAGTCCATGACGTAGTTTTAATTTTTAATCTGACGATATGTCATTATTTGAAATTTCAACAACAAATCAAGAGCTTCATTGTAATTGATCGATCTCATTTTACGGTTTCACACGGTTTGAACTTTTATGAACAATTTCCAGGATAGCTCGTTATTAAAGTTGAAATTTGAGAATATGCACTGTTTTGGATCGAGATAGCGACAATAATGAAAAATAGGTTAAACAATTATCCTGTTGTAGGGGGGAGGGGGGGGATGTTCAGTAGATCATCTACTTACATACAAATCTCACGCAACATTAAAGCTGGTATTTCGAGCATTACATCCACTTTTAGGACCACACAGACAGAATGTCTGCTCACGTTCTTCAGTTACGTACAGTAAAATTCCTGAAATTCTACGACAAAGTTACTTCCAACTTCAGCAGAGTACAACACTAATTTGTGGTAATTGTTTGTAACTAGAGTAATTTCAGATTAGTCTCCATCCCACATTCCATTAGAGGGGGTAAGGTAGAAAATCACCCATGGCATATAATTATGTTAGTAAAAAATCTTATATGAGAAAATTGCTGCGAGTTACTGAATCCGTGTACGTTTCTGTCAAGGTCTGTGGCGGGTCAACTTATTCGCGGACAAGCTGTGATTGCTGAAACCTACGACAATGTCACCATTTATTTTAGTGACATCGTCGGATTCACCTCCATTTCTGCAGAGAGCACTCCTTTGCAGGTAAGTGATACCGTGAGTGAGTGAGTGAGTGAGTGAGTGAGTGAGTGAGTGAGTGAGTGAGTGAGTGAGTGAGTGAGTGAGTGAGTGAGTGAGTGAGTGAGTGGTGAGTGGTAGGGAGTGATTAGTGATGGATGAGTGGGTGAGTGGGTTAGTAGGTGAGTGGGTGAGAGGGTGAGTGAGAGTGTAAGTGATAGCGAGTGAGTGAGTTTGGGGGATTGAATGAGTGGAAGAGTGTATGAGTTGGTCTGTGAGATTCAGTGGGTGATCGATTGATTGAGTGAGTAGATGAATGTGTGAGTGAGTGGGTGATGAGTATGTGAGTTACTTGAGTGAGAGTTTGAGTGGGTGAGTAAGTTGGTCAAAGAGTGGGTGAGTGAGTGGTTAAGTGTTAATTGCCCAGCTCTATAAATAATTGTAGAAAATAAAAGAATTGAGCTTTTATTTGGAGTTTTAATGATAGAAATCTGAGGTAAAGTACAAATAAATACACTAGAATGATATTATTTACTAAAATACTTTCCCATACCACGGATAAATAACATGATTGTATATTGTCAGATTCTTGTTTGACGACCCCAGATGCAGCAAACACCCTGTTTTTTGCAAAGGCAGGGTGATATCTGGCATCGAGTCCCAATATAAATAGAACTTTTTATGAATAGTATACATAATAATTATTGTCGTTTTTACAATTGTTGTAAAAAGAAATCCCGACCGGGTTTCGAACTCGGAACATCTTTTCAAAATCTAACACCAATGGCCCTTTTTACGATGTCCAGGTGGTGGCTCTGTTGAACGACCTGTACTCCTGCTTCGACTCGATCATCGAGCACTTCGACGTGTACAAGGTGGAGACAATAGGGGACGCATACATGGTTGTGTCGGGGCTGCCTGTAAGGAACGGTAACCTGCACGCACGGGAGATATCCCGCATGGCGCTCGCGCTGTTGTTTGCTGTGCAGGGGTTCCAGATACAACACAGGCCGGGGGAGCAGCTCATGTTGCGTATAGGCATACACACAGGTGAGCTGAGTGAGTGTGTTAGAGACTAGGGGACGCCTACGCCCTTGTGTCGGGTAGTTTCCGCAGTACTCTATACGATGCGTGGTTCAGAGATTAGCACAATATTCCACTAAAATGTAAATATATTTTTATTGCTGCTATGTGTATTGTACCAACCTCCTGGAAATTGCTAATTTTTCGGATTCTTGAGATTAAGAATTGTATTTAAAATTAGGTTTTAAAGTTGATTTTTAAAGAAGATGATTATTAAGATTATGATTAAAAAATATATACATTAGTCAGCTTTGGGTACATCTTAGTAAAAAAATGAAATCAACACACTTACTTTTTTAATTGATTTTGCTTATTGCTAGGTTATAGACAGACAGTTCAGCTCTGATTCGCAAAGGAGCACGTCTTCACAGTTCTAACAATATGTATAGTTATAATTAATATCTTATACTTACAGACATAACCAAGAATGTCCGAACCTTAATAGACCATAAATATAGATTTTCAAAAGTTAAATGCTTCCAATTCAATGAATATGTATATGGTAATTGACTACACATAACAATTAAATTATTGAAAGCACTTAACTTACTAACTATAATTCAACAACCAGTAATATTTCAACTGTGTATTCTCCGCCAACGAATGTGATTTGATCTCTATGTCTAAACAATGTATGTATTACACCATGTTTCAGGTCCCTGCGTGGCTGGAGTGGTTGGACACAAGATGCCTCGGTACTGCCTCTTCGGTGACACCGTCAACACTGCATCTCGCATGGAGTCCAATGGTGAACGTAAGTCTACTTGTTGGCATGTTCACTGCTTGATCGGAATAATAATGTTTCTGTGCTGGAGTTATCTCGTATGGTATCCTTATGACAACAGAGCATGGTTGAGCGCTACATGAGCATTAGGTGATCTTTATTATACTGTTGTTCAGCGTGCACACAGTTCACAGTTCATCACTCTCGGTCTATTATATGCGGGAAGGTTGTTATAGTTCTTAAAGAAACATTTGAAATATGAATTTGACCACAGTTTTATCACTGAAAGTTAAAAAAATATATAGGCTTTGTGGCGCAGCAATTGCTCACGCTAAAAGTAACGAACTTTATGTTTGTCAGTTCTCTAAATATGTATTTTTAACTACCGTTTATTTATTAAGTGTGTGGCTTTGTTAAATGCATGCTTGTTCTCATCGTGTGTAACTTTGACTTATAGAAACTAGGTAATTTGGTTGAATTTGTTATTAATATTTCAATAGAAATAACTATGTGTGCTCTATGTATTTTATTTTATCTACACACAATCTGTTCAATTCAGTGGAACAGCTTCACATAAATGCAACAGTTCATTTTTATCTTCAGAATCACCGTAGATGAATGAGTTTTAAAATGCCACTCTTTTTCACACTGAGCCAGAAAACTGCTTTTCCAAAACAGTTAATTCGAAAGTGTTATATTAACTTGAATGCAATTTAATACTATGTGTGTTTTTTTGTGGATGAGAAAGTGAGAAATTTATTTAATAAGAATAATCTATGATAAACTTCTGTTTTAGGTTTATCGTAATAATAATTTTAAAATTCATACGCCAACTATGTGTAACAAATGATTTCATATCTATATTAAGTGATGTCTATCAAATACATATTTTGTTTTGTTTTTCAGCTTTGAAGATTCACGTTAGTTCACAAACCAAGGCTGTTTTGGAATCGTTTGATTCGTTTATACTAGATCTACGAGGAGAAATCGATGTAAAGGTATGACAAACAATGTTTCTATTTCCTATTAGTGTTACGTGTGCGAAAATTCATTCAACGACATTATTCAGGGCCTATACTGACAAAACATTGTAATTTTAGAGTACATGCCTCTTGATTTCATTTCCATTAATACGGCTTCCGTCGGGTTGCAAATGGAATTTAGCCGCGAACTCAGTCCGCCTAAAAGCGTTTCCGTTTGGCACTTATACGAAACCTCGTTGCCACAATGTCGGTATACATAGCTTTAAACTCTTTCCTTCAGAACATGCTCGTCCTCCTCCTTCATGTTAGGTGTGCAAAATATTGTATCAGCTTTTTAAACGTATTACGTTAGGGATTGTCAAAATATGAATGTATTGTTTCTGAATACTACACATAGAGATGCAAATATTCCGCACAATCTCAGCGCTCATAGCCTGTACCTGAGCATACAATCGTGTATTCCGCTCCTAGGAGGATTGTAAAAGTGCAGATTATTATCATATTGTTACAGTTGTTTTAAAGATAACATATTGAAGAGAACAATGTCAATTATAAAAATCATGTTAAGAGCAATTTCACTATACTACAGTGTTATTTCATCATGTTTTAACTGCACTCGGACTCTGTAAACGATGTTTTACATCAACTATCTGCGATCTAAAGAGATGAACTAGCGTGTAGCTTATACCTCGTTTTACGTTATCGTCACGCTGAGTTGACGATAGGGGTTAATGAGAAGCTTTACACAAAAATGGGTTTGATAAAGTATAAACGACGTGATAAACAAATAAAAAGCCACGGAAAAAATAACCGCCCTTGGTATATTATGGTGCTGTTATGTAAACTAAATGTTTAAAGACTAAAATAAAACCACAGAGAATAGGGTGAGACCTACGTTTAGATTTTACTTTATCCCAAGTTTGACGCCGTTGTGTGAACTGTGCTCCAGGGTAAAGGTCGTATCACAACATACTGGCTGCGTGGTGAGAAACCACTCCCCGACAACGAGCCGAACTCTGTCGAGAGCAAACCGGAAGCTCTCGTGACTGAGCCACCTGCCTCTGAGGTCTCCGTCAAGGTCGTCCGAAGTAAGGGGATCCCCGCCAGGAGTACCAACAGCAAGCTGAAACGGAAGGAGTCGAGAGTGACTGTTTCCACCCCTAACAACCAAGCTGTGACCACCGTCAACACGCCACTGTTGACCGCGACTGTAAGAGAAACCTGCATTTAAGACACGTGTCATTTTAGCATTTTGCATTAATCATGGGCCTATTTACAATGTGTTCGTTCGCAAACACTAGCGTTGAAGACTGTGCAATGCTGGACTACCCGTTTCCTCGGATAAGCACGTGATAATTTGAACATACGCAGCCACATACACAGCATACCCTTCCTTTCATAAACGGTAGCGTAGAGTAATAGCCGTTTCTGACGTCCAATATGTTGTACGAAATCGCCAAAATTCATAAGACAACACTAAAGTCAGTGGACAACTTGTTTTTAAAAAACACTGCACCACATGCTTAACAAATGACCCAGGATAGACTGGACATGTTTAGTTCTTGCACAACATTACACAACTGGTTTGTTCTCACATCCGCGGCGAAAAACACCTGTAAAAATATTGACTTGCCTGGTTCTTGCACTGTGCCCTTCAATTTGTAAACTAAATGTCACGTCTGGATTTAATAGAATGATCAAGTTCTTTCCATGGAATTAATGAAGATGTTCATTTCAATTTTAGGGGCTATATTATGCTTTAACTAAATATCGGATTCATTTAGGAATTTCGCTGTCAACGTTAATCGTTCGTTCATGCAACTTTTAAGTTTTATCGTATTTGACCCCGACACTGTTAAGTTCAGTGTTAACGCTAGTGTCTGCGACATAACAAAACAAATTTATAAAATTTAAAGAGCTTTACCCCAGTATATAAACTTATCCTAATGCGATAATGTCTTCATTCTGACTCTCACTGTTAAGATCCCTGCATTGTGTCTGATCCTGCGCGTGATGAACAACATAGCAACGAAATAGAACCATTGTTGCAAGGCTAGGATACTATTTGAAATAAGCAGTTGTTATAATGAAATACTTCTTGTCAGAATTAAAACATTGTTATACAATTGGTGGTATACAACAGCTGTAATTTATAACCATTTTACCAGCTAACTGCTGAAGTCACGTGTTAATCAGATTGCGTCATGGGTTCATAGAAGCTTCGTTCATTTGAGATGAGACATATAAAGTGAAGGTTTTATTCACATTCTGCCCCGTTCCTCATTTAGCTTTCCATTAACATTTTTTTTTTATTATTATTATTATTTTTACCTGCCATAGGGCAAGAAGGCTAATGTAGGGCACTCTAGTGGCCCTCTGCAGAACAATATGATTATACGCATTGTTCTCGTATAGGCTTATACATGTGCACAGTACATTGTACATTCATTTTAGAACATATCCTATGATATTGGATCATGGCTTTATATTCATGGGTGAGGCTCGACAATTGTTTCAAGAGGCAACCATTAGATGAGCCAGAGTGTGTTTGTGTTTGTGTTTGTGTTTGAGATCTCTACTACTTGTTGAAGTTGTGATTGATTGAGTTCCTAAACTGTATGCTCGAGTAAAGTTCATTCACTCATTCATCCGTGATTAGTTTTGATCAAACATTTGAAAAACTTACAAATGGAAGTGAAATTTAGCTTTTCATTACAGTAGGAAAAGATCAGTGTCTGAGAATGTGTATTAGGGAAAAAATGTCAAAACGCACATTGCTTGTATGTACACGAGATGGTTATAAAACAAATTTTGTATTGCCATTGCAATTGTAAGTACCTATTGTATAGTAAGGAAGCGTCAAACAAACAAACACTACAGCAAGGAAACTATTTTTGCCATTTCCTACCGCCGCTGCTACCACAGTGATTTAAATTAAATTTATGAAAATTAAATTAATTAAAGACAAGTAAACATCGAATTTTGGTTTGGGGCTTTTTTGTTTAGTTTTAATAAATATTGAAAAATGTGTATCATAATTAAGAAAGATGAGTAGCCTACGTGGATGATTTATTGAAAGCTCGATGATAATAATATAGAATAAACTGTAATTGCATAACTTTTAATGATACAGAAAACATGGCACTCGTTCGAAGCTTGTCCGAGTTTTCCAGTGAACACACTCGTTTGTTGGATGAGCGTAGCGAGCGTAGCGAGCGAAGCGAAGATTCCATTTCACTACACTGGAGAAAAAAATCCGGAATGTTTTTTTTCTTTTTTTCTTTCCTTCTTTCTTTTTTTTCTGTATTTTTGTGTGTTTGTCAGCACGATTCCGGCTAAACCGATACTCCAATTGCGATGAAATTTTATGGAGGCCTTTGAAATCTCTGAACTTGGAACTGCCACGTTTTTGAGCGCAATCTAAAAATTATTTCTTATGTAAATCGCAATTTTACGATTTTTTTCGATTTTTTGGAAATTTATTTTACTTATAACACCTACATGCTTTATTTGATTTTAATGATTTTTTCACAGAACCTTAATTTTATGATTAAGATATCCGTGTGAAATTTGAGCGCAATCGAAAAATTATTTTTCATGAAAATATAAATTTTGTGGGTTTTTTTCTTTTTTAAAACAATTTTGTTACTTATAAACACACTACATGCTTTATTAATTGTAATACTTTTTTCACAGACCTAATTTATTGAATTTAATATTGGTGAAATTGAGCGAATGAATAATTATTTCTATAAAAATCGAATTTTGTTTTTTATTTTTTTAAATCAACATAATTGAAAAAATTAAAATTAAAGTTTATTTTTATTTTATTTAACTTAATTTAAAAAAATCTGTTAATAAGTACTAATTTTTTCACAGAACAGAAAACGATACACATGCAGTCAATGCACAATTACGCTCATCCAACACGCGGCGGACTTAGCGTTTGTTTGTAGAACGTTGGGTATTCCTACGAGTGAGACAGATTTTTATGGAAACAAATGTGGCAAGTTGTTGATTGGGGGGGGGGGGGCGGCTATCTAGATGTACGAACATTATACTTAGGCTCTGACTCAGTTTTGGTCACTACTATGCCTTCATCTATGTTAGAGATTATTGAAGCGGGTTGCGATGTATACTTATCAACAGTGGGCTTGAAAATGTTAAGAATAAGTAGGAAAACTCGAATTAAGGTAGATATACACAAACTCTAATTATTATTATTATTATTATTATTATTATTATTATTTTGTTATTGTTATTATTATCGCTCACTCGCCGATTGCGTCGGGGCCTACAGGGTTGGCTTAGTCGCTTTGATTTAAAGTCCCCCACTGAAAATCAGTTATATAACTGAGTGGGTAGACTCTAAATACAATTTATTTATTATTTATTTATTTATTTATCCTTGATAAGACCCACCACTTAAAATTGCAAACTTAACCAAACCCCTAGTGATAATTATCTTTTAGGTTTTAAATTGCGATGCAAATAAAAGCATTTTTACCCAATGGTGACAACTGGTACCTACATAAATTTTCTCTATAGTTGTTCCCAGAATGTCAAGAACTGTGCCCTGGGCAGGAGCTGTAACGTGCGCCGTGAGCCATATCACACCGATCTCCCTTGCAGTTGCGTCTGCGTGCTGAATAGATTCTATGACGGGACGTCTTTGCCTCAATACATTCCAAGAAAGTATGCATCAGAGAAAGATTGGAACATTCCATTATTTGGACACTCATGGAACGTTGGTCATAAAATGCGATTTCGCCTTGCATGATGATTGTATTGATGGGGTTAGAGTAAGCCTACAACTACAGCCTAAACATAATCAACTATTTCATCATGAAATTTAAGTACGCATAAACATAATAATATGTATTATTTATGTTATGGTTATAGCTGCGCGTAACGAAATACGCCTGGCTGGAATGTATACGTGGTGTTTGCATTATTTTAAATATTGCTTGTTTTGTTGACCCTTTAAATATGCCACACACGCTGTAAAGTTTTTTCAACGGATGCAAAGGGAAAAGTTAATTTGTTAGGTTCCAACAATAAGACAATAGACTACAGATTCTTGGGATCTAATAATAATCTTTTGTGCATGTTTACTTTTTGTTGTCAGGTTGCAAGGTAAATGGTGAAAATAGTTGGCTTTGCTGTAGCGTTATTGTGGATGTTAGATTGCGTTTCCAAGACCAAAGGCCTTTGAATCAATCCTTATCAGTATTCATTGAATTTAACATTAATTTATTTAAAGTTTATTGTATGTAACTCACTCTACGACTTGTCAAGCCTTTTATGCAGCTTGGAGTTTCGTATAAAGTCCATACAATTACAGAAGAATCATTTTTGTTGTGATCGTTGAAAAATAATTTAGTTGTCATTATTATGACCAAGTAGTAGGCTATACACAAGTTTATTAGTTTAGGCATTTCACCTAAAACAAGATGCAATCTTAACCGTCGCAAATGATAAAGGGAATGTAATAAGCTCTCGGAAAGGCAACACACACAAAAATCTTTTTTTTACACTTTATCACGTTGTAAACTGTAGTATTTTCTAAATTCATGTATTTCCAAGAATAACAAATATGAAGTATGAAGTATAATGAGCAAAACAGGGTATATTTTAGAACCTATGTAGGTAATTTGAAGCTTCAGTTTGAGAGTAAGGTCGATGGATTCGGAGCGGACTGAAAAACAGCAGATTATAATAATTCCTCTAAATTCATCGTTATCGTTTGATTGAGAAAAATCAGAACCAGATGAAAACAGACAAACATGTAAAATGTGAAACTGGTTTGTTATGGGTAGGGCTACGTCTTGTAATATTTTCAAAAAAGAATATAAATTTTAATGTTTTGTTCTAGCTTCAGGTCTAAGACACTTTGCTTTGAAAATCGAGATGAAACATGTATTGTTTTATTTATTTCAATGTGGTCGGGTAGTTTCAATGTTATACCCGCGTAAATAACACTAACAACTTTGATAAACTGATAGTACCCTTGATGTGATTATTTTGACTGCATTACAAGTTTGAAATACTGTAGACAGTTCAGTTATAATATAGTACCATTGAGTTTAGAATATAATATATTCCAAGCTCAATGATAGTACGGAACTAATTAATCTGTTATATAGCGCAAATTTGTCCCAGGACTTCGGATAAACGACAAACGTTACCCGCAAACTACCGTATCGCGGCCGTACGCGGACCGATTCGCGATTTTGTCGCGTCAACGAGGTTTTCCAACTACGAGGTATTCCGAGTACGAGGTTTTCCACGCCCTCAGCGTAGCGGCTTCAAGTCGCGCGCTAGCACGACCTGTCTGTTATATAGCGGTATTTAAACTCAACTTTCTGAGTTGGCTATAAGAAACCCGTATACTAATTTAATTGACTACCTTGATTTTTATAACTATGAAAAACATATTCACTTAGTGTTAATTATTATCTCTATATTACTAGATGCAATTCGTGATATATTTCATAGCGTGGCTATTAATGCTTTTCAAAATATTTATTTGATGTTGATTGCATTCTAATTGTTAAAATTAAAACTATTATTAAACTTAAAAACTATTATCAATTATCAGAAGGGCATATTGATCTAAGTACCTGCAAACGATTTAATGCCGATCAATGAAAACTAATTTACTTTTTTGCGTACTTTTTAACTGAACGTTTTTCAATAATTGATTTGCCATGCAGTCTATAAAAGAAATATAACGCACCACATAGGGGACATTAATCACTTTTCCAATGTTCCGTATCGTTCTTGAGATCTAACCGAAAACGATAATTTTGTGTAGTTTTAATTTCTCGACTATCTCTGCACTAATGCAAAATGACGACTTTCGGAGATAATTTGCAAAATACACACAGCAAATTAATGTAATATTTCACATTCAAGTGAATCGAAATGGTAAAAAGTGGAAGTAATTGTAATAATTAGTATTAGTAGTGCAATTGTACATTCTTCTGGAGTTTCTTACAGTTGAAGAACAAGATAATATTATATTACCGTATCTGTTTTTCGTTTTCCTGTGTAAGATATCGTTTCCACTCATAATGAATAATGCCGATAATAATGAATTACTTCTATCGAGGAGTTATGTAAATTAAATAATGTTATTTTTAATATGCCACTAGGGTATGAAAAGTGGAGTGCCAGAGCTTGCCACGGCGAGTCAACTGTTACATGTGTCTTTTGTTTACATATTTTGTGCAACACCTATTGAAGTAAAAAGTACTCAAATGGATGTATACCACCACAATGTCGATTACTTTTGAGCTGGTACTAATGTGGGTCATTAGGCCTTTAGTCCTCAAAACATGTCAGATATTTTTATAACAGGTGAGCACATAAAACTTATTTCAGAATTAATTTAAGATACTCTTAATCTGAGAGCCCCCCCCCCCCCATACACAATTAATTACAGATCGATTTAATTGATCTTTAGAAAAGCGCAATCCCTACTTTATACTTTGAATACTAGAGGTTGGCTTTGAAAATTAGCATTTTATTTCGAAAATGTATTGTATTTAATAAGAGGAACAACATATGTATCTATCCATACATGATAACAATAATAGTAGCAGGTTGTACGTATGATAGGCGTGGCATTATTATGACGGTAAAATAATTTTCCCGAATACGGTTGCCTTGCATGGTACCAGAAGGGAAAGGGCAAGAAATAAATTAAATAAATATATTATGAATTAAATCGCATAAAATCATACCAAGCCAATAGAATAAATCCTTAAAACAGGTATTCATTTACTTCTTTTCTGAAAACTGTTCAGATTGGAGTCGATCACTTTGAAACTTGCTCCTCAAAGTATTGGCCACAGGGGAAAAAACACACTGCAAAGAAGCCAATCATAGAAAAAGTTGTTGTACCTAGCAAAAGTTAAATTAGGTGAACACTAACAATGGAATTGCTTATTTACAACCAGTTAAAAAATCGATATATTTTTTAAATAAACGTAACAAATATTTTTATAAAAATATGCAGAATGGAAACGTTCGTTCGTGCACAAAGCGCAAACGCTTAGCAGTTGGATAGTTGAACGGCATTTAGCCATGAGGAAAGTGCTTAATAATAAGCCACGTTGCTAAATATTTCACTTAGGATGGAAACACGCCCTTTTATTCGAGTATACATTTTAAATGTTTGCTCTTCTTTGAACAAGGCCCAATAGCTTAGCGGAGGACCCGGATTCTAACATTGCTGAATCTATCCTTGTCCTAAAAGCTTAAAAAGCTGGCTTACGATGAAAGATTTATTTAATAACATACATTCGTCACATGTTTTATTATTCATAACAATTAAGATAAGTTTTCAGAAAACTTGAGTGTTATTACAAATATTTATTTCGAAAGTCTTAATGGAGAAGAAATGTATGTAAAAAATGTCACTGTTTATTCGTGTTAATACTTATAAAGTTGACTAAAACTTTACATTTAAACTCAACATTGTTGGCTCAGAACCCAATAGGCCTACTTTAGTATACGTCGTTCTTTTGTTACAAAGAAATGTTTACTGTGTTGTTGTCGTGTCTATATGTATGACTTGATGTAACTCGTGGTGTACTTCATAGTGTAAGGAAACATATTTATGTTTTTCGAAATATTTATTTGATGTTGACTGTATCCAAATTGTTGGAACTAAACCCTGTACAGATAATATGACCTTGACCTTGACATAGTGTAATATTATGAATGTTAAACAATCAACAGCTATCAAATTATTGAACAATGTTCCTGGTTCCTGCAAATAATTCGATATCGATCAATGGTCGTTAATGTTTTACTAGTGATTGCGTATTTTTCATGGGAAACCTCTGCAGGGTGCAATACATTCTGTCTTAATTATTTTGGAGAGTGTGAACTATTGTTATGGTTATTTTATATTGCCACAATAACACTCAAGTAAAACTTGTGAGTTTCCGACAATGTAGGTGTTGCTTTGCTCGCTACCTTAGAAACAACTTTCAGTCGGGATTGCTGGTGGCAGGTATCGGACCGAGACCTCCCGAATCAGAGTCTCGCTCGTAACGCTTGAGCTACGTCTGTCGGAAGTGTATTGTATTACCAAGGTATTAAGATGAAATTACTTTTATTAGTTCATTATGATGTGTATATGTATAGGGATAAGAACAAGAGTGAAAGTAGTTAAAGTGTTAAAAATGTAATTTCCGTTTAAATTTCATAAAATGAGTGCGCTAAACTGCAGATTTATCGACTATTGATCGATTTGGAATAACAATTTGAAAATATAATTTTTGTTTCGATATCGATTGTCATACCATATTATATTGATGGATATAATTAATCGTTTTACATCTCTACAATGTTGTGTATACATTATTGTGTGTGAATTGAATGAAATAATGAAAGTTACCTTATTATTGGTTGTTTTATTTAAACTTTAAGGTAGTTAAAAACATAGCGCATCTCAACCTTCAATATAAATAATTGATTGGGTTAAAGTTTTAAAAATTTATCTCTATTACCAAAGAATAAAGTCTTCATAGTATGAATGGAAAATTGATAATGTAAAGTGTTCATTCAGTAACATGTATTTGCAGCCAAAATATGTGTATCCCATGTTGGATGTGTATCTGTCTATACAGCTATGAAGTATTTAAAAGCAAGACGTGTCTAGGAAACTAATCCTAGAATCATCGTCTACCGAGATTCTGTTTAAATAAAACCTCTGGCCTATACTTTATATCAATACAGTTAAACGGTGTTTGTCTGTTCGGAATGGAAATATTTCTCTAAGAAGTTTACGGCCAAAGTGAATGCATGATTGTGTGTTGATGGAACACTGCAAGTTGTTGCAAGTGAACCTTAATAAAATGTAACATTAATACTAAATTCATCAAACATTATTATCTCGACCATTATAAAAAAATCTATATTGACAACTTTATATTATTGTGATTTTCGTAAGAGAGCTTTGTTATTTGATTGCATTTCCTTTGATAATGTTGTCATAAACTTTAACTTTCGACGACTAGGAAGTGCCAGCACATAATGTTTCTCATTTTGTTATTGCATTTTTTTTTGTTTTAGCCAAAACATCATCATTCAAATACTTTTTTAAATAGTAGGACCCAATTAGTTTCCAAATACAAATAGGTTGATTTCTCAGCATTAAAATATTTGTATAAAAACAGCGAATTGTGATTGTGATTTGCTAAAATCTTTGTAAATGTTTATTTGCATTCAAATACGATTTTCATGTCATAACTGTGTTCAACAACCAGAATTTTTCTAATTGAAATCTACTTATGAATTCTTGTCACATCGTGTTGGCAAATTATTCATTTGCAAAATCCATTTTAAATAAATTGAAATAAGTACACCATTTGGCTATAATAGCAAGATGCTTATTCCAACCCCGAAACTAAAAGTAGTATAAAATAAGTATGTTTCTATCACATTTACTGTCGAGCATAATTTTCTTTTCTGTTTTGTTGTACATGTTTGTTTTGGTTCTGTTTTTTAAAACTGGATCTTGTCCTTGGTTTATTGTACTTTCTTTTTAATTTTAGTTTTCTTAGCTCTCAGAACGTAGCGGCTTGCAGTGACGGAATATGCCCCGAAACTACCGAGGAAGGTTCTGATCAGAGCGGCAATGTATGAAATGCATACTGCATTTGTTAAGTTAAATGAACTGAAAGATTGCCAGCTATTGTATTATTGTAATAAGATTGTTTTATAATGTATATTTAAACTTGGCATTCCAAGAAAAGCGTATTTGTAAAATAAATGTATCAATAAACGAATTTACGATTGGATGGACAAAGTGGGTTAACAGCTACTGCATAGAACTCAAAACCCCTGCATACATTTACATTGCACGATTGTTATTAAAGCATGTAGTATTGAAGAATATCACCAGTACACGTGGATTGTACCCTGGTCTTCTATTCTTGCAAGGCAGGCGTCTTTACTACTTACCTGTAGAGCCTAAACACCCAAACATTTTGACGGGGCAATACGTACGCAATATACAATGGAACTGGGCTGGAAGAACGTTGGGATATAAAATGTATCCAAAAACATTTAAAAGTTAAAAACATGTTGATGGTCAACCAAAATATTCGTTTACAACAATACAATTTTTACCACGGTTGGAAGAACGTTTGATAAATATTTTTTGACAATCACTTTTTATGGCCGAACAACGTTGGCTGTACCGCAAATACTTTCACAGCGCAATAAAAAATGTATATTCAACATTCTTCCGGCCCACGCTTCAATTGTATTGTTAATAACTTAGCTTGTGTGCTTTTGCACAGCATCTCGAGTGCGGTGTAGGTACTTTCGTACTTTTTCTAATTGCATGCAGGAAAACCAATATTTTGGGGTTTTGTTTTCACCATCATATAGATAACTAAATCCTTATCCCTTGTACATAGCCATTTTCCATATAAGTCACAGTTTTTTTCCTGAGAGTCTTCAAAGACCAAACAAAAGGTTACATTTTTGGTCGGTGTTTGTATCAATTGTGTGACCAAAAGGGAAAGGGACCATTTTAAAAAAACTTCATGTACAAAGACAGAAATTACCAAATAAGTGACAAATATTTCATCTTCCTCGATGTGAAAATAGGAATATACTTCGTAAAGTACGAACAAACATTTTCCGTTAGAATCGAAGCGTTCTAGTGCTAATTTGATTTTGATTTCGAACTAAGTCCAGTCGTACACAATGCTGGTATAGTTGTTGATACGTTCACCCGGTAAGCCAGATGGCTGGATATCACACAAGAATCAATTCCATCTACTATAGTGTTACTCTTACCTCGAAATATCGTATCTCCAGGAAAGCTGGTTCTGCCGATAATTAATATTTGTAGTCTGCAGCTTCTAAAGCTCAACACGCGTTATCAATATTTATAAGTTATATGTTATGAAAATCTGTATTTATTTATTTATGTTTACTTAAATATTATATGTAGCCTACATACATTTCCCACAATAAAGAATAAAAGCGATGCAATTCCTAAGTTTTAAGCATTCATGAATCATTAATACTATCATTGAGTATAGAAGCTATAATATGTTCTATACTAAATGATACTATGTTTCTAGTTCTAATTATGTGTGTCCCTGTATCGGTTAAAAACGTTTACCCTAATAACTCTTTGCACGTACAATGTTAATAAAAACATTGTTACAGTTTCTGTTCCTCAAGTCTATGATTTCCCCACGTCTATTAAGACAGTACATTTCAAATCCCACGAGACTGCGATATGTATTTATTTATGTTCACCCATTAAACATAGTACCGTCTTTGTCAATAGTGTACTAAACACATATTATGCGAGGGGACAACATTACGAAATAAATACATACACATATATTTTGTTAGCAAGTGACATGCTCTTGCTCATCGTCATCCTAGAATAAATTGAGAACACGGGAACATTGCTAAGAGCTAGATATTTTATACATAAATATGTACGATTTTATTGTTGTTTATATAATCAATCATTAGATATTAATATAAGTAATACAAAATTGTTATGTTGCCAACAAGGTTCTGCACTAAGATGACTATAATAATTCAGGTGACCGCAGAATCTTAGAAGTCGCAGTTCTTGAGTATCCACGGCATGAAGTGGTTGACTCGGATATAGACGCCAGGTTTCTCTGGATCTCCGCATCGGATACCCCAAGAGACGATTCCTATCGTAGCCCACTGCTTGTTGGCCAACTGCATCAGTAACGGTCCACCCGAATCACCCTAGGAAACACAGTTGAAAACAATCATCACACATCATATTGTAGTCGAAGATGGGCTGGGCGTACTGCTTCACACACTTCTCCTGGGGCCATACAGGCACGCTCACTTCCATCAGTACGTCACTAGGAGGTCCGCCATACGACAGAGTGCCCAGCCTAGGACTAGCAGCTCTTACCTGACAGGCATCCTTCTCCCCCTCGTATCCTCCCGCACACATCATGTAGTCCAAGATGGGCTGGGCGTACTGCTTCACACACTTCTCCTGGGGCCATACAGGCACGCTCACTTCCATCAGTACGTCACTAGGAGGTCCGCCATACGACAGAGTGCCCAGCCTAGGACTAGCAGCTCTTACCTGACAGGCATCCTTCTCCCCTGTATCCTCCCGCCACACATCATTAGTCCAAGATGGGCTGGGCGTACTGCTTCACACACTTCTCCCTGGGCCATCCAGGCACGCTCACTTCCATCAGTACCACTAGGAGGTCCGCCATATACGACAGATGCCCACCTAGGACTAGCAGCTCTTACCTGACGCATCCTTCTCCCCTCGTATCCTCCCGCACACATCATGTATCCAAGATGGGCTGGGCGTACTGCTTCACACACTTCTCCTGGGGCCATACAGGCACGCTCACTTCCATCAGTACGTCACTAGGAGGTCCGCCATACGACAGAGTGCCCCAGCCTAGGCAATGGAACAACACAGGATAGCTTATTAGGCCTATATAAGAAGTTGTACAGCCAGGTCAATAGGATAATCGCAATTGATGATTTTCAAAGTTAGCAGTTCCATCTTCATTACGCGGAATTCATTATGGGATTTAGTGAGTTTAACATGAGTGCCTACGTAATTTTGTTGTTCATGTTAGCCTAGAGACAAAACGTGGACCACTTGTTTTGTTACAGGCCCATTGTACAAACGTAAAATGTTTTCAACTTTTTTTGGAAATCGATTGATCTAGGATTATCGAGTGGGATCTGCTAGAAAGCAGCCTTGCCCCCTCCCCACCCCTCCCTCGAGTATATATTGTAACCGTCGTTAATTACTATTTTACTGCTGGTAAAATGAAGAGTGCTTTGATTGTTGAATGCCTGTTGACCACATTATACTCCTTACTTAATAATGGTATTTCATTGTTAGTCCTTCTATGGTTAGTTCACGGTTTGACATAAGTAATGTATCAGAATAAATATCCCTAAAATTGGAATTTGAAATCTTCAGGAACCACTTAAATGTATAGTATAAATTCCACATTAATTGTTATCATTTCTGTTTATACTTTAAGTGTAAAATTTTCATTTTATTATGTGTCTTCTGAAATCAACAGTATCCCACATATAACAAAAATCTTTGAAAATTAAAACAGGCATACCTTACACAATCAAAAGCAATGAGATCTAAAATAAATGCCAAGCTTATGTACCCTCCTACATTTTCACAGCCTTAATACATAAACTCACTTTGCCATGTGACTGGATCCTTTCAAAGCGTGGAAAAATTTCATTTGCAACTATGGTTTTAAATGTAAAAGTTTGTGCAAATTTATTTTGCCAAGCTTTGCAAGGATTCAGTCACAGGGCAAAGTGAATTAATGTATTAAGATTGCGTAAATGTAGGAGGGTACATAAGCTTGGCATTTGTTTTAGATCTCATTGCTTTTGATTGTGTATGGTTTGGCTGTTTTTTTAACAAGTTTTTTGTTGTATGTGGGATCTCATTACTTCTTCGAGTTCTATAACAAAAATTATTGGTTAAAATACAATAATGTTATCAAATTCAATTTAATTGATATGGTATTACCAATTAACAATATAATTAAAAAATCTAGTGGTCCAAAGACTTGGTTTTTGTAAACAATGTAGGTGATCATTATAGTAACTATACTATGTTGTTTTAATTTCTACAATTCAGAAATTTAAAAGTCCGCCCCAACCGGGAATCGAACCACGTATTTTACACGTATTTTACGTAATGCAGCTACAATTCAGAGATTAAAATGTACCCGTCCTGATGGTCTAGTGGTTTAGACGCTCACCCTTGGAATGTGGGAGATCCGTGGTTCGATTCCCGATTGGGTCGGACTTTTTTAATTTCTGAATTGTAGTAAATTAAAACAATTACACCTACGGGAGTGTTTCCCGACTAAACAAATCGAGAAATATACTATGCTGATTAAATTCTTGTAAACGGCTTATAATAAAACCTTTATTTGGAAGCCTTCCAGCCAACTTTTTCAACTTTTTCTGTCAAAAGACACACTATAACCTTAATGTACATGTAAAATATGAAAGTTCCAGCCCCACCCGTTTGGTCAGAATCGCGGGCCGATTGAAACGAATTAGACTGTATATATATTGTAGTAGTAGTAGTAGTAGTAGTAACTAACATCCTTAAAGTGATTTTGAGCATGTTTCAAGCCATTTTTTCACCAAGAAGGAATGCTCGTACGTCGTACCCCAACCAAATTTGGCATGTGTTGTCAGGTACCTAAATCCCATCGATTTTAATAGTTTTCAAGTTCATATCACGTTTCATGACGGCTGGGTAACACCTCGAAATCACCCCAACTCTGCTTGCTGTATAAGGTGCCTCGGTGTGTAGCGCGCCACGGCTTGGCTGCGGCGCCCTAACGGGCACCTAGATTAGATATTGATAACACACGCTTTGTTTTGTTTTGTTTCTTTTACTGTATTTTAGACCCACATATAACAAAAAACCGGTAACAGCCCCATAAGAGCGCCGCAATAAGGTCGAAACCAAGAAGAGCGCGGTAATAAGGGCGACGCCCATAAGAGCGAAAGGGACATAAGAGCGACAGGCCAATAAGAGCGACAGACCAAAAAGAGCGTCAGGTCTTTTGGTAGCAAGTCTAAGTTCAGAGATTTCAAAGGTCCTTTCAAATTTTCATCAAGATCGCATATGCTGTTTGCCCGGTAGAGCGCGAACAAACAGACAAAAATAATAATTTAAAAAAATTAAAAAAACACCCTTGCTAAATTTTTTGGGGGGATCAGTGAAATTGAAGTCTTTGCTTCGCTCATCCAAAAAGTCGCTTATTGTTTTCATTTTGGTCATTTTGATCATTTTGGCCAGTCACTCATTTTAGCCTGGCGCTCTTATTGGCCTGTCGCTCTTATTGGTATGTCGCTCTTATTGGCCAGTCGCTCTTATTTCCCTGTCGACCTTATTGTTCTGTCGCTCTTATGGTCGGCGCCCTTATTGTCGCGCTCTATTGGGCGGCGCGCTTGTTGCCGCGTTCTTTTGACTGTGAGCCCAAAAATCCTGTAAAAAAAAGAAAGCCAAACCTTATACAATCAAAAGCAATGAGATCTAAAAGAAATGCCAACCCTCCTACATTTTCGCAATCTTAATACATAAATTCACTTTGCTCTGTGACTGGATCCTTGCAAAGCGTGGCAAAATTTTATTTGCAACTATTGTTTTAAATGTAAAAGTTTGTGCAAATTTATTTTGCCAAGCTTTGCAAGGATACAGTGACCGGGCAAAGTGAATTTATGTATTAAGATTACGAAATGGGTACATAAGCTTGGCATTTCTTTTAGATCTCATTGCTTTTGATTTTGTAAGGTTTTGCTGTTTTTTTTTACAAGATTTTTTGTTTGTTTTAGTTGGAACTTTTTTAAGTTCCATTGCAAAATTATATGTTAAAATACCATAATTTTATCAAATTCGATTTAATTGATATGGTTTTACCACTTAACAATAGAATTTAAAATATCTAGCCCTAGTGGTCCAAAGACTTGTTTTTTGTAAACAATGTAGGTGATCATTGTCAAGTAACTATAGTTACTTGTTGATTATATTCTTGTAAAAGGCTTATAATAAAACCTTTATTTGGAAGCCTTCCAGACAACTTTTTCAACTTTTTCTTTCAAAAGACATTATATCACTATAACCTTAATGTACATGTAAAATATGAACGTTCTAGCTCCACCCGTTTGGGCAGAATCGCTGGCCGATTGAAACTGACGAATTAGACCGTAGTAGCAGTAGTAGCTAACATCCTTAAAGTGATTTTGAGCATGTTTCAAGCCATTTTTTCACCAAGAAGGAATGCTCGTACCCAACCAAATTTGGCATGTGTTGTCAGGTACCTAAATCCCCTCGATTTTAATAGTTTTCAAGTTCACATCACGTTTCATGACGGCTGGGTAACACCTCGAAATCACCCAAACTCTGCTTGCTGTATAAGGTGCAAGAGTGTGTAGCGCGCCACGGCTTGGCTGCGCCCCCTAACGGGCACCTAGATGTTTGACGATATCCATACATTATTTACTTTGTACATGTAAACAAAAAAAAATATACAATTACAAATACAAGCAATACAATTTTTTTTATCTGAAAAATATATTTATTGCTATTCTGTGCTGCAAGACTGCTAGGCCACAATAGAACACTTTCGTGACGAAGAAGCGATATAACTTATCACCAAGTCTTTGCCGCATACTACCCTTTCATATCACCTCTATATTCGTTGTATTGAACGAGTAATACAAACGTTACCCGCAAACTATACCGTATCGCGGACGTAAGCGGAACGATTCGCGATTTTGTCGCATCAACGAGGTTTTCCAACTATAAAAAATACGAGGTATTCCGAGTACGAGGTTTTCCACGCCCTCCGCGTAACGGCTTCAAGCCGCGCGCTAGCGCGACTTGTATTTTTTATGTTGTGTGTTGATCTTATTAACCTCCTCTGGCCAAGGCAGGGCAAGCGAAATAAGGATATAGTCAGTTCGTCCATAAATAGGGAATACTCGTTAGGTACTTGTTTTTATTACTAAATTAAGCCCTCCATTATTCTGAATACGAGTATATATTTATTAATTAGGTGTGATTTACATTCATTAAAATTATCTGAAAGTGGGACCAGTAAATATGCCGGTTATGGCGGTTATAAACAGATTTGATTTTATCGAATCAATTTGGTAACCATGACGTTATGGTGCGATGTGGTCCGAATTTCTCGATCATCCAATAACTATTTCTAATGAATAATTAAACAAACAACTGTTTTTTTTTTATATGAAAATGATGTACTGACTATGACGTCACATGCCGTTTGTGCGGGGAAGTAAATATTTCTAACTGAATACAATTGAAAATATTGACTTTGGATTAGTTTACGTTGCGGTAATGGTGTTTTTAAGTGACTTTCGAAAATTTAAATTCATTCCGTACACCAGCGACAATTATTACATACCCCGTCATCTTGCTACCAAAATAATTTATTTTTATAGATAATGTCCCACACTCAAGTCTATGAAGACTTTGTAGACTTCCCAAATGAAATGAATAATATGTAATAAATGTCTACTTTAATAATATGTAACAAACTTGTATTTGAGAATAAAAGTACATCTAAATCTGAATCTGAAGAGCCCCAGCCACTGTACATACATTATCACATAACACCACACATACATAACATACCACAACGTTGTTTTTACAATGACATGACGACACTAGATTTATATATTTAAAAAATTAATTAGTATTCACTAAGTGGAATGACAAACCTCTGTTCGTCGAGCCATCGTCGCAAGACAACTTTTCTCCGTTAGCCTCATGTCAATCAGACGTCGGTACGACATTGACGGACAACGTCGGTAGCGAAACATTACGTTGAAAGACCGACGTCGATGTCACAACGTCGGTTCAATATTGTATATTGGTGATGGTATGCCGTATAGGTAGGCTATACCAAGTCCAATATACCAAGTTTGGGAAATATACCGTTGGGCCAACGTCGGTTATAACCCCTAAATTTTACCAAAGTAAAAAAATACGATCTACCCAAATGTTGTGTGCTCGAAGTTTTATCTAGTGTGGTGTGCAACACGAGCACGACATCGGACAAAGTAATTAGTTAGCCTAATGATTTTTGAAGAAGTTGCATTAGATTCAATGAACTGGTGTGAATAGCCACCAATGTAGTGTCAAATAGTTAATAGTTCTTGCATTGAGGTTAACGAACGACGACATAGTCAGTCTGCAGTCATAATATTAATATGTTAATATTTATATGTCCGGTCGGTACCTAATTGATAATAGAACTTGATCATAATAACAGTGTCCAGTACATTTCTTCTCAGATGTTTAATTAGAATCATTTTATTAAAAAACAAATCATGAGTGTTTCTACGTTTTATATTTCGGGTTTACATGCTGTAATTTAGTAGTAATTACTTACAAAGTTGTAAACAGAATATGGGTTATTGAAAAAAGAACAAAGGACGACAAGGTTGATTGAGAAAGTGCATTTACAAGTCTTCTTTACTGTACAATTGTTCGAAAGCGAAGCGCTAACGTAGAGACAACGATGACTGTAGACAAGATCGACTGTTATCACCCCAAGGCATTGAGGGCAGTAATTCAAGAGACTTCCATATCTCTTCCCTGTATTTCTCCCGCTCTTTATCCCTGAAAACATACAAACTTACGGAGTGACCTTCGAGGAGGCTCCTGCAACAGAATATTAGAGCAATATTCGCATCTACGTTTTAAGAATACGTGCCTTGGGCGTATAATGTACGATCCCTTCTGGAACTAAGCCTGATAAAGTTTAAAACATAATGTTAAATTTGCTTTTATAATTTAATTTTGGATTTTTCAGACATGATCGTGATGAGTTACTTAGCAGGACAGTATTGTAAGCAATGATAGTCGCACTCCATGTATGTATGTGTGATAAAGACGCAATTAAACCCCTATTCATCCATCTCTGCATGACAGTCCCTCTAGAAAACGTGTTTTTCACACACAAGTACAACAAATTCTCGATAATGGATGCAAAGAACAATAAGCTATGCTTAATTTCCTCGGCTTAGAAATAAGTGTGAAGCTAAATGAAAGCACATCATTCAGATCTACGCCAGCAAAGAGGAGGCTTGTCTAGCTGCTGTCTTTCTTTTGGTGATTCGTATACCCTTATTAATAATTTCCATTTTTAAATGTATTTTCACCATGCTGTACAGTAATCTCTCCAAGTCAACTGCTGAGCTTGATAAAGCGTCTCCTTCTTTATTGGACACATGAACCACAAGGAAATAAAGGATACCTTTGCCCTCGCAGGCATGAACATTACTCTAAATAACCTGTCGCCGTGGCTTATCCACTCACCTCTCGCGTTCTGTGCGGTACGCGAGGTCTACGTGGTGCATCATCTGCGTGTAACGCTTCTTGAGTAGTGCGTGGAAGAGTCTCGCAGCGTCCCGCAGCTGCTCCCGGCCTCCCTCGACGACGAGGCCGTGCAAGGAGGGATAGATGATCGGCAGCAACAACCCCGGGTCGTCGTTCATCAGCTGCGTGACGCGCTCAGTGCCGAGGAACTGCAGCGCCCTCAGCACCACCTCGTCGTGAGGACTCGCCAGCGAGCGGGCCACCTGACGGAAGATCGGCACGCGCAGGTTCTTTACGTCAGCAAATTTCATCGAAGAAAGCATATTCTGGAGCTCCATAAAGAACATCAACTGTCTCCGGTCGTTAAGTTTCGGCCAGAACTTCAACAGCCCCGAGACGACAGTTCCCGCCATGGAGTTGTCCTTCTCTACGAGCCGCGCCAAACAGTCGTCCAGATTCGCAAAGTAAAATGCTAAGTTATCCATCTTGTGTAACAAGAGCAAAGTCTTCGTCAACTGGATCTTGCACTTGTCTTTCAAAGTAACAAAGTCGAGGACTTTGCCAAATAGCAGAATGACCTCGCTTACGCCGTAGAACCGTATCTTCTCATAAACAAACGACAGGAGCAGATCCAAGGCTTCCTTCAGGATGAACGACCGGTAATCGGGGAAGATCTTGAAGATGTCGAGTATAACTTCGACGAGATAGGCGCGTTCTCTGGAATCCTCACTCCCAAACAAGTGAAGAATCTTGTGAATAAACTTTTTATCTATATACTTTTCGCCGATTGATGGCTGAAAGTTCGATGATTTGATAAAGGTCAAAAACACTTCGTACACCGTTCCAAGTTCCCAGGTTAGATCTTCAGGTAACATATGTAGGTCTGGTCCCAAGTCTACCACCATAAACCACTCATTTCTAGGCGTGCGTTGAAACAAGTTGCTGGAGACGGTGCGGATCGTTTGTTCATAGATGGTTTCAGGAAAACAACGCGCGGTCTTGAAGTACTCGACCAAGTCATCGAGAGCTTTCTGCTTCAAGTCTTTCACCGCCGGCTCGACGAAAAACGGCTTACCGTTGCTATTCACGTTGCACTGGCGCAAGTGTTCTAGAACATCGTTGTTCGATTCGGTAGATATCTGCTAACGAACGACAGAATAGTACAAATAATATGCTATCGAGTATCGAGTACAGTTTATAGGGTTGATATCTAACAACTCTTATTTTGTGTATCATGCTTTCAGCCACCGACATAGTATTATAGTGAGCATAAATTAATCTTCTTTGTGCCTACCCTTGCATTGCAGCACTCATAAATATGCACTGAACATATTATAAAATGAGGAAGAGACAAACAACAAGATAGTGAACAATAACAGTGAGCGACCATGTTTCCACGCCAAGTTATAAGGGAAATGTAGCTTTATAATACCTATGTTTTTAATAAATAAATAAGTATAGCATAGGTAAAAAATAATGAGGTACTTAGCCGAATTGTTATTAACTCGACATACTACTGGTTTGCCAGTACTGTGCATGCAAGTCAAAGAGTGTGAGAATAGGTGTGCTTGCTAACGTGCGTTTTGAGTGAGTGAGCATGCGAATATTATAACACGAATACCATTAATCGCATGCTCACTATAATAATGGTAATCGTGTTATAATATTCGCATGCTCACTCACTCAAAATGCACGTTAGCAAGCACACCTTCTCTCACACTCTTTGACTTACATGCACAGTACTGGCAAACCAGGTGTATGTCGAGTTAATAACAATTCGGCTAAGTATACATCATTATTTTTTATCTATGCTATACTTATTTATTTATTAATTATATAAGAGTCTAATACAGCACAAGTGCAATTTTGCAAAGACAATGTAATATAATATATAAAAAATAAAGTAAAACATAAATGACCTTCAACTGCAGTCCAATCACGGATTATAAAAAATAATTTTAATCAGAAAATATGTCGATCTTTGGTAAATTAGGTAAATTGTTATAAAATGAAGGATAACGAAAGTTGATAGATCTACGGGTAATAGAAAGTCTAGGTCTAGCTAAATGGAAAAGGTGCGTAAGCCTAGTAAAGCGGGATGGAACATAGAGTGGAAACATGGAGACAGTTAAGACTTGGTGGATCGGAAAATGCCATTGATGATACGGTGCAAGAAAGACATTATCATAGCGTTTTTTTTTCAAGTGCCTAGATCTGTCCTGAAAATTTCATCCTTAATTTGTTGTCGTGACCAGTCATTAAAAGCTGGGACTCGATGTCGAACAATTGCACAGAAAAATTCAAGTACTCTTTCTATTTTTAATGTTGGTATCAGCTGACAGTGCCCAAATTGTACTACTAGTATTATCACTTCTGAGGATATGATCGGCATTTATGGCCTGATCAATAGTAAATACTTTCATTGATGTGTCGTATATCATCGCCGGGTGTTATCAGATCTGGTAAGTGTGGAGACTAGCTTTACGAAGCTCGACATCGGTCATTCAAAGACTGCTTTAGCTGAACTGTTAGAAAGTTGTTTTGTAAATTGTACCGAATTAAACAAATAAACGAATTTATTTCTCTCTTACCTCCGTCATTTTTCTCTAGATTACTACAAACTGGTAGATTTGACTAAAAATAGAACCGTGGCGTGTGAACGATGACGTTTTATGCACATACTTTGCGGACACTGAGAATGTTTGTGGTTGAAATCCCGAAACAAGAACCCTGGAAACGGCCCTCAAAACTGAACGCTAAGCATTATCGACAACCGGTATGTACAATGTACAACAATGCAAACAAGAATGCGAGAAAGTCATAATATTCACAACACCAAAATATTGTATTATCGTCAAGCACTAGTATACGGGAGTTTTCAAAAACTAGGGAGCGAAGCTACTTAATAAACAGACCGTCAAAAAATACAAAATTAAATAATACTTTCTCCCCTGCTTTCAAGGGTGGAGGTCTAAAAGGTAAAATAAATTATTGTTCCTTGCTCGTTACAGCCTTCACTAATGGTGGAAGTGCCGGGTACACAAATATTAAGGGGGGCTACGTTCGACTCCCTAACTCCCAACACAGGGTCACCAAAAATCAAAACCACGTGTCACTCGTAGGCCATGTTCGGTTTTTATCGTGAGATGTCTGTTGTCACGTTTCACACGCACGGACAGACAGACAGAAAAGTGACCTTTCCTAAAAGTCTAAGAAAAATGGCCAAAATGTTGTGTGAATGAAAGAAGAACCTTAATAACAGTAAAATAAGATGTAAGAATTATTAAATCTGAATTAAATTGTAGGCAACGATTTGATTTATGTTGTTTCAACACACCTTTGTCTTCCACCTAAGTATGACGTTGATTGTATGTACTATTTTTTTCTTTCACCGGTACAATACTCGTATTTGTACCTACAAATAAATAATACATATAATGTTATTGGATGAGCGAAGCGAAGACTTCAATTTCACCAACCCCCAAAAAAATTTAGCTGGGGTGTTTTTTTTTTTTTTCGTCTGTTTGTTCGCTCTCTACCGGGCAAACGGCATATGCGATCTTGATGAAAATTTGAGGGGACCTTCGTTTTCTCTGAACTTAAGACTTGCTACGTTTTTGGGTACAATCGAAGAAATATTTCTCATGAATATCGTACTTTTACGATTTTTTTCGATTTTTGTGCGATATTTTCGTGATATTTGGTCCGATTTTGACCAAACGGGGTGGGCTACAACGTTCATATTTCACATGCACATTAAGGTAAGGGTGATGTATTGACGTTTAAAAAAAAAGTTGAAAAAGTTGGCCAGAATCTATAGAAATAAAGGTTTTAATTTCAGTTTTTTTGTGGTGTTAAATATTAAAACCTTTATTTCTATAGATTCTGGCTAACTCTTTCAACGTTTTCTTTCAAAAGCCCCACCCGTTTGGTCAGAATCCACCCAAATAGCACGAAAATATAGATAGATTTTAGACCTTTCTCACAGCCTTGTTACAAACAATCAAAGATCCAACAGACCTAATGATTGCTTTGTATGGGCCGTGTTAATATGTTGTTATTATTTTAAATTAATATTAACATTTTATTATTAAAATGCTCATCCATCAACGCGACTAAAAAAAGCATTTGCGAAGCTTCCTAGTTGTAGAAAATCAATTTGTCTGTACTTGGTAGAAGACAGTCAGGTTTAGGTACGGCAAACAGTAAAGCATCGACCACTGGACTACTCGCGTGACTTGCATTGTTGAACCCGACCAGCGTATTTTTTTATTTATTTATTTATCTATTAATTAATCAATTTATTTATTTATTTATTTATTTAACGTCTATCCTATTCAGTTATAAAAACTGATTTACAAAGGAGGACAACTTAATTAATTTTATTACATAGATGCAGACACAACAATGAACTACATTTAAGTAAATATTTTAAATACAAAATAGCAATGCATTAAAACTCAACAAATTTGGTAACAAATAAAAGGGATATTAAATGCAATGAATGAATGAATCAAATATAAAAAAGGGTTCTTGGTGGTACACTACAACAGAACGGTCCATTGGCACTAGGTAGGATCCCAACAATAAATCAATTGCATAACAATTGAAAAGCACGGCGTAATACGGGATGTCGCCGATTCGACATTAGCAACACTGATTTTTGTACATTCCCTCTCACTTCTCCTTACAGCTTTGACTTAACCAATTTTAAACCACGTGAAATTATAGTTTTTTTCAGTCACATGTCAAGAGCTCTTTATACACAGCACGTAAAAAGTGATTAATGATCTTACATGAAATCGTAAGAACAATACCCTGCTTAAAAAAATAATAAAATCAGTTAGATCATTAATTCCATTTAGAATTATATTATTTACCAACTTCAATAGGTAATACCTAAATAAAAACCTTCTTATTATAATATATTATTTTTTTAAGGCAAGGTACAAATCTTGCGTAACCACATTATTAATTACTATTTCTGTGTTGTGTATAGCGTGCTTGAAATATGACTAAAAAATAATAATTTTTAACGGTTTTAATATTGGACGACATGTAGTCCAGCTCCCCAGGTACGAGTGGACTCAACCTACCTGCAACAACGACGGTTTTGTTCGCGAAGTCGTCATCGAGCGGAGGTAGACACACCGGCCAGATGTACGAGTTGAACGCTGCCGGCCGGTCTAGCTTCAGGATGGCGATGTCGTTCTCGTAAGTGGCGTCATGATAGTCCTCGTGCATCTTCATCTCCACGACCTTGAATTCCTGGGATCGAGTCTCGTACTCGTTCTCAAGGTCGTACTCTCCCAGGCGTACGAGCAGATCGGACGCGTTCTTCCTGGGAACATGGGACACGACGGTTTATGAAGTTTAGCTCGGCAAGGTCAGGGCAGGTCAGGGCAGGTCAAGTCTAGATAGATATGCTTTGGTTATTTAGGCTAAGTAAGGTTCAGTTAGGTTAGGTTAGGAACAGATATTGACACATCTAGCTAGGATACGATTGCGTCGGGGCCTACAGGGTTGGCTTGGTCGCTTTGATTTACTGTCCCCCACTGAAAATCAGTTATATAACTGAGTGGGTAGACTCTAAATACAATTAATTTATTTATTTATTTATTGATTTATTGATTCATTTATATGTTAATTCATGTTAGGTAATCTTAAATATATTGCACGATAAGGTGTAGGAATACAAGTTACCAATTTCTTTTTACCGGTGTTCCCTGTCATATTGGTTACTATATTAGCATGCCTAATGAAAATATGTTAGCCAAGACATATGCATACAAGTGGAAACAAAAATATGTAGTCCTTGCAAAAACCGTGCTATCTAGAATCAGTTATTGCCTAGTGAAGTGAAAGAACGTACGATTAAAAATGGAGGGGAAATGATCATTTCCAATCTGTCTATATTTGACTGGTTTGATTTTGAAAATGGCTTTAATAACCCCTTTTCAAATTAGTTCAATCGCAACATTCGCATGTTGTTTTACCAGTGGCGTCGGAACAGGGGGGGGCAAGGGGAACATTGCCCCCCCTAACTTTCATGCCATGGGGGCATAGGGGGGGCAGAATTTAGAGTTGAAAAATCAAGATTTCTACTCTACTTTTTGGGAAATCAACGTCGGATGATCCTGACAACAATTTGTTTCAAGGAAGAAACAACCCAACAATTGCAGGAATGTTATTGTTAGGTTGGCTGACGTACCCCATGCCTGAACCGTCTATCAGAATATCTTTATAACCAACCACCCGTCTTGTATTGTGTGCCGGTCACTCAGTGGACAACGTGACTCAGAATCATGTCTAATCCAAACATCCATTTGAATGATTTGCTAGAGTTATTGGCAAACGCAAGTTGGGATTTGATTCGCTCGTGTCGCATCGTTATGCGTTCTGTCATCTTTGGAGTAGTGTAGTGTCTTTGATTTGACTTTGACTCTTTGACTAAGTGGCAAGTGGGAAGATTATTCCTCTAGTGTAAGTAGTGTAGTGGAAAGTGTAAAGTAAAGTAAAGTAAAGTGTAAGTGTGTGTAGTGTTTCGTGTTTAATGGTGCTAAAGATTAAATTGATATCGTAATTTTAAATATGAAACGTACTAAACAGCCTTCAGTTAGTATTAGTAGTTTTAGTGCGCTTTAACGGCAAAGATTATAGTATTTTTTTTTAAAGAGGGTAAAACAAAAATAGGTTTGCCTGCCTGTATGCTTCGTCATGACATAAAAAATTATGTTGAAATTTATTAAAATGGGTCACTTCATGTTAATTTTTTTGAGTTTTAGATCGCAGATAGTTGATGTAAAACATCGTTTACAGAGTCCGAGAGCAGTTATAAAACATGACGAAATAATTGTAGTATAGTGAAATTTTTTCGCCTTTGGCAAAAAGGGCCTCCGCCGACTGGGGCTTCGCCCCAGACCCCAGCTGTGCCCTACAAAATCTTCTAATGAGTTTGCCCTCCCCCAACTTTCAAAACGTTCCGACGCGCCTGTGTTTTACAAAGTAAATTTGGTAAACATGTAAAAATTGTGATGGTTAAAAAATAAAATTGCGACCGCTTTATTGGACGCAATATTTGGCCTTGCATAATTGGATGAGCGTAGCGAGCGAAGCGAAGATTCCATTTCACTACACTGGAGAAAAAAATCCGGAATGTTTTTTTTTTTTTCTTTCTTTCTTTCTTTCTGTATTTTTGTGTGTTTGTTAACACGATTCCGGCTAAACCGATACTCCGATTGCAATGAAATTTTATGGAGACCTTCTAAATCTCTGAACTTAGAACTGCCACGTTTTTGAGCGCAATCGGGAAATTTTTCTCATAAAAAACGCAATTTTACGATTTTTTTCGATTTTTAAAAAATTTCTTTGACTTATAACACCTACATGCTTTATCCTATTGTAATGATTTTTTCACAGAACCTTAATATTATGAATTTATATATTCGTGTTAAATTTGAGCGCAATCGAATAATTATTTCTTATGCAAATCGAATAATTATTTCTTATGCAAATTGCAATTTTACGATTTTTTTCTTTTAAAAAAATTACGATTAATTAAAACAATTAAGTTAATTTTTTATTTTATTTAATTTAATTATAAAAATTAAGTTAATTTTTTATTTTATTTAATTTAATTAAAAAAAATCTTCGACTAAGTAATGATTTTTTCACAGAACAACAGAAAATCCGCGTAACACATGGCATCTCAATGCACCATATGCGCTCATCCAACAACGCGGCGTTTTCCTAGTATATTATTGGGTTATTAGCGTGGATGATGTGATATAGTATGATATGCATTTGTGTACTGTGTGTGTAAAATGTATGTGTTGTCGCGTCTACCTAAATAGTCGTCATTTGAAGTCGCAGTTTTTACCATCATCATTAATTTTAATACATTTAACTTAACTAGTTTAGTTGTGCATGCCCCAGCATGGAATAAAATATACTATACAAGAGCAGCATCGTAAGTAATATTCCGAATATATTGTTCGGTTAGAGTTAGTTTTAATATAAGTTATTACTTGTAGAGGCAATGCGAGGCAGTCATCACGTGACGGTCGGTGAGAAGGACACCTCCGCAGAACTGAAGGTCATCCTTGAGCAGAGCGGCCACCCAAGGCCATTCACCAGGGTCGGCCGTCCCGCCTTGAACCGGGGCCGCCTTGGCAGAGCGGACACTCACGCCGCACCCTGGAGACACAGGGGTAAAGTAAAGCCAACTTCACACTGGGACACCGGTGGAAGATCCACCCTACATTCACTGGAGTCACATCACTTGACCTTTACATCCACACTGATCGTAACAATACATAATGCAGACCTGCCTACCTTAGATGGAAATAATATATCAAAATAATGTATTTTTACTACTTATTTATATGAATGAATATACCCTGAACTATAACGTAACTTAATTAAATATTGGACAATCGTAATCCTGATTAGTCTCATACACATAGACCCTACACGACCAGACGAGACAAAAATGAAAACTGATAGTAAGATTGTAGTTATTTAGAAATATATCGACAATCATAATGGGCCACTGTCCTCTTTTTATAGAATAGTATAATAAAATTTGTTATCATATATTTTATTCGAACACGTTGTATCAACGTGCACACTTCGCATCCAACCTCTCTCTTCAACGAAAGTTTCAAATCAGTTTTTCGTCGACGCAACGTATTGGTCTCTCTTACAATTATTACACTCTCATCTCATTGTAAAACAATGATTATGATTACATTCACCGTTTACCGCAGAGCGGCAGCGTGATTCTCCTCTCACCTCTGGCCTTGAATCGTCCTATTGCCGCTGGATGGGGGGGTTCGGGATTCCCCTCTTCCGCGGGGGATTCACCACCTGGTTGCTCGGCAACGGCCGGCAGTAGACCGGCTAGCGATGACGGGGGCAGAAGACCGCCAAGTTCTGGACGCTCGGGACAGCAAACGCCAACAAACCTGTACAGTGATGGCATCATATTCTCTACTAGTTCATGGCTACATTCTATACTTGGGCCCACTAAAAAGGGGGTGATCGAAAAAAATTAAAAAATGTTGCTCAATGTTCATTGGGTATCATACAAGCTGTCTGATAATGTTTTCTGATGCATTT
>JAMZAV010001272.1:0-166668 GCA_024449915.1 Sweltsa coloradensis | reverse complement strand
GTAAAAGTCGACTCAAGAGAAAAAGTCCACCTCGCAAACATCTGATCTTTAGTAGGGGAGTATATTACTTTTCGAAACAAGAGGCGAGCTCCGGCGGTCGTCGTCCGAGACCTCTCCCGTTCCCCTAAATACGAAGACGACCACGCGTGAGAGTGTCCCTTTCTTCCCCTACCCCATGGCTTGTACTGACAGGAATGGATACACTTCAAAGATCAAAAACAAATAGCCACTTGGCAAAGATATGAAAAACAATTCCATATTAGGATGACCATGATCAAACGATACTACGAGCTATGCAGAATACTGTGCCATGAACAAGTCAATTGATAATCTTCTATACCTTTGCCATTGCATGCAATGAATTGATTATCAACAATGATATACGAATAGACGTCGTCTCCAACCTGATATTTCCGCTTGGCAAGAAAGTGATACACGATTATATTACATAATTAATCACGTTCTCTGCATATATTACTCACAAGGTACACGCCTGGAATATTTTCAATCAACTCTACACATGCATTAAAAGAGAGACGTTGCTGTTGTGGTTAGCCTACCTGCTTCCAATGCAGAAGGTTCAGGGGTCAAACCTCGCTAAGGACAGAAGATTTTTAACTTCTGATTTGGACTTAAAGGGGCTATTACCCCAAAAAATAATTTTTAACACATAATCTATAGCTCACTACACTAACACTAACACTAAACTAACTAACTAACTACACTAACACTAACACTTACACTAACTAACTACACTAACACTAACACTTACACTAACTAACTACACTAACACTAACACTTACACTAACTAACTACACTAACACTAACACTTACACTAACTAACTACACTAACACTAACACTTACACTAACTAACTACACTAACACTAACACTTACACTAACTAACTACACTAACACTAGACTAAAATGACAGTTAAAAAAATTATGTTATGCAACTGTGATTTTACACTAAGTTTTAAAGTTATTTGATCCTGAAATTGGCAAAAATCGGAATTTTTGGGTTTTTATTAAATCGGCTGTAACCTGATTATTGTTTGTTCCGCATAGATACTAGAGCATAGCACCAATCTAAAATGGCCCTTTATAACATCGTGTCTTGAAACTGGGCACAAATAAACACTAAAATACTCACAAATATGCATTCCAAAATCACACCCATTCTTGGTAATCAGCATAATATTTTGACTTAACCACTTGCCCAAATTACAAAAAAAAGTAGATTTACAGAAAAAGCTGCCGAGTACGTCATTAATGATAAATATTTTTTTTATCAAAATCCTCCAAGGTGACTAGGCATAAAGATCGTCCCCATGTTATTTCTTATGGCAGATTTTTGCCGATGGGACCTAGCTCGAAAATAACCAAGTTTGACAACTTTTTTCCTGGTCATGGTGGACCAAATAATTTTTCTGTTCTTTCTAAATTCATAACTAATTAATATCAATGAAATATATTTTTTGAGTTTAGAGGGTGAATACCCCTTTATAAGTCCATCAGTTCTCGTCATAGGAATTTGTAAACAGTGATTTTAGAACCGTCCTAGCAACGAGGCACATAATAAATTCAAAATTGTTTTGAATCAGCCTTGTTGATTCTGGCGTTGATCCGCGGGTGTTTTCACTGTCCATACCACTCGTTGGTCTTGTGGTTAGCGTATCTGCTTCCAATGCAGAAGGTCCAGGGTTCGATTCCCGCTAAAGTCAGAAGTTTTTTAACTTCTGATTTGGACTTAGGTCCATTAGTTCTTGTCTTAGGAGTTTGTAAACGGTGACTTTGGAGCCGTCCTAGCAACGAAGCACATAATAAATTTCAGAGTTGTTCTGAATCGGCCTTGTTGATTCTGGCGTTGATTCGCGGGTGTTCGCTCTGTCCATACCACTGATTGCTATATTTCCTATTAAAAATATCGATCTTTGGTTGGTTATCACTCACTCGTCGAATGCGTCGGGGCCTGCAGGGTTGGCTTGGTCGCTTTGGTTTATTGTCCCCCACTGGAAATCAGTTATGTGACTGAGTGGGTAGACTCTAAATACGGATTTATTTATTTATTTATTTATCTATTTATTATACACAGGCGACGCCGCAAACCGGGCCGACGCTCAATCGACGCTCAACTAGGGAGACAATCCCCGAATCACCGGTTAAGCCCTTATGTAACAGACAGCGAGCACTTGCCGGCGCTTAACACGGGCAGGCGTGCGCTACTTATACTTTATCTACATAAAAAATCAATATCGTCATCATGAAACGAATAAAAAAAAATTATATTGAAAAGTAAAGTTGACAAGACAGTGAAATTAATAACTAAAAATCGCAACAGGTTTGTTCGCATCAACTCGTGGACTTCGTGATTTTGTTATACTACAGAGGTGGTATGGTATGTTGGAGAAGATTTATCTGAAGACTTGTACATCGTGTGGAGTTATTTATCTTTCTCAGTTCATGACTAACGTTGACTAATGCCGATTTTTATTAGATGAGCGAAGATTCCATTTCACTACACTGGAAAAAAAATCCGGAATGTTTTTTTTCCTTTTTCTTTTTTTCTTTTTGTATTTTTGTACGTTTGTTAACACGATTCTGGCTAAACCGATACTCCAATTGCGATGAAATTTTCTGGAGATAGTAATAGCAAAAGAAAAATTATTTATTAATATGAATTAAATGTATTAAAATAAATTACCTTGAATGAGAAATTTAGATAGTTCGACACCATTATCTTATGATAGAAGTTCTTTATACTTTATATTTTAAGAGAGATCAAATTGCGACAACCAGAGATAAAAAGCTAACGCTTTTGAAAAAAAAATAATGAAGAGTTGTAGCAAGTTGTATTTTTTCCACAAGATACACGATGTAAGAAATTACTTGCAACGTCCCTACTTACAATACCAACATTTATGTATAATATTATATTATAGGTACAACTGTGTTAAAGTGCGTCAAGCAGCCAGGGATTATTTTGTACACATTTTCTATTTCGATTAAAAATATATATTCGGGTTAAGGGGACGTCGACAACTTCCTAATGCGCCACTCTCGCCCAGGGGATGTGAGAGGACGTTACCGTCCTGGATAGAACCAGCCACGGGTAAGACGAGGGACAGGGGGAGGTTTCTCACGCCGCCGGCCAGAGCTCGCCTCTAGTATGGGGAAGTAAAATCATCTTTCAAACTTGAAAGATGGCGTGTGAAACTAGGAAGCTTCCACCGGTTAGGTCATATTGTGCCGCCTGTGATTTTTAACGTTAATGAAATGAGTTAAGGCCTAAAGGGGCTAAAAACCCCAAAAATTATTTTTTACCACGTGATCTATAGCACAATACTACACAAAAATGACCGTTTAAAAAATTACATCTTGTAACTGTCATTTAACTCGATTTTTTTTAATTTTTTTGATCCAGAAATTTGCGAAAATTGGTGTTTTGGGAAATTTCTTAAATCGGCTTTTACCTGCTTCTTTTTTGGTCCACATAGATACTAGACCACAGTACCAATCTAAAATGTCCCTTTATAAACATCGTGTCTTGAAACTGTGCCCAAATATACCCTCAAACACGCAAAAATATGCATTCCAAAATCACACCCCATCTTGGTAATCTGCCTATTTGACCAAACTACTTGCCCAAATTACAAACACAAATATAGAGAATTTACAGAAAAGGCTGTCGAGTACGTCAATAATGGCATATATGTTATTCCTGAGATTCTTAGAACAGTTAGGTTTAATAATTATAATCAATAATTGGACTCGGCATGTTCTTTTAGTAAATTATTATATTAAATTAATGGAAAAGCAATATTTCGGGTACTTTCAGTACCCTTCAAAAGTCAACAAACCAAACAAAAACATAAAACTCCGTCTCCCAGCCAAGGTCGACACATCTAACAAACACTGCCATCTTGATCTAAATAAAAAATATATTCAAATAAATTAAAAATTATACCACAATCATGCCCACAATAGTTCTATGGCTTGGGGACAAACTCCTTCCAAATCGCCGGGAAGTCAATGCTGGGAGCACTGATGACATCATCAGCTACAGACATCAAGGCAGCCTCCTTTAGCCTCCGTTTATGTGTATTTGCTTCGTGTAGAATGATTGAAGCGTCATCCCAGTTCACATAATGATGATGTTCATAGACGTGCTCTGCTAGTTTTGAGGAGTATATCTTGTGCTGTGCAACGTTGTTTTTATGTTCCTTCAGCCTGACTTCCAGAGGTCTCTTGGTTTCTCCGATGTAGATGGCATCACACTGACATGGGATTGAGTACACTGCATTTTTCGACGATTGTGATACGTTCAAGGGCTTGGTTTTTGTCAATATACTTCTTAAGGTTCTGGAAGATTGAAAAACTGTTCGTATTCCAAATGGAGAAAGTAAACGTCTGATTTTTTCTGATAGGTTTGGGTAGTAATCCAGTATAACTGTTTTTTTAATCTTTGGAGGATCTAGAACTTGACTAATGTCTGTCAACACTTGCGTAGTCCTACCTGTAGTTGGTGTAATCATTTTTCGAACCAGATGACTTGGATATCCATTATCACAGAAAGCATCATTCAAGTAGGCCAGTTCTTGGTTCAACAAAACAGGTGAAGAGCAGTTAGATGTCGCTCTTACAGAAAGACATTTCATCACGCCCTTCTTTACATGGAACGGATGGTTTGAGTCAGCCCTCACGTACTGATCAGTATGTGTAGGTTTTCTGTACACACATGTGGTCAAACTAGTACCGGAACTATCCTTTGAAATCAATAAGTCTAGGAAAGGAAGCTTCCCGTCCTTCTCTTCTTCAACTGTGAATGTTATGTTGTTGTGGAATGCATTTAAATCTGCATGCAAAGCCATTAAATCTGCCTGTGTCCCATGATGAATGCAGAGGATGTCGTCAACATATCTAATCCAAAGATCTATGTTGGTGGAGTTTACCTTAAGTACCTCAGTTTCAAGGTGGTCCATGAAGAGATCCGCTAACAATGGTGACAAGCAGCTTCCCATTGCCAAGCCGTCCAGTTGGGCAAAAAACTTGTCCTCAAATTGGAAGTAGCATGACGTCACACATGCAGTCAATAGTTCAAGGATGCTTTCTACAGGTAATTTTGTTCTATCAGAAAGAGAAACGTCCGAAGAAAGTTTCTGTTTAATCAGACCTAGAGTCTCCTTCACAGGCACCGAAGGCATATATGTTTTTGGATCAATATCCTCCAAGGTCACGGGGCATAAAGATCGTCCCCATGTTATTTCTTATGGGAGATTTTTGCCGATGGGACCTAGCTCGAAAAATATCATGTTTGACAATTTTTTGGGGGGTCATGGTGGCCCCAATAATTTTTCTGTTAATTGCTAAATTCATAACTAGTTAGCCTGAATGAAATATATTTTTTGAGTTTAGCGATTAAATACCCCTTTAAAAGCGTTTGATGATAATGAAGTTTTCAAAGTAGGCCAACCTGTGTGTAAAAGAAAAGAAAATAATATAGTGATGATAGTAATAGCAAAATAGAAATAATTGAATTGAATGGAAATAAATAATTAAATCGATGTGAATTAAATTTTTTCAAACGAATTTGTTGTAGGCCTATAAGAAATTTATAAAGTTTGTTGCAGATATCATTTGATAGAAGTTCTTCATATGATTGGGAGAGATCAAATTGTGTACGCAGGTCATCATATTTGGTTTATTTTGCTAACATGTAATATTTATTATTAATTTATTTTTATTTAACTGGGAATAACCTTTTCTCTGTCTAAGAGATATCCGTAAGTTTAACATGTGTGGTCTATTCGAGTTCGGTATAATACCACCTCTTCTCTATGTGAGAGTCGAGAGGCAGTAGGAAGAATTTTATTGGTCAGTTTGGGCATCACACTATGCAATTAGTTATTTTAAAACACAAGCCATGATGCTTGTCGCAAATCCAACAATCGTTGCTTGCATATCCACTCTTGAAATCTGGAACGGGAACCAGATTGAAATCAACGTCGCGACGCTGGGAAGCTTCCCTAGCAGCCCGATCAGCGTGTTCATTTCCCTCTATGTCCACGTGTCCAGGAATCCAAAACTCTATGATAGAACCCTTATTGGAGTTTAGTTTTTTCTTTCATTTACATACATAACTTTTATTTTGCTATTACTTTCTTCATCATCAATTTATTTTGTTATTTATACACTTAGAAAACAATCTAATCATCACACATACCTGCATTCACTCTTCTCATTTCCTTTCATTCACAGGCGGCGCAATATGACCTAACCGGTTGAAGCGCCCTAGTTTCTCACGTCTTTTCTTCTTTTAAATAGAATTGGATGTTTTGTACCATATTATGATGACTTAAATACATGAGTTTTATGGCTTGGCAAAATGTATTTATCAAAACGAGAAAGGTCGAATAAAATAATCGACTGGATGTAAACCAGGTCGGGAATTATTGCTAAAAGCCAAATTTAAAACTTTTATCACATACCATTCTATACGATTAAACATTAAAGCCCGTTCGTGGCCTAAACTCTTTATCAATTTAAACCTTTGTCAGCTTAACTTCAACAATGATGATGATTTTAATGCCGTGTCAAATATATGTTTAGCTTAGAACATGTTAATCTTAAGAGTGCATAACACGATTATGCATGACTGTATAATATTCCATCACCAGCTTACTAATTAAAATGTCTACTTGAGACGCCAAGAATGCACAGATCAGGATATAACTCTGCTGTATTAGAAACCTGCTGGATTGGAAGCATTAAGGCTATTCCAGAGCACTCTTACCGATATTTTGAAAGTCAACGGAAAATGGCTAAAAGTTGGTTGGATGAAAGATGAACTTGAATAAAAAAGGAAAAAAAAAATAACTTTTTTTTTGCCAAAATATGCAAATTTTGGGTCATTACGGAAATGAATGTTTTAGATGCAATATTTAATTTATAGCTATGATTTTTTTTATTGCTTCAACACACCTTTGTCTCTGGACTGAGTACAAGGGAAACTTATTTTATGAAATAACTTTTGATGAACGATTTTTTTCGTGTTCTGGTTCAAAACTCTTTTTTGTACCATGTGACAAAAAACATCGTACATCGAACATTATTTCAGAAAATTCTTTTCCCTTATACTCAGTCCAGAGACATGGTGTGTTGAAGCAATAAAAAAAATCGTAGCTAAAAATTAAATATTGCATCCAAAACATTCATTTTCGTAATGACCCAAAATTTGCATATAATGGCCAAAATAGAGCTTTTGTCCCGTCCAAAAATAAAGTTATTTTTTTTCCTTTTTTATTCAAGTTCATCTTTTATCCAACCAAGTTTTAGCCATTTTCCTTTGACTTTCAAAATATCGGTAAGAGTGCTCTGGAATAGCCTTAAGATTAAAGGCGCATCAACCGCCAGGTCATGACGGGTAGGGGGAGGAAGATCACACGTCGCGGTCGTCATCGTCTTTGTCGTCGTTGGGGAGGTCATTAAAAGCAGTGGAAGGTGTCCACGACGACGATTGCCAGAGCTCGCCTCTAGTTTCGGAGAGTAAAACGTGTGCTGGTAAAGTATTAGAGAATGTTTTCAAGTAAAACGTGATATTAATTTGTTTTAAGGTAACTTATCACGTTGTTTTACAACACGAAGGTATTTAATTGCAAAATGATAAATATGAGGGAAGATTTATAGCCAGAGATGACTAATATTTCTGGCGCCATCAATGTGATAGGTAGTTTGTTTATCTTGGCGTTATTAAAATCCTAACAATAATGAAATATAATCTTCATAAATTCATAGATGCCAGCGGTTTAGCCGAGCTCGTTTAACCGGTTCCCACTCGAACACCGAAGTTAAGCAGAATCGGGCGTGGTCATGGGTAGAGTGGGTGACCGCTCTACCCTGAAACTCACGTATACCACTGGTTAGAGCAGATGGAGGGTTCGAAAGCTAGTGTAACGGCTTCGTTCTCCTTGACGTCTGCTCGGCAGTCCGGGTTAGTGGAGGAACCTATATGACTGTCAAAGTTACACCGTCCTGTCGGATGGGACGTTAAGCCGTTGGTCCCCTTGGTACTTTTCGAATGGAGTAGGCTACGTGCCGGTACCGGATTTCCCCTCCTCCCTTCTGTTCATACTTCATCCTCATCTATCACCACTCATCGTCTCGATTAGCCAAAGTGCATAAATATGAGACGTTAAGCAATATTCAATCAATCAAATCAATAGATGACGTGAGAACCTAGCGCGCTTCAACCGGTAAGGTCATAGTGCGCCGCCTGTTATACTGTAAGTTAATTGGATGAGTGAAGCGAAGACTTCAATTTCACCGACCCCCCAAAAAATTTAGCTCGGGTGTTTTTTATTTTTATTTGTTTATCTGTTTGTTTGTTTGCTCTCTACCGGGCAAACGTCATATCCGATTTTGATGAAAATTGGAGGAGACCTTCGAAATCTATGAACTCAGATCTGCTTCGTTTTTGGGTACAACCGAAGAAATATTTCTTATGAATATCGTACTTTTACGATTTTTTTCGATTTTTAGTGCGATATTTTCGTGACATTTGGGCCGATTCTGACCAAACGGGTAAGGATACAACGTTCATATTTCACATGGTCATTAATGTTATGGTGATGTATTGCTTTCTGAAAGAAAAAATTGAAAAAATAGCCAGAATCTATAGAAATAGAGCTTTTAATATAAGTTTTTTGACTTTTTGTGCGATACTTTCGTGCCATTTGGGCCAATTCTGACCAAACGGGTGGGGCTACAACGTTCATATTATACATGGACATTAAGGTTATGGTGATGTAGTACCTTTTGAAAGAAAAAATTGAAAAGTTAGCCAGAATCCATAGAAAAAAAGCTTTTAATATAAGTTTTTTACGGTAAATAATACCAATTGACAAGTAACAAAAGAAACTTGACAACAATCACCAACAATGCGTAGGCAGAAAAACAAAGCACTTACAAAAGTAAAGATATCCCACGCAAACTAAAAACTTTAAAAAGCTCATCCATCATCGCGGCGGGACTTTAGCGTTTTCCTAGTAAAATTAATTTATGTTGTGTTTGATTAACATCTTGTTTTCTATTTATTTTTAAATAATAATAAAAAATAATTTATTTAAATAATAAATTAAATGTTTGGATGAGAGTTAATTTTTTTTAAACATTGCTTTGAGAAATTTAGAAAGTTTTCACCGTTATAATAGTAGAAGTTCTTCTTCTTCTTCTTCTTTCTCAGGCCACACGCGTCTTAATCACGGATATCTCTTAACCAGAGAAAAGTTATTCCCATATGTGACACATGTGATGTACCTTTAACCGTACATCATATGCTAGCAGAATGTACCATATATGATGCCTTGCGCACGCAATTTGATCTCTCCCAATCATATGAAGAACTTCTATCATATGATAACGGCAACAAACTATCAAAATTTCTCATCCATAGTAATTTTTTTACCTTCGAACAAAATTTAATTGACATCATACACATTTCTTTCTTTTCTTTCTTTTCATTCACATACATAACTTTTATTTTGCTATTACTTTCATCATCATCATTTTATTTTGTTATTTATACACTTAAGAAAACAATCTAATCATCAAACATACCTGCATTAACTCTCCTCGTTTACTTTCATTCACAGGCGGCGCAATATGACCTAACCGGTTGAAGCGCCCTAGTTTCTCACGTCGTTCGTTCGTTCATTCTTTCTTTGGTAAAATAAATAATTTTTGTGTATAGCCTGCCCAGCCCCAGAGTGAAATTCATGCCCCTATCTTCAGGTGCCACTGCCAACCAAAGATTTATATCAAGCTGTATATACATCTCTTCTGCTGAACACAACTTTTGGCAACCCCGCCCTCAATGAACAAGGAAGGACGCGTCAACCGTAAGGTCATAATGTACCACTCTAGCCTAGAGGATATGGGGAGGGGGGGCCTCGGTAAGTGGAGGATAGTGGGTGGTTCTCACGTCGCGGTCGTAATCGTCTTTGTCATCGTTCGTTGTGTCATTGTCATCGTCGTCGGGTAGTCGTCAAGGGAAGGGGGAGGTGTCCCCTAGGATGATTGCCAGACCTCGCCTCTTGTTTCGGGGAGTGAAAACTACCCTGTTTGCGAGGTGAACTTTTTCACTTGAATCGCCTTGTACGATTAGCAGAGCCATGCTCTCGGGCCAATTCTATCCCGGTTCCTTACGGGGGACGGTTTACAATTGGTTTAACATTATATTCCTTTTGACGAATAATCCCCCCTTTGTAAAATAGTATTGGCGAAACTATTAGGTCAAGAACTTTACCTACCAGAAATATTTCCACTCTTGCTGGTTTGCCTCAAGGTTCCTGCCTCTCTCCCTTCTTTACCTGATCTACTGCCACGATATTCCTCCTCCCTTGTCCCAATACCTTGCCTTAGCCCTCTATGCAGACGACACAGTCTACTGGTGCAAAGGTCGCACAACGAGAGAAGTCGTCCGCCGTCTACAACGCCAAATTCGTGAGAGTCGAGACGTACGAGGACGAATTTTATAAGTCAGTGTGATCCCGATAATATAAATTTTTGTTCGGGGAACTTGCCCCCTTCCCCTTGACAACCTCCCCGACGACGACGACAATGACAACACGGACGATGACACAGACGAAGACGACCACGACGTGGGGGAACCACCAACCCCTGCCCTCCCCGTACAATACCTTTCCCTCTGTCCTTTGCCTGAGCCCGGCCTGATTTCGCCACAGACCACAGGCCCCCCTGACCCGACCCTGGCCATGATCCCGCCCCGGCCCCTAGCCCCCGGTCACCTACTCCCATGCCCTCCCCTTGCTTGTGGCTGGTTCTGACCAGCACAGGCCTGTCCACCCCGCGTCTCCCCACGTCACCCCTTACGTTCCACCCCTTTGGAAAATATATAAACTAACTAAGAAACCACATTATCACAGGAGGCGCAATATGACCTAACGGTTGACGCGCCCTTAAACCTAATAAACATCAACATCCTTCGTAACGTTTAATATCTTAATAGCAAATAACATTCACTAATCTGGAGTTATTTGGATTACAGTTGCGTCAACCGGGCTTCACTCGTCCCAGCATACAGCAGCGCAATGCCTTGTCATTTAGTGAGATATTTGTCACCCAACACTGGAACCACTCGAAGGTTGTGAGTCGGCCTCGATGTCCTTGCTAAGATGTTAATGCAACCGGTTATCGCTGCCAGGTGTTCTGAGTTCGATTCCCACAAACATAAAATCTGCAAAAATTCATCGACAATGTCATTTGTTTACATAACGCTGGTATTTGAATTATGGTAAGTGCAGATCAATTACTTTGATTGAGTTTCACTAGGCGGATTTAAAACCGTATGTTATTCGTACAAGAGTGGTCGTACATCTTAGAGGTGTCTACGGGTGTTGTGTGATGACCTCAACCGTGCACCCCCCCCCCCCCCCTCCTATTTACAACTATAG
Organism: Sweltsa coloradensis; assembly: GCA_024449915.1. NCBI lineage: Eukaryota > Metazoa > Arthropoda > Insecta > Plecoptera > Chloroperlidae > Sweltsa > Sweltsa coloradensis. The sequence goes on along the minus strand of JAMZAV010001272.1, from coordinate 155,198 downwards.
TCCGTGGAACAAGCGTAAAAACATTTCAAATCCAGAAACCAGCACCAAAATTTAGGAGCAGGTAAAAGACGTATTTTAGAATGTTATTTTCACGGGGGACACTCATGGTAGCAAATAAGTCACCTGTCATGGCGTCCACAAGATGGCCGCCAAAATAATTTTTAAAATTGCTGTAACTCAAGAAGTAATCATCAGATTGGGATAAACCAGGTATTATTTTATTCGGTTTTTGATGCTCTACAAAAAATGTCAATAAATTTTACCGTTAAAACAATAGTTTAAATTATATTTATATATTATTACAATGTATTGCAATTATAGCACATTTTGGTATATATATTTACTTATTATTTATACGTAGAATTCGCTAGATTGTCATAAAATTTTCAGACTATACTAAAATAACGCCAATTGATCCAAAATTTTAAGTCCCGAAACGAAATTCTTGTAACTTTTTTATTAATTAATTAATGAAATTAAGCATTGTTAAATCCCAATTAAAAGTTTTTTATTCACGTACCAAAGTCACGTAGTGTATCACACAAGAACAATATGATCACAATGAACCAAAAGAATATTAGTTCCAAAAATTAATTCCAATCACGTTCCTATTAATTCAATTAATTCAAGAAATTAAAAAAATGACAATAATCTCAATTAATTTTGTAAAATTAACACAATGTGGTCGACCTTGGAATGATTTTAAAGCTAGTTTGAAGACAAATAAATAAAGAAAAAAATAATTAATTAAATTAATTAATATGACCTAACCGGTTGAAGCGCCCTAGTTTCTCACGTCGTCGTCAATCACTGAATAAATTACATTTTAGTTAAATTATCCCACTTTTTACATATGTATTGTTATGTTTACCTATAACTCGATCGATCTTCATAAAAATATATAACTTTACTGACATAATGCCAATGAATCCGAAATGTCATGTCCCGGAACAAAATTTCTATTACCTATTGACAAAGAAGAAGAAATTAACTGAAGAATTACTTATATATCAATAATTGTTGTTGCCACTCAATTAACACATACAAAATGCCATCAGAAGTATCAAAATTTGATATATAAAATATAAACATTGCGAGTATAATTTTAAAAATTCATAGTCCCAAAATTAAGTTCATGCTACTTTTCCGTTAATTGAATTAATGAATGAATTAAATTCATTGATATAATCACCATGTGCTGTGTAAAATTAATATAGCCACACTGGAAACCATTTGCATGCTTATTTTACAGAAAAATAAATTTGTGGGAAATTCAACTAACAGAAAAGTAGCATGAACTTAATTTTGGGACTATTAATTTTAAAAATTTGACTAGAATTGTTTATATTTTATTTATTTTTTTATTATTTGTCTCTGTAATTTGTACACATTATACAAAAATTACAGAATGAAACAGGAAAGCAGGCCTATTGTGGCCCATTCATCGCAGTGATCCTGTTCCATTCTACACATTAATAAAATAACATAAATTCTCTTATAAAAGGACGATAATGATAATGGTGAATTAGATGATACAGTTTATTAACATGATAGTTAAAAATGAAATGAACTAATGTTTATAGCCGGTATCAAAGATCCATTTTTCTTAGCGGTGGTCGTCAACTATAGGTCAATCAGGCAACCATTTGTCATCTGAAGTGATCTTGAATGGCCCTTTAAACGCCTTATCAGAGATCCGTGACTCACGAATGTCCAAAGGCAGGGAGTTCCAAACACTGGCAGCTCTCTGGTAGAATGACCTTTGATAAGCCAGTGTTCGTGCAAAAGGAGGGCGCAGCAGCACTCCACTCTTGGCACCCCTACCCAAGAAAACATACCGGTTGTCCAGCTGAAGGCGCTTCAAAGGGTCAACATCAGCTTGTTTGCAAATTCCCTTTGCCAGTAGTAGAATATCCATCTGTTTAATAACATTACTGATAAGAGGAAAATCACATTTTCCGCGACGTTCTTCAGCATTGAGAGACTTATCAAAACCCAGTATCAATTTTTTAGCCCGGTTTTGAATTCGTTCCAGAGTGCACATATTTATTTCCGTCGACGGATGCCATGCTGGAATTGCATATAGTAGTGTAGGACGAACTACAGTCAGGTATAATGTCCTTAGAACTTTTGGCTTGCATTCTTTAAGGTAACTGTACAGAAAACCTAGTAATTTAGACGTTTTTGATCTTATGGTTTGCACATGGAAGTTCCATTTGAGATCAGCAGTGATGTTTAGTCCCAGCAGCTTCAGTCTGTCTGTGTTGTCAATTGGATTCCCCTGTACATGGTACCTAGAGTTCGCAGTTAAAGCGGATTTAGACATTCTAAAGCAAACGCTTTTCTTTTTGTTCAAATTCATGCTGTTCTGGCGGCACCAAAGTGATATATTATCCAGGTCCTGTTGTAATATTTCAATATCTTCAGAAGTCATAATGGATCTATACAGTGTAAAGTCATCTGCATATTGGTAGCAACTAGACTGTACGCATGCTGGAAGGTCAAGCATAAATATTACAAAGAATAAGGGACCGACAACTGATCCCTGTGGAACCCCAGATGTCACTGCCACTGGCCTCGATGTTGCCCCGCTATGAAGTACACTCTGCGTCCTTCCAGTTAGGAACCCATACAGCATGCAATATCTTCTGGACGTTCGAATTAAGTGCACAACGTCTGTAAAATGTTACGTCCATTTATAACTTTGTTTCGCGGTTTATACAACATTGTAAGTGCAACATATTTAGGCGATTCAGTTTATGTTTCATATGGATATTAAATGGGTATCTGTGTAATGTTTGTTAATATCATTCAGTATTCTCAATTAATTTCCTTTTTCGAAATATCCATGCAATATCTATAGATTATTCTTCTGTATCAAATCTCAACGGTCAAAAGTGGCAGTTGGACCTGTCGCATCCTGTCTGTTCTCATTCGACTAGCAGTCATCAAGAGAGGAAGACGGGTTGTGTGCGTGTGGTTTTGTCTTAAACTTGGCCAAGCTTGGTAACTTATAGCAGCAGAAGGATTTTAATACCATCAAAAAGACTAAACTATTCTATTTTCATATCTGTTATTTAAAAAGTTTCACCATTTCATAGTAATGTCAGTCAATCCAACAGTCGAAATATTCTCAACATGAATTATAAGCATTCAAATTACGCGCATGTGCGAACCATGGCGATATAAACTTAGATTTAACTTCGACCTATCGATTCGACCTTATCGTTATTCGTAATTTTCTGTTCTGTCACTAGTCACAACACAAAACACAACTCGTCAAAGTGCTCACGCTCTGTTGTTTTCGGACGTATTAAAAGAATTTATTTGATAAACATGTCGAACTTTGGTGATATTGTGCAACTGAAAGATCATGTCAACGTGGGGACAGAGAGAAACTGAATTTTTATCGGTTTAATCAAAGAAAAGAGCATCGTGCAAATGCTGGATGGAAGGAGGTAAGTTTGAGGTTAAGTTACCTATTTTATTCCAAGTAGACGCCTAGGCTAGGCTACGCCTAGTTCAAAATTAGGCTAGGCCTTGGCCAGTGTTGTGCCGTTATCTAGATAATGTTATCTAGATAATCATCTAGATAACATTGTGTTATCTATTATCTTATCTAGATAACAAGATTTCAAAGTATCTATTATCTTATCTCAGATAATATTTCTGGTTATCTATTATCTGAATCTTCACATTAGATAACAGATACAAAAAATCAGAATCACTATCAATAAATGCTAACACGTCGTCTAAAATAGTGTTTGTTTTTTGTCATGATTTTCAATGGGAAGATTTAGATTGGCCAAAACCTAGATCGCAATTCAATCTGTTAGCTTTTTCACATGTGGTTTTTGTAAGCAAAGAATGACCATTGTTTTCAATTGGGGCTTCGCGAACGCTTTTTTTAGTCGCATTGATAGATGAGCTTTTTGTGAGTTTTACTATGCGTGGGATACAAAATAGAATGCAAAATATCTCGAGGCCAAAAGACTTGCTTCTGTAAGCATTGAAGTGATTATTGTCAAGTTTCTATAGTTAAACATTTGATATTACTTGTTGATTATACACCTATAAAAGGCTTTTATTAAAACCTTTATTTCTATGAATTTTGGCAAATTTTTCAACTTTTTCTTTCAAAAGGCAGTACATCACTATAATCTTAAGGTACATGTAAAATATGAACGTTGTAGCCCCATCCGTTTGGTCAGAATCGTCCCAAACACCACGAAAATATTGTGTTAAAAATCTGGGAAAAATCGTAAAAGTACAATTTCTATGTGAAATGTTTCTTTAAATGTCCCTAACATCATTATATATATGATTGTAAGGATTTCAAACGTTCACATAAAGTTTCATCAAGATCGGAGTAGCTGCTTTGCCCGGTCGCGAGCCAAATATCACGAAAATATCGCATTAAAAATCGAAAAAAATCGTAGAAGAACAATTCATGAGAAATCTTTTTTCGATTGTACCAAAAAACGTGGCAAGCCTAAGTTCAGAGATTTCAAAGGTTCCCTCCAATTTTCATCAAGATCGCATATATGCCGTTTGCCCGGTAGAGAGCGAACAAACAGACAGAAAAACAATCAAAAAAACACCCGAGCTAATTTTTGGGGGGTCAGTGAAATTATTGGTCTTCGCTTCGCTTATCCAAAAAGTTTGTCTTCCCCTTTGCAATGTCTTCGTTTAACTTGACCAGGGAAAAGGTTATTTTTTATTTGAACTTTTAAAATAACTTAATACGAACGTAAGCTTAGATTGTATTATTTTAGATAAACTTGAACTTTTCAAAATTTCGCCTACAAGCTAACAAACATAAACTTTCTGAAAGTTAAATATCGTTAATATTTGAATAGCAAACTTAGCTTTAAAAAGGCTCATTTAAAAAAAATAATATCCCAAACATTTCAGTCAAACTATCCTTCCCTGTTCCCATTGATTAAAGAAGGCATGACCTAGACTAGAACCCTGAAACATATTACGGAAAATTGAATTGGGTCTTTAAGCCGTTTTTTTTTTGTAAAAGTATCTATTATCTATTATCTAGATACATTGCCAGTATATGTATCTTTATCTAGATACAATTCATGTCCATTATCTATTATCTGTATCTAGATACTTTTTTAGGAAGAGTATCTTATCTTTATCTAGATAATATTTTTGGTTATCTGGCACAACACTGGCCTTGGCATATAAAAAAAGAGAAATCTTCCATTAACTGGGCCTACGACCCAGTTCATTTGGCCTAGCCTAGGCCTAGGGCTAGCTTAACATTCAGCCTACTGTACTGTGTGCCAAGGATAAGAGCCCCTTGCCATTGCAATTGATTGCAATTTAATATAGCCTCTAGGCCAAGCAGGCCTAGGCCCCTAGATCGTGTCAAGCTATTCAAGGCCTAGGCCTATAGCCTAGGTCTACTAGGCTAGGTGCATTCATTTTGCCATTTCTTGAGTGGAAGTTCATGATGTTACAATTTTCTTTCAGATACCTATCGCAATGCAGATATTTTTTCAAGTCTGTAATGCCCCACATGAAGGATGCAGGGTTTCTGCGGACACTAGAGCAACTTGGGATTAAGTGGAAACATCTGTACGCAGCCTTCGAAAACGGTGAAGGACTCCAACAGCATGAGCGGACATCGAAGGACAACTTGCGCCTTCTACGACGAGTTAGGTGAAATCCTCGGTCGGGCGGCCAAGATCTAACCTGACTAGAGAACGGCTGCGACTCGAGTGGGCTGGACAATAATATGCCGGTACGTGTAAAATTGTTTGTTGCCTCGCGTAGTTCTACGTATTTATTAGTTTGGCTTCAGGCTGGGCCTAAAATGAAAATATAGGCATTTTGGTGTAGGCCCCAAGTGTTTGTTTAAGACACTAGCCCATCTCAAGGTAAAAATATTAATCAAAGTGTAGGTGGGCAATTCCACGGTAACGGAATTACATTTCAGAGAGCCAACAACACATTCAAAAGAAAATATTTCAAATTAAGTAACCTTGTAGGCCTACATAACTGTTTTATAAACTGACTTTAAAGACTTTAATTAAACTAAATTTAGCTCAAGTTTATTTTATTTTAAAATTATTTTAAATGAGTTTTCATTCAGGTTTTTTACTGGTACCGGTAACGGAATTACGCTGAAAGTATTGTTGAAAACCTGTGAATGGTGGAATAAAATCTATTTTGCAGCTTCTACAACATCCAGAAGCATAGTAGGCCTACTAAACATAAATAACATACCTTCATTGCAAATAATTAAATTACTATATTTAAACCCTATTTATATTCGGTAACGGAATTACGACCCCTGGTAACAGAATTAGGCCTACCTAGTGTTAGAAAATTTCATGAAATTTACATTTTTGACAGTTTCAATAAAAGTTTAAAAAAATATTGAAATTTTGTGAAATATTTAATTTCCAAGGAAATCTTCAGGAATACAAACTCCATTTTTAATAAATCAGCGTTTTCTTATAAGAAAGGTTTTTATAAGATTGGCAAAAAATTTGCATCTCTGAAATATTACCCCATAATTGGTGCTGAAACTTTGAAAAAGTTCTTGTCGACCTACCAGTAGGCCTACCACAGAGAGAGAGATATATATAAATTATACTAAACGGAAACTGATTTGGTAATTGACGACTGGTGATAAAGAGGAGCTTAAAACGATCGATAGATCACGTGACAAGAGACGAGAGTTGGGAAAGATTCTCATTTCCCAATTTTACGTCTGTTGAACGGCGCAACACTTGGCACGCTCCAACTCTTATTCTAAATTCATTAAATAATTTGGACAAAACTTGAGAGGAATAATATTTAGCAAACAAATCATTCTGTCTAATAGCAATTATTTAAAAAAATTTGACACAGCCATTAGCTTGTTGGACCTATAACAATGTACGCACAAGTTTGAGGTTTGCAATTTGATGAAATAAAACAAAAATATGCCAATTACTTCTATCCTGTAGGCTGAGAAAATAACAAATAACTAATAACCGTATCAGTTATCATCAAGATAAAATAAAAAGTTGTTTGGGGCACTTTTCACACTTTTTGATGTGAGCAATCATTCTAGTAGGCCTAGCATTGTTGGTAGGCCTACATAGTTGCCCAGTTACAATAGTTGAAAATTATTTTGTTCCCACTCTGGGTAAAATATTTGTGACCATGAATATAAACTTCTTTACCATTGTAGGAACAGGTAACAAGTGGTAGGAAGCAGTTTGACACTGATGCAAAGTGTGCAGAAGGTTGATACTACCAACATAACAAACTCATAAACCCTATAGAACTCTCTAAAAGTTTATAAAATCAATCTAGTAATGCAGAAATGCCTTAAATACGAATGTTTCATAATTTCTTGAAATATTTCAATGTACCCTTGAAAGTTTCATTTTGAAAGTTTCAACACTTTAAACTCTAGAATTACCCCAGCAAATTACCGGTACACATTTAAATAATTATTAAGTCTCCATTTGCAACGGATAATGCAATCCACTAGTGCAAATTTAATAGAGAAGGGAGGAGGGAAACCCGGTACCGGCACGTAGCCTACTCCTTTCGAAAAGTACCAAGGGGACCAACGGCTTTACGTCCCATCCGAAAGGACGGTGTAACCTTGACAGTCATATAGGTTCCTCCACTAACCCGGACTGCCGAGCAGACGTCGAAGAGACGAAGCTGTCACCCAAGCTTTTGAATCCTCGTCTGCTCTAGCCAGCGGTATACGTGTGTTTCAGGGCAGAGCGGTCACCCACTCAACCCCTGACCACGCCCTATGTTGCTTAACTTCAGTGTTCGAGTGAGACTGGTTAAACGACCGGGGCTAAATCGCTGGCTTAAAAAAAATCTATTTAGGTCCATGTGTTTCTTCAAACGATTTCACCGCATTCGGCCTCGTCGCGAACGTAATTCTACTTCAGAGATAGGCTAATAAAAGTGTTTAAAAGCTCTAGGGTCTAGGCCTATTTGAAGGAAAAGCCTTATCTCTATAGGGGCCTACCAGTGGTTCCCAACCTTTTTCAACTCAAGGCACCCCAATGCTATATTTAACTAGGAAAACGCTATAGTCCCGCCGCGTTGATGGATGAGCTTTTTTTGTAAGTTTTTTGTTTGCGTAGCACCACCACCACACACAAGTACGATATTCATGAGATATATTTCTTCGATTGTAAGCCTACCCAAAAACGTGGCACGTCTTAGTTCAGAGATTTCGATGGTCCCCTTCAATTTTCATCAAGATCGCTTATGCCGTTTGCCCGGAATCGTGCGAACAAACAGAAAAAAAAAAAAAAAACACCCGAGCTAAATTTTTTGGGGGGTCAGTGAAATTGAAGTCTTCGCTTTGCTCGCTACGCTCATCCAATAATTTAGCGGCACCCTTCAGCCAAGTAGTAATTTAGCAGGTCTGGTTAACAAAATATTAAAAAGTTCAGCAATGTGATGTCAATTTGTTGACTATTTTTAGTAAAAACTAAAAATACCGTTTCACTGTTTCAATTTTGTAGGAACCATGCTTGATTTGCTAACTTTTCACCACAGCCACAGACAATTCACTCAGGGCTAGGCCTTTCTTCATCACAGCACCATACAGCACCATACCATTACCATGTACATCCCATTGCATGTGGGTTAATCTAACTCTTTAAAGATGGGTTTTAAAGCAAAAATTTTTGAAAATCTTCAAGAATGTTTGGCATTTTGGTTGATATTTAAACTGTTTTAAGATATTTATTTTCGGTAACGCAATTACAAACCTTGGTAACGGAATTACCCCAGCGAATGATAAATTTTATTGATGCTTGCAATGGTTAAATCTAACCCTCAATGATAGTTTTAATGAAAAAAAGGGTGATTTCTAAACAAGGGAGTCTACTTTATCAACATTAAACACTGTTTTCAAAAGCAATAGTGTTTTGTAATTCCGTTATCGTATTCCGTTACCAATAAAATGTAGGCCTAGAGTAAAAGTATTTTTAAAACTATTGTTAATCAAACTCATCCTTATTTTAACAAAACTACTTTTGTTGTCAATTAAGAATATTACAAATAAATAGATATTTTAAAAATAATTGATTTTTGGTAACAGAATTACATTAGGAAACAGTGTATTGGTAAAAAAATTAAATGGCTAAAAGTTTGTACAATTATTAAACATTTTTGGATTATCTTGTCAATACAACATGCAAGTATTGAAAGGAGTTTAAATGAAAAGTTTTTAAATAAAAAAATACTAAAAATTTAAATAACTAAAATAGGCTATGTTCTTACAATGTTCTGTTCAATGTTCAATCTGCAGTGGTATAGTGAAAATTAAAATGCATGCAAAAGCGAGAAAAAATATAATTTTATGGACTTAAGTTATTTTCATTTTCTCTAGTACTTGGCTGTGTGGTCTAGGCCTATATTCGTACGGTCAGCTGTAGGTATACTAACTTGGGCTAATCGTACGATCATCATTTTGGTTATTCTTGCATAGCTGTCCCAGCCATCTTTGATGTTAAAATTTCCATTTATTCCCAGTGAGTCTACCATTAGTCATCTTCTATTTCATAGATCCAATAAACTTGGCGGAGGGCAGCATAGTGAATTTCGTTGGTTCCCTCATCGCGTACTCGTCTTGCAGCAATGGCAGCACCGGCAGCTTACCAAGTTATACAAACACTTCTAGCCCTGCAAGTGCTGGCAGAGGACTACAGCAAGTACCTACCCAGCCCTACCCAACAAAGGCCAGTATCGAGAGGATGATCAGCAGCTCTACCAAGGCCTACACTACACTCAACTGGGGTGCTTGGGCATTCCGCCCACCTCTCTGCGTCCGAAACTATCCTACTGAGGAGCCTATCTGCGTCTGCGCATCGCTACGATAATATTGTAACGTATCACCACATTCCTACACTAATAAATAATACTCGGCGAGTGAAGTAAAACTAAATCTGACTGTGTAAATTTGACTGTTTAGGAGCCTAAAGGCAGTGAACATTGAAAGCTTTTTGCTTATTGCCTAAGTATTTCAGTGCCAGTTTTAACCACCAACTTCCCAATGTTTTAGGCCTAAGGCCTTCTATTTGTTTTTTTTTAATTGTTTATTCTAGGCATATTTGTATTTCATTAAATTGCTTTTAAAAATTGTGTTAATATTGATATTTCACATTTTTTGCAAGACTGGACCTATACCTAGCTAATTGTAGTCTAATTTGATTTGGATTCCTTGTAGGACAATACCCAAGTCTGATATATTTGTAATTGTATTTCTGAGTTCAACATTTTCCTGTTCACACATTTCAGCAAACATAGACAAGTTTTGGAAATGGGGAGTGAGACTTATAGTATGGTGAAACTAATTTTTCAGTCCCTCAAAGAATTTAAACAGGAATCTAGACAGGAAATTTAGAAATTAACAAAACTAGTAGGCCTAAATTCTCAGCTTGCTAAAATTGATAATAACCGCAAAACAGAAAATATTGAACCGATGATATCTAAAAGTAACGTAGGTCTATAGTTTTCACCGTTTACACATTTTTGCGACGCATAGGCCGAACGCTCTAATTTCTAAACACCATTGTTGCTATAGCAAAAAACAATCAAAATTTAATCAAAGAAAGTATTTCAACTAACCTACATAAATTAGATGTGAAAAGTTTGCCCCCCCCCCCCCCATTACACTAAATAATAACCTCGCGGATAATCAGCTATTCCCCAAAAGTGAACCCCACCATATCCAATCAAACAGTCTGGAAAAATCAACAACTCCGCGTTTCCATTATTAGGCACCCCCAGCAAACAGTAATTTATGACCATTAGAGGTCGGAATTTACATTACATCTCACAGACAATGTGTTTCGATGAGAAACAGAGATGTATGGGGGGGAGGGGGGATAAAACTAAAATATTCTTTCATGTAAAGGGACACCACATTCACTTACTGTCAACGCTTTGATTCGATACACACACACAGGATGAGGAAAAAAGTACAGAGTTTGCTCAAAATCCTAAACCCTTCCTGACACTATTTACCTGACCATCGTGTAATCACTTTGTAAAATCTATGTATTGTACCTTTACTATTCTTGTTTAGAGATTGAAAAATTTGAATTTTTCAAGTTTTAAATCTGGGTGTGGGTGTGTGCTTCTGCTGTGTATGCTAAAAAGTTTAAATAAATAAAATAATAATTTTTTACAATTTTTTTGTAGCCTATAATTATTAAATTAAATTTTTTTTTTTTTTGGGAGCGTTGGATAGCCCCGAAAGAACAACGTAAACGATCGTTCTAGTGTACTTGTAATTTCCCTGCAATCTATTTAGCTCCAACCCGATCGTTTGGGTGTTTTTCCATTCGCCTGCCAACCCCCCCCCCCTTTGCCCCAACCCAAACCCAGAAAAATTTTGTAAAAATATTGATCAATTTTTTTTGTGTGCCATTGTTTGTTTAAGTCAAATATCTATGGGGCAGTATAAACAATGTTATTTTTAATATTTAAGTGGAACTTTGTTGACAATCTTTTTTGTAAAATTTCCGGCTTTTTCGGATAGCTAAAACGTTTGCTATTTAAATTTAAAGGGATATGGATATGCCAGATATTCCCAAAATGTTAGATGAAATTTTGTCAACACATTGAACAAATATAAAATCTGGTGGGAAGAATCGCACCACTGTAGAAGGTTTCCAACACTGCCAGTGTCAAGCTTCTTAAGTAATTTGCAGTGGGACAGAATCAAACGCCTAGCCCCCAGTCTTATGATATTACATCTTTTTTTTAGTCAAATTTTTGTCCATCAGTGCGCCATTTCTCAATCATTCTTTAGCAGGTTACGAAAGCCCTTTGGGGAAGAAAATCCATGTTTTTGGTTGTTGTTAGTCCGTGTTAATAGTGGCTTAGGATGTAAAACGAAGTAACCTTTCTAGCTTTTACACAGAACCGATGTTAAAGCAATAGGTCTATAGTTGTTTACTCCCCCTTTCGTCCCGGCTTGTATATGGGAACAACGTTAGCACGCTTCCAGCCCCGGGGTTTTTGCCCGTGGAAAGTGACAAGTTGTAAGACAAGCTAACGACGGTGCGACGAAACTCCACCCCTTTAAAATTTTGTGGGTATGCCATGGGGGGCCCAGACGACCCGACAAGTTTCTTAATCAAAGTAGAACAATTCCTCAGTGCCCGCAATTCTCCGAGGGTCAGGGGGGGTGATGGGGCTTTGATCCGAAGATTCAGATGTGGGTGGGGGTAAAATTAGATTTAAATTTTGCACTAAAAGCTTTGTATGCCTTAGGGTCACGAAGCTGAAAAATTCCGGAGCCGTATTTCCCACTTTACGAAAAAATTTCCCAGACATTTTTGGGATTTTTTGTGTGCCGGTTTCCACATGTAACTGCGATGAGTTGACGTGTTAACGCTTTACTTTCTCTTAGTTTTGCAATATTTCTCTTTTTTGCTATCACTTGAGCCCCTTTTTCCCCAACGTTGTATGTTGTCACGTTTTTGATGGGGTTTAACAATCGAATTTGTGATCCGGCTGGTGCTTTTTGCACTAAAAGTGACTAGGGGGAATAGTCTGCACATTTCCCCAGAAGGTTGTTTTCCTTTGATGCCAAAACCTTTCGATGTCATTTTTAAAAAACCGTAACATGGTAGGTTTTTTAAAAATAGTTCTATTTTTCCAATTAGTCCTAGGTATTGTATGCTTTCAAGGTGTTTTATCTTAGGGGTTTTTTCCATTTTTAGAAGTGAAAAGTTCATATTCAGTACCCGGATTTCATTCACATTTTTGCAATGTTTTTTTATAAATACCCCAAAAGAAGTTTTTCTTCTTTTTGATAGTTTTAAAAAGGGGCATAAATTGATCTTTCTGTATTTTGCTATGGCACGATTTTGCATTTATTTCCTGTAAATCCAAATTGAAACCCCCCCCAAAGAAAAACCCCCTAAATTTCTTTTCTTTTTGGTTTTTTGGGAAAAGCTACTTTTTATTTCTTTTCTTTATTTTTCGCTTATAAGCAAACCCCCCCAAAAGTATTTTTTTCCCCCCAACCCCACTCCCCCCAAAACTTTTGGTCCGCCCAAGACCCCCCCCCTACTCGCAATTTTTCCGGCCTCGGCAATAACCTCCACCTCCTAGAGACTTTCTGCTTTAGTTCCGGCCTCGTGGCAACAGACTCCCCCTCCTAGAGACTTTGTTTTTAGTTGGCCTCGTGGAAATGCACTCCCCCTCCTAAGACTTTTGTCTTTATTTCCGGCTCGTGGAATCAGCACCCCCCTCTAGAGACTTTCTGTCTTATTTCCCGGGCTCGGGGCAACAGACTACCTCCTAAAGACTTTCTGTTTTTTTTTTTTTTTTTTTTTTTTTTTTTCCGGCCTCGTGGCAATACACCACCCTAGAGATTTCTGTCTTTATTTCCCGGCCTCGGGCAATCAGCACTCCACCCCCTAAGATTTTCTGTTTTTATTTTGGGGCCTCGTGGCAATCAGCACTCCCCCTCCTAGGATTTCGTTTTTAGTTCCGGGCCCCTCGTGGCAATCAGATCCACTCCTAGAGATTTCTTTTTTTCTAAACACTGTAAAGTGTCCCCAAAAAATTCCATTACTCCTGAGCAGTAACCCGTTTCACATGCAAAAAATAATTGATGATTTTGAGCCTCTACCCACGCTCGGAGGGTTTTGGCGTTTTTTAAATTCTTGTTTGAAGGCAGCACTGACATGTTGTTGCAATGTTAAAGAAACTCCCCCAAATCAGACCCCATGCTATTTCCAAATAGAGAATCAGGAACTGTGGTACAGTCTTTTCCCAGCAAGTGAATTTTTTCATTCCTCTAGCAATCATTTGTATTCTCCCCTGTGATTTTGCGCATGTTTTGTGGTTGGTGACAAGCCTTTGGCAATTTAAAAAAAATTTGGGTTTTTTTTCCCCCTAAAAGGCAAACCCCACAATAAGTGGCTCGTGGGGGTCGGGGTTCATTAAATATGCCGCTGGGGAAAGTTCAGTAGAACGAAACAGGGTTTCCCAAAGGGTGGGTTCCCGACGACGCCGAGCCCCGGGGTCGCTCAAAAGAAATTCAGAACATAACAAGCATTCTATACGATAATTTAGCTCCACACAGCGTGTAGGCCGAAACTTTACATTTATCCACAATCAATAAGTTTTCATGCAATTTGCCCCCGTCTGGGCCCGGGGTAGAATAGGCCCAGAGCATTCCTCCTCGGCTCATCGTAAAAGGCGACAAAGAGGCAGTCGGTGTGGACCCCTAAAATAAGATCTTGGGGTGACTGGAGATCGCAAAGGGGGCTCCGCTATATTTTCATTTTCCCCCACACTCACATTTACTCTACAATCATACTATTTTTTACTTTTCACTTTTTTCTACTTTTCCCCATAAATGCTGGCCCCCTTGTGTCTAAAAGTTACCGGTTTTTTCCCGGCTGGACCCCCGGGGAAAAGGGGACCTGTTTTGAGGAAAAGTTTTCAAAACAGGCCCACCCTTTGGGGGGGGGCCCGGGGGGGAGTTGAAAAGATGGATCAATCGGCTAGGCAACTTTTGTACCATATGTTGCACATTGGGCCCCGGACATAAAATGGGTGGGTTGTTGTACCAATGTGGAGAGCTATGGAAAGAGAAGGGTGGGACCCGCCACAGGGTAAAAATCTTTTGGTCATGTTTTGGTCCGGACAAAAAATTGGCTCTTTCTACATACCACCGATAAAAAAAGAATTTTTAATTTTTAAAAGGGCCCCTAGTGGTAAAACAACGTGGGCTAGTTGAGTCTTTTTCCCGGGGAAATTTTGTAGGTGCCCCTTTTTTCTCTAGGAAAATCTTAATCACCCCCAAAAATCACCCCATTTCCCATCCCCCCAAAACAAAACAATTACCATCAAAGAAAAGACCCTAGGCTTTATTTGAACCGAAATTACCCTTGAACTATGGTTAAAAATACCAACAATAAAAAATTATAGTGTTGATTTAAATTTTGCCCAAAATTTTTTTTTTTTTTTTTTTTTTTTTTTTTTTTTTTTTTTTTTTGGGGGTTTTTTTTTTTTTTTTTTTTTTTTTTTTTTTTTTTTTTTTTAAAATGGGGAAAATTAAAGGAAATCCCCAAAACAAGGTGTATTGATTTGTATAGAATAATGACCCGTGTTGGGAGAAAATTTCCAACTGGCACAACAATCCTCACCTTCAACACGAAGGATTTACCTGAAAAGGTTAGGGGGATACCATTTTTTAGATGTTGAACCTATATACCAAACCCATGAGTTTTTTGCTGTCAAAAATTGGGACACCCCAAGAATTTTTGAAAATCAGAACCTTTTTGCAGAAATTGCGGTTACAAATCTCAGGTGAAGTGCAGTGTGAACACCCAAAAACAAGTGTGTCAATTGTTTTGGTCCTCATGCTTTTTTTCCCCGGATTGTCCTGTTTGACGAAGAGAAGAAGATTTGTAGATAATGGCGGTGACAAACTAATTTTCATGAGGAAAGGAAAAGGTAAGACAATACCACACCCTAATCTTCAGTTCATTTGCGCAAGCGGTGCATCAAATAGTAGAGGCATAATGACAACAAATCCTATAGACAACATCTCAAAAAAACCCTAATTAAATCCCAACTGATGCGGCTACCCGCCATGTTGAACTGATGCGGCTACCCGCCATGTTTAAGACATCACCGGTTCAAGAGAAAAGCAAACTAAAAGGAAACGATTCAAACTTTGCTTGTGATACAGAAATCACTAAAAAGATCAAATTAAAAGATCAAGCAAAACAACAACAGGAGCAGGGAAAAAATCTTACAAGAGTTTCTTTCCCCGACTCGATCTCAAAATTTCCCAGTAAAAAAAAATTGGTAAATTTTTTCGCCAGCAAGGGGCGTCAAAAGCAAAGTTGATGTTCAAGTTGCAGCAAATTTTCCTAAAACACCAGCACAGTTAAAAAAACCCGAAAACCTTTTGAGGATTTAGTGGGGACAAAAATTAAAAAAATTTTTAAATTCCCAAACCAAAAAAAAAAGCCCTCCAGTCGCACTTTTCTGATGACATTTGGAGGATCGGTTAATGGATGAGAATTTTATATTTTAAAAAACCCATAAAGTGAAATTTAAAAAAAAACAGCTGTATTTAAGATACTAAAACATCTATAAACTTAAATGGGTACACTAAAAACGTGGAATTTTAGAGGATTTATGAAATCTAGAGAGTAAGCTACTCTTACAAAACACCAACCCTTTATTTATTATTACAAAAAACTTTTTTCAAACCCAATGATAACCCTACGGTTAAGGGTTTTAAAATCTACCGTAAGGATTATACAGAGGTGAACGTGCACAGGGAGGGTTTCCATTCTGGTGCATGACTCGTGTATGCACTCAAAAATTCATTGACAACCGCCTTCAGGCCGTCGCCTTAATTAATTTCCCAAAAGTAACCCATTATGCTGTATTTTTCATTCCCCCCCATTAAACATTAGCAACCCCGGTTGGGGGGATGTCGGGTAATACATGGCCCTAATCTTGGGTGGTGATTTTTAAAGTCACCAAATGACGGGGGGGTCTAATTTTTATCAAAGGGGGTTTTGTTGTAGCGTTTTTAAACACAATGATGTTTCATTTTTGAAACGGGCCAGATGAACCCTTTTCCCTCACATTCTGGGGACTTTTTCGCCCTAATTTAGTCATGTGTACACCATTGTTCGCTTGATCTCGAGCTAAATGTGCTTTATGATTACATGGATGACATTTTTCCAATTCAGGTGAAAGTATTAAACTACAATAGGCCACCCAATCCAGGTAGGGGGTGGAACTGCGCAAGCTGATTGGGAAAGTTTCCAGGAAATTAGGAAGTCCTTTTCAAGGGGGGACTTTATAGTTTGTGACCCCAAAGTGCTTTTCAATTGGTTGTAAATGTTTTCTTGAGCAGCATTGCCAGTTACCATGACTAGTGGGAAACCCGCCGTGTGTCGTCCCCTGGTGGAACAAAAATTGTGCATTGGCCCCTCAAGCAAAAAAGCAGCTTTTAAAAAATTAAATACATTTTTCCCACATTTGAAAATTTAAACAATTTCAAGCACGAGAGAGCGAAAAAAGAGACGAATTTTTCAAACTAGTAAGAGGCGTCTGGGAAGAGTATATATTTCTATAAAACAGCACCTCTTCACGATGGGTGGAAAAAGGTTAAATCAATTAGTGGACGTCAGTAAAAAAACATACCCGCTATCAAGGATGGGGGGCAAAAAGTTTTCTACTCCAGCAGAGTGGCTTCAGTACTGGGTACACTTTTTCATCGGTAAGCAGTAAAAGCACGATATGATGCAGAATTTATAGCACACAAGCATTACAGAAGCTCGAAAACTTAATTTTTCATCTGAAAAAGAGAGCCTACAACAGAGCGTTCTCTTTTTGGGAACTCCTATGGCTTAAGTCATTTCGTGCACATCTGGGGAGAAGACAAAATGCACAAAAGACATGTTGGAAACCTGACTGATCCCCCATGGGAAATTATTATTTTTTTTTTAATATTTTGTGGTTGCTGACATATTTCCAGATGATTGGCGTAATGCCTCAATTTCCCCTTTTTAAACCCCCAAAAGATAAGTCGATGCCGACTTTATATCGCCCTATTTCTCTGACAAGTTTCTTTTGCAAAATTTTTGAAAAAATGATCAACAAAAAGACTAATGTGGAGTGGAGACACGCGGTTTATTTGGGGAACGTCCAATGTGGATTTCGTCAAAGTCGTTTCACCATCGACCACTTTTTTTGATTTGAGACGTTTATTCAAGAAGGGGTTTTTTGCCAAAAAAAACATGTTGTTTGGGTGCCCTTTTTGACATTGAAAAAGCATAGATACAACATGGAGATAATTTCTTCAACAGATTCACGAGTGGGGTTTTTGAGGGCACATGCCAAAATTTTTTGAAAACTTTTTTAAAAAATAGAATTTTCAAAATGGTGTTAACAATTTTGTCAGACTCGTTCTCACTGGAAACAGGTGTACCAAAGTTCGGTCTTGCCCCGGGATCACTGTTTGCTATTGGAAAAAAACATTTTAGTGGATTGTATTTCCAAAAGCCTAAGTCATGATTTTTAGAACCTGGGAATCTTCTACAACGGTAAAATTTTTCAACAGCCAAAGACACGTGCAAATTGGATTGAACAAAATAGCGAATGGGGCCCAAAACGGGGACACGATTCTCTCCCGAAAAAACTCAGTGCATTCATTTTTCCCTCTTCAAGGGAAACCAAAAAGACCCACAACTACGTTTAAAAAATGTAGAAATTTTTTCAAAACAAATGTCCGTCTTCCGGCATGGGGTTTTAAAAACTAAATTGGAAAGACCACGTTTTTGAGTTCGCAAAAAAATGCATGTTAAAAAAAACCTTTTAAAGTCTAAGAATACATCGGGGGTGCGATAGGATGCATGTTGAGAATTTTGGATCTCTAGTTTGCTCCCAAAATGGATATGGATTTTCGTATACCTTCAGCAAGTAACACAACCCTTAAACTTCTAGACATGTCCACCATTTTGGGGCTTCGTATTGCTCTTGGGCATTTCGAAAAAAGCCCCTAGTCAGCTTTTATGCCGACAGGTGGTCCTCCTTGGCAGAACGGAGAAACCTCTTTAGGGATTGTAATGAAAATTAAAGCATGCCTAACCCTCCAGCAAAACGGAATGTTTTTAACACGACATATGTCGACCTTTTATAACAAACCCAAGGCATCTTTCCAACGGGATTAAGATGTAAACTTTTTTTTTAATCTTTTAGAATTTCATCTGCAAAAGTTTTTTAAATTTTTTATTTTTGCAAAAAAACCCCCCCTGGTTTTCACCAGAGCCGATTATTATATTTGACCTTTTCGTTTTTTATAAAAAACTTACTTGCGATGTGTATTAAAAATTTAAATTTAGAGAGATTTTTCCATGAAATCAAAAGGGTTTTCTTTTGGGATTCACAGATGGCTCCCAAAAAATTTACAACAAGTTTGGGAAATGCTTTTTTTTGCTCCACCTTAAATGAACGTTTAGGGGAAACGACGTGTGTTAGTTTTTTTTGCAGAGTTTTTCGCCTCCGGAAGCTCTTAAATCATTCACGCTGTCGTTGTGGAGAATACCTTTTTTGGGTTTAGATAGTTTAAAATTTACTTCAAGCTAAGAACTAGTATTCAAGTCACATTTGGGACAAAAACATCATTCTATTTTGAAAAAAATAGCCTCTAAGGGTTATATAATAGAGTTTTTTTTGGGGTCCCCGGGGAAAGTGGGCATAGAGGGGAAAGAACACCTGTGGGCTGCTAAGGAAGCTTCCCAGCGTCCGACGTGATTTCAATCTAGTTCCCGTCCAGATGTCAAAAGTGGGTTCAAGCAAAGATTGTTGGATTTGCGACAAACATTTGGGTTGTTCAAAAAACAAATTTTCGTAGGTGATGCCCACATTGACAACAAAATTCTCCACCTACGTCTCGACTCTCCGTAGAGAAGAGGTGGTATTTCTAGACTTTTGTATAGGGCACAAGTCAACACACGGAAACTCAACCAAGAAAAGGTTATTCCATATGTGACACATGTGATGTACCTTTTTAACGTACAATATGCTAGCAGAATGTGCCAAAAATATGAGCCTTTCCACGCAAATTTTATCTCTCCCAAAATATGAAAAACTTCTATCATATGATAACGGCGACAAAAATTTTAAATTCCATCCAAAAATAATCTATTTAACAAAATTTTAAATTAAAATTCAAACACATTTCTTTCTTTCTTTTTTTCATTTAAACATAAATTTCTTTTGCTATTTTTCTTTATCTTTAATTATTTTTTTATTTATAACTTGAAAACAATCTAATCATCAAAATACCTGCATTAACTCTTTAATTTTTCATTCACAGGCGGGCAATATGCCTACCGGGTTTAAGGCCCTAGTTTTTTCACGTCTCGTAGTTCAGCATTTGTTTCAATTTTATGGTTACATGAATGTTATGCTGTCGAAACAGTGACGCTTGGAAAAAGTCAAAGCTTGTCGATATTAAAAATACCAGGTACAAAAAAGCATTCTTTCCCCGAACACCCCTGCATGCTACCATTTTGCAGTTGACATTTGGATGCAAAGAAATTTTTTGATTGTATCTTTTTTTATAAGATCTTTTGGGGGTCCAGCAAAATAAACTGTCACCTGTTTAAAATTTTAACTTTCACATTATATTGTAAAAAAACAAGATATTAAATCACTATTTACTCACAAACTCTCCCAAAGAAACTGTAGATAACATTTACCCGATGAAATAAGGGTTCACACAGTATTATAAGATAAAAATAAATGTCAACAATACTTTGAAAGTAAAAATATGAAATAAAAACATGGACTTTCAGATATTTTACAAGTCCAGTTCAATAAACTCACCGCCTAGTGACTTCTGTTGGCATTTTATATGTGTTAATTGAGTGACAACAATTATTGAGATATAAGTAATTCTTCACTTTATTTCTTAATTAATCGGTAAGTTATAGGAATTTTGTTTCGGGACATGACATTTTAAATTCATTGGCATTATTTCAGTAAGTAATATTTTTATGACGATCGACCGAGTTTTAGGTATACATAACAATACATATGTCAAAAGTGAGATAATTTATCTAAAATGTTATTTATTCGGTGATATTTAAAAAAATTGATTATTTTTTTCATTACATTTATTCGTCTTAAAACTTGCTTTAAAATGATTCCAAAGTCGACCACATTGTGTTAATTTTACAAAATTAATTGAGATTATTGTCATTATTTTTAATTAATTGAATTACTGAATTAATATTAAAGTGATTGGAATAAATTTTTGGAACTAATATTTTTTTGGTTCATTGTGGTCATATTGTTCTTGTGTGTTACACTACGTGACTTTGGTACGTGAATAAAAAAATCTTTAAATTGGGATTTAATTAATGCTTCATTTCATTAATTAATTAATCAAAAAGTTACAAGAATTTCATTTCGGGACTTAAAATTTTGGATTATTTGGCGTTATTTTATATAGTCTGAAAATTTTATGACAATCTAGAGAATTCTACGTATAAATAATCTATTCCAAAAAGTGCTATGATTGCAATACATTGTAATAATATATAAATATAATAAAAACTATTTTTTTTTCGGCAAAATTTCTAATGGCATTTTTTTGTAGAGCATTAAAAACAGAACAAAACAAAACCTAGTTTATTCAAATCTGATGATTACTTCTTGAGTTACAGCAATTTTAAGAATTATTTTGGCGGCCATCTTGTGGACGCCATGACAGGTGACTTATTTGCTTCCATGCGTGTCCCCCGTGAAAATAACATTCTTAAATATGTCTTTTACCTGCTCCTAAATTTTGGTGCTGGTTTCCGAATTTGAAATGTTTCTATAGTTTTAGCAGCTTGTTCCACGGACTACTAGGAGGAACAGCCTCTGTAACTTCCACACTGGTTACCAGGCTGACACCCAGACGCATTCTAATAAATTAAATATTGGCAGTCGATACCTTTTCTTCAACGAAGTAGGCTAGGGAATATTCTTTCTTATATAACTCAGCAAAACTTGTTTGAAAAATCGAGTCTACGGCTGGTGCAATAGACATCGTTATAAAGTCATGGTTGAAGTCTCCAGAAAGTAATAGTGGTTGGAGAGAGATTGAAATAAGATAGGATCGACGTTAAATAAATAATAAAAAACATAAATATGATGACTTGATAAAGCGGACAGAGCTGGTCTTGCGACACGTTTTTGTTTGGTTTATTTGGATCGGGACGCATCAACTGTTAATTCATAATGCGCCAATCTAGCCTAGGAGATGGGTAGGAAAATCCAATGCTGGACATAACAGACAAGAGAATGATGAAGAAGATGAGGTGTCGAGGTTGGCAGGCCGGTGCTGATTCTGTGATGCCCAAGATTAATGGTGGAAACATCCCTGTACCCAACTTAATGGATAGTTATCCCCCGTACAAGTCGGTGATGTAGGATGCAACTTGTAACACTATTTAAATATTTTATCCCCGTCTGGGTCCGGGGTAGAATTGGCCCAGAGCATGACCCTGCTAATCGTAAAAGGCGATTCAAGAGAATAAGTCCACCTCGCAAACATCAGCTAGTAAGAAGAGTAGTATATCACTTCCCGAATCTGAAGGCGAGCTCTGTCAATCGTCGTCGGGGACCTTGCCCCCTTCCCTTGACGACCTCCCCGACGACGTTGACAATTACACAACGAACGATGACAAAGACGATGACGACCGCGAAGAGAGAAACCCCACCTTACCCGTGGCTGGTTCTGACCAGCATGGCGCCTCCTCCCCATATCTCCTAGGCTAGAGTGGTGCATTATGACCTAACGGTTGACGCGTCCTTAATCCAAATAAACCAAAAATACTTACTAACAGGTTGAAGCTTCAGAGTTTCTCACGTCATCTTTCAAGTTTCAAAGATTATTTTACTTCCGATACTAGAGGCGAGCTCTGGCCGGTGACGTAAGAAACCTCCCCATGCCCTTTTCTCGACCGTGGCTGGTTTTTTGCAGCACAGTGACGTCCTCCTGAGAGTGGCGCATTAGGACATTGTCGACGTCCCCTTAACCCAAATATATATTTTTAACCGAAATATAAAATTTTGTACAAAATAATCCCTGGCAGCTTGAGGCATTTTAACACAGTTGTACCTTATAATATATTCTACATAAATGTTGTTATTGTTAGTAGGGACGTTGCAAGTAATTTCTTACATCGTGTATCTTGTGGAAAAAATACAACTTGCAACAACTCTTCACATTTTTATTCAAAAGCGTTAACTTTTTTAACCCCTGTAATCGCAATTTGGTCTCTCTTATGATATAAACTATAAGAACTGCTTTCATAAGAAAATGGTGTTAAAATTTCAAAATTTCTCATTTAAGGTAATTTATTTTAATACATTCATGTAAATAAATATTTTTTCTTTTGCTATTACTATTATCACCGTATTTTTATAATCTTTTATAAACTAAGAAAACAATATTATCTTCAAACAGTCCCTAACCTCATTTCATTAACTAACAAAATCACAGGCAGCGCAATATGACCGAACCGGTTGAAGCGCCCTCGTTTCTCACGTCGTCGCTGCTTTCTTCGTCATTGCGCCGGAACGGGAAACCTCTCATTCCCTTGCCCTGTCTGTGGCTGGATATTCACCACGTTCCCAAGGCTAGAGTAGAGTATCGTATTATGACTGAACGGTTTACGCGCCTTTGATCTTAATAAAGTCAACAAAACTCGAGGAGTTACACCGTTTAGCTGCCGGCGTCGCAGCAATAGCGTAACGCTGTCACACTCGCACTGTTACGAAACGCAAATAACGAACTCTCTTACACTAGTTCCGCCACCCTCTGGGCCCGGGATAGAATTTGGACCAGAGCAGAGCTCTACCAATCGTACAAGCCGAGAAAAGAGAAACTCGCTATCATCAGCTAGTAAAGGGGAGTATAAAATCCCTGAAACTAGAGGCTAGCTCTCGCGGGTCGTCGTCGGAGACCTAGACCCCTTCCCTTGACGACCCCCCGGCGACGATGACAATGACACAACGCACGATGGCAAAGACGATGACGACCGCGACGTGAGAAACCCCCCTTCCCCCCCTTACCCGGGGCTGGTTTGCCCCGCAGCATGGGCGCCACCCCCATATCTCCAGGCAGAGGGGTGCATTATGAGTATGCCCTAAGGTTGACGCGCCCTTTAAATCAAAATAAACCAAAAATTCTTAAAAATGGTTAGCTCAGAGTTTATACCTTTTTTTAAATTTTAAAAGTTTATTTTACTTCCGATACTAAGGCGAGCTCTGGCCGGTGACGGAAAAACCCCCCCTCCCTTTTTTGCCCCGGCGGGGTTTTTTTGCAGCAAGTACGTCCTCCTCACTTCTCCGGGGCGAGAGGGGTGCATTAGGACATTGTCGACCCCCAAACCGAAATATTTTTTTAAACCGAAATTAAAAAATTTTTGTAAAAAATTCCCATGGCTGCTTGAGGCTTTTAAAAATTTGTACCTTATAATTATTTCAAAAGTTTTTTGAAGTGGGGAATTGCAAAAATTTTTTACTCGTGTATTTTTTTAAAAAAAAAATAAAAAACTTGCAACCACTCTTCACTTTTTTTTAAAAAGCGTTAACTTTTTTATCTCTTTGTCGAAATTTGGCTCTTTATGATTAAACTATAAAAAAACGCTTTCATAAAAAATGGTTTTTAAAATTTCAAAATTTTCTTTAAAAGGTAATTTTTTTTAATACATTCATGTAAATAAATATTTTTTTTTTTTGCTATTACATTACCCGTTTTTTTTTATAATCTTTTATAAACTAAAAAAACAATTATCTTAAAACAGCCCCTAACCTCATTTCATTAACTTAAAAAAATCCAGGCAGCGAAATTGACCGAACCTTTTTAAAGCGCCCTCGTTTCTCACGTCCTCGCTGTTTTTCTGGGGCTTTGCCCCGAAACGGGAAACCTCTCATTCCCTTGCCCTGTCGTGGCTGGTTTTCCCCTTCCCAGGTAGAGTATCGTATTATGACTAAAGGGTTTACGCGCCTTTGATCTTAAAAACGTCAACAAAACTCGAGGAGTTACACCTTTTTGGGGCCCCGGGCGTCCCAGAAATACGAAACGCTGTCACATGCATGTTCAAAAAACGCAATAACGAACTTCTTAATATTCCCCCCTCTGGGCCCGGGGATATTTTTTGGACCAGAGCAGAGCTTAAAAATGTACAACCCAGAAAAAAGAAAACTGCTACATCAGCTAGTAAGGGTAAAAAACTCCCTGAAACAGAGGCGAGCTCTCGCGGGTCGTGTCGGAACAAACCCCCTTTCCCTTGACGCCCCCCCGGCGACGTGCAATGACACAACGCACGATGGAAAAGACGAGACGACCGCACGTGAGAAACCCCCCTTCCTCCGCTTACCCGTGGCTGGTTCTGCCCAGCATGGGCCCCTCCTCACCCACCCCCCTTAGGCTAGAGTTGAGCATTATGACCTAACGGTTGACGCGTCCTTAATCCAAATAAACCAAAAGTTCCCTAACCCATGCCGGGTTCTGATCAGCATAGAATTTCCATCCCCACTTAACGTATAGGCGAGAGTAGCGCATTAAACCCTTAAGTTTGACGAGCCCTTTATAAAAAAAATAATGGCCAATATTTTTTTGGTCAAATCCTCCAAGGCACGGGCATAAAGATCGTCCCCATGTTATCTTATGGGAGATTTTGCCGATGGGGCCCTAGCTCGAAAAATGGTCATGTTTGACAATTTTTTGGGAGGTCATGGTGGCTCCAATAATTTTTCTGTTAATTGCTTAATTCATTACTAGTTAGCCTGAATGATATATATTTTTTGAGTTTAGCGGTTAAACCCCTTTAACTCATCTTATCAACTTCCATTCACAGGCGGCGCAGTTTGACCTACCGGGTTGAAGCGCCCTAGTTTCTCACGTCGTCGTTATTACCATCATTAACAACATTTTCTTTGATGATATACACTAAGAAATTCATTCATTCATTAAAAGTAATTTAAGTAACAAAATTTAATTCACATCATACACATTTCTTTAATTTCTTTGTTTCCTCTTAAATAAATAACTTTAGTTTTGCTATTACTATCATCACCATCATTCTATTTTCTCATTATTATACACTTAGAAAACAATATAACCATCAAACACACCGTTAACTCATCTCATCAACTTTCAATATCACAGGCGATGCAGTATGACATAACCGGTTGAAGCACCCTAGTTTCTCACGTCTTATCGGAAGTACCGTAATTGATTTTTCGGAATGTGTATCTCTTAAAAAACATTTCCTATTTCTATAGCTAATATAATAGCTGATAATAGATTATATAGTTAAAGTCTGACTATTTAGATATTTAAAAATCAATCACAGCCAGGTATCGAACGTGGGTCTCCCAATTACCAGTCGAAGGCTCTACCACTAAGCTACCAAGACTTGAGTAATTGGTTCATTGTAAAACTTAAAATAATTAACAGTCCAAGACTAACATGTTTAATGTCTCGGTAGCTAAGTGGTGAAGCGTCCGACAGATAATCGGGAAACACGGGTTCGATTCCCGGCCGGCTGAGAAGGATTTGTTATTTCTTGATTGATATAGGGGGTGGAGGGGGGTGGGGGGTAAGTACATATTGACAATTATACCTTAACAGGAGTGTTTCCAGACTATAACTCGTCTAGAAATAATTTTCTATCGTCACGACTTTCACTCTAAATATAATACAACTAAATCACACTTTATTAACTTACAATGTCACAGGTATAAATCCGTTTTTTAGGCCACAATCCAAATTCATGTTTATACATTATATATTAGTAATAAAACAGTATATACACACCTACTCAATAAATGCGGATGTCCATGATAATGACACACGTAAAAAAAGAAACAGTTAAATTCACATCACACAAATCTTGGCCAAGTAAACTCAACACTACTTACACAAATCTCTTTATAACCATCTTCCAGACTCCATTCAAAACATTTTCAAGGTTCAACAAAAATTAAAACAAATATTAATTCTAAAAACCTTATACTGTCTTAACGATTACCTTAAAGATACTTTCACAGAAATTTGCTCTATTTTACTCAATATTATAGATTGACTGTTAATGAATATTATCACTTTTCTTTGTGATTATTTACAATTTATTACATATTATGTGTTTCGAAATGACGATTTATCGAATCTAAGTATTAGTAAACTTTAGTTTGTATAAGCTTAAAGGACACAGACACTAAAAAATTGAGTTATTGTGATTTGAAATGTACAAGCGTCCTAATACTGAAAATGGCATTTGAAATGTGAATTTAAAAAATTATATAATGTTAAAACGCCCCAGTTTCTTATACGTAGTCGACAGATAATCGTCGTGTGTAGCGTAGCATAAAGTTTTATGGTGGTTTGCGGCCGAAGATTCTACCCCCGGGGTAGAGAGAGGGGCCCAGAGCATGGCTCTGCTAATCGTACAAGGCGATTCAAGAGAAAAAGACCACCTCGCAAACATCAGCTAGTGAGAGCGGAGTATATTACTCTCCGAAACTAGGGACGAGCCATGGCAACACGAACGATGACAAAGCCGATGACGACCGCGACGTGAGAAGCCCCCTTTCCTCCTCCTATACCCGTCTCTGGTTCTGACAAGCACGGGCCCCTATTCCCACATCCCCTATAGTCTACAGTGACGCATTATGACCTAACGGTTGACGCGCGCTTGAAGATTATTAAACAAAATCCAATGTACATACAATATATTTAGTTTTACAATAATATATTATTTTTACGATTGTAATCTCTACAATTTTTTTAAGCAAGAAAATTAGATAAAAACTAAAACAAGACCAATCTCAATTCATTAACCAACAATATCACAGGCGACGCAAAATAATCTACCAGGTTGAAGCGCTTTTGTTTCTAACGTCGTCGTATTTTCAAACTGCGACTCTTGACAACGCAAACGATGACAAAGACGATGAAGACCGCAACGAAAGAACGCCCCTTTCCTCCCCCTACCCGTGGCTGGTTCTGACAAGCATAGGCTCCCCCCCCCCATATCACCTAGGCAAGAGTGGCGCATTATGACCTAACGGTTGACGCGCCCCTAAAATTAATGCATCCAAAAAAAGAGCAATGTTTATTCAATTTAATCACTAACTATTAAAATATCAATAAACACATTTGGCAATCTGAACACGGATACAACGAGAAAGATTTCTGACGTCACAGAATCAATATTGTAATTAATAAGTTATTGTATTTACAAAGTTGTCGATGTCGATCGACTATTTTCTCTCGCGTTAGTAAATAAACCCCAAGGAGTGCCGGGATCAAAACAAGTTTGGCATCTTACAAATGTGTTATTTACAAAACTTGCAAAGAACTCAATGCTAATGATAAAAAGTTACATAATTGTTTTTGAGGTTGATAGAGGAAAAGCGTAACCCCCGTCTGGGCCTGGAGTTGATTGTGGCCCGGAGCATGGCTCTGCTCATCGTCACAGGCGAGGAAGAGAAAAAGTCCACCTCGCAAACAGAGGCGAGCTCTGGCAGTTGTCGTAGGGGAAACCACCCCCTTCCCTTGACGACCTCCCGGACTAGGATGACAATGACACAACGAACGTCAACGATGACAAAGACGATGACGACCGCGACGTAAAAACCCCACCTTTTATCCCCTTACCCGTGGCTGGTTCTGACCAGCATGGGCTCTTCCTCCACATATCCCCTAGGCTACAGTGGTGCATATGGCCTAACGGTTGACGCGTACCAATAACCAATAAAAACATAGCGAACAATATGATTATTTTGCAAATCTCTATGGAAATTACATTTTTATTTTTATTTTATAAAACCAGGAAATTAAACCAAAAAAATAACAACACCAATATCAATTTATTAACTTACAATATCACAGGCGACGCAAAATGTTCTACCCGGATGAAGCGTTCTTGTTTCTTACGTCGTCGTCATACAAACGACCTCGGTGTCACCTTTATACCCTCCAGGTGGCTGAGGGTTTACCCCCACCACTCTTCAGTCTAAACCAATACCAGACTCTTACCACACTAACTACTAGCAGGCCACCAGCTAGAACCTACGACTACAAGTAGCAACAACAACACAGTCGACCATCGTGAAGACCCTCACGTGGCTGCGTCAGACCAGCATAGGATTTACCGATCCACATCTCTTAAAATAAAAATACATTTTTGCAGGATGCCCGCTGTAGCGTATACACATCAGATTTAACCGGTGTGACCCTCTTCAGGTGACTAACTATAGGTATATTGTGGATAGGATAATTGTGAAGGGATGTCCGAGGGCTATTTAAGAGGACTTAATCCATAGCATTAGCCTTAACGACTGAGAAAAATCTCGGAAAAAACCTTTAGTCAGGATTGCCGGTCTCTACGGGTTTCGAACCCGGGACCTCCCGAATCAGAGTCGAGCGCTTCGCTCCCGAGGCAATACAGTCGGTACACACCTCTTAGGCTAGAGTGCGGCATCTGATGACCTAACAATTGATGCGCCCTTAATCCAAATAAACTTTTATAATATTATAGCCAAAACTAAACAATTATTGTGGAAGGAAATAATTGTTATCTACTCCTATCACCTAATTTCTACCCATATTATATACTCATATTATACACACACAAACTTCAATATCACAGGCGGCGCAATATGACCTTACTGGTTGAAGAGCCCTAGTCTCTCAAGTCGTCATATCACAATTCCAACGACATTTACTCTTGACGACTTCTACAACGACGACGAGCAAGCTGTATTTACAGTACATTTCTTGCTTGCTTACTAGTACAATGCAAAAAGATTGTCCCCCCGTCTTGGCCCGGGGTAGAATTGGCCCAGAGCATGGCTCTGCTAATAGTAAAACTAGATTCAAGAGAAAAAGTCCACCTCGGAAACATCTGCTCTAAAGTAGGGGAGTATATTAAATTACTCGTCAAAACTACATACGAGCTCCGGCGGTCGTCTTCGGAGACATCTCCCTTTCCCGATGACGATGATGACGATGACGACCACGCGTGAGAATGCCCCTCTCTTCCCTAACCCATGACTGGCTCTAACAGACATGGACATACTTTAACTTAATGAAAAAAAAATCCCAAAGGCTAGAGTGCCGCATTTGGTACCTATAACCAGTTTAAGCGTTAGCAATTCAAGTTTCTCTCGTCGTCATTTTGGAATGGTTCAAAGGTTGTTCTCATGTGACACATATGTTGTACCTTTAACCGTACATCATATTATGTTAGCAGAATGAACCAAAAATGATCCCTTGCTCACGCAATTTCATTTATTCCATTCATATCATCATTATATGAAGAACGTTTATCTTTTGATAACGGCTTACAAATTTTAAAATTTCTCATTTAAATTAATTAATTTAACCAAATTTAATGCCCATGAAACCCATTTATTG
Source organism: Sweltsa coloradensis (assembly GCA_024449915.1). NCBI lineage: Eukaryota > Metazoa > Arthropoda > Insecta > Plecoptera > Chloroperlidae > Sweltsa > Sweltsa coloradensis. The sequence goes on along the minus strand of JAMZAV010001272.1, from coordinate 125,221 downwards.
TTGTGTTTAAATAAATAACATTATTTTGGCTATTGCTATCCTCTCCGTCATTTCTCCCCTTTTTTAAAACTTAGAAAACAATATAATCGTCTAACACACCACAAACTCATTTCAGTAACTAACAATATCACAGGCGGCTCACTATGACCTAAGCAGTTGAAGCGCCCTAGTTTCTCACGTCATCTATAGTGAACGGCCACGCCAGACACACTGAGGTACACGGCTGATATTGTATATTACTAACGAGCTGCGCGAGTGTAATTCGTTGTGAAACCGGACACAGATTGTTACGCACAATGATATTTAAGGGAAGCAGGAATGAAACTTATTGTCAAAGTTGATTTTTTGGGTTGAATATGTTATATTGTTAATCAAAATTAAATTTTAAAAATTTAATAAATAGTTTGTTTTGTTTTGTTTTTTTCTTGCAAAAATAAATTTATGTTGCTATGACAACCATCGTATATTAACGACTCAAAAATTAATGTATATAAAAAAAAGTTAAAAAAACAAAACAATCGTTAGCAAAAACTCCAATGTGCTGAATAAAAAAAATCAAATCTCTAAGTTGAATACCCTCCGAAAAAATGGTTCCGGAAATGTAATGACTGCACATGAACTACACCTTATTGGATGAGCGAAGCAAAGACTTCAATTTCACTGACCCCCAAAAATTTAGCTTGTTTTTTTATTTGTTTTTTGTTTTTTTGTCTGATTGTTCGCTCTCTACCGGGCAAACGACATATCCGATCTTGATGAAAATTGGAGGGGACCTTCGAAATCTCTGAACTAAGAGCTCTTTGTTTTTGGGTACAATCGAAGAAATATTTATCATGAATATCGTACTTTTACGATTTTTTTTCGATTTTTAGTGCGATATTTTCGTGACAGTTGTGCCGATTCTGAACAAACGGGTGGGGCTACAACGTTCACATCATACATGGACATTAAGGTTATTGTAATGTTGTACCTTTTGAAAGAAAAAGTTGAAAAGGTTAGCTAGAATCCATAGAAATAAAGCTTTTAATATAAGTTTTTTACGGTAAATAATAACAATTGACAAGTAACAATAGAAACTTGACAACTATCACCTACAATGCGTAGGCAGCAAAGCAAAGCACTTGCAAAAGTAAAGATATCCCACGCAAACTAAAAACTTTAAAAAAAAAGCTCATCCATCAACGCGACTAATAAAAGCGTTTGCGAAGCTTCCTAGTCATTAACACCCGTTCACTCAAAACAATACTTTCTTAAACTACGGTACTTATAAGTAAGGCAGTTTTGAAGCTAGAGCTTTGAAATTTTCAGGACTAATTCTTTATTGTGTTTTAAAGAAACTATGTGTGGGGAATTTTGAAAAAAAAATCGTCATTTAATATTTAACCCATAAATTGTTTTGAAAAATGTCAATTTTCTGGAATTTTTTTGATAATTTTTTTTTTTAAATCTGGTAACTACAGATTTTCAAAACTCAAAAATCCCCTTACACAGTTTCTAGGCAACAGGCTTATCTAGAACGGGGGAAAAATTTTAGTCTCTAAGTCTTAATGCCAGGGAGTAAATGGTACCGGAATTAAGTCAATTTAACATGCGCGACATAGGCCATTCCTGCCCCCCTTAACATTTATTGTAGGCTAGATCCCCAGTCATTGATTCTCTTGCGTGTCAATTAGAAGTCATCTTGAAAAGGTCAGTTTGTATGTAAAAGTAGGTTGTAGCAATTTGAAGCCCAAATATTTTTCAAGCGGGCTTTCAGGTTGACAGGTGAGCATATTAGCCATTAACACCAAATGATTACTAAATACCCTTGTGCAAAAACTTCTAATTGTTTCTGTTTGTGTATTCCCATGCTGCAAAAGCTAAAACCCTATCAAAACAATCCAGAAAAATATTAATATCATTGAAAACATAATGTCAAGCATTAAATGAAACGCCAAATCGCCATCTTGAATTGGTCAGATTGAGGCTTCAATTTGCTACGCTCGCGCATAATTAAAGAAACCCAAGTTATGTGGTCATTGGGGACATCTCCCCCTTCCCTTGACGACCTCCCCAACGTCGACCATGACAACACGACCGATGACGTTATTGAACCCCACCTCTTTCCTTCCCTTGCCCTATGGTTGGTCCTGACCGGCATGAGACTCCTCCCACTTCCCCTGTGGTTGACGATGGTGGTTATGACCACAAGGTTAACGCGCCATTAATCTTAATAATAAAAAATTAAACGCAATTTTTTTGGTACCGCGGGACTGTATTCTCCCTTCCAAGTCTCGCATTCACTAGTAAATTGCAATTTTAAAAAAGATCCTTCCCTCCCCATCTGGGCCTGGGGAAGAATCTAACCCCGAGCATGGTTCTACTAATTGTAAAAGGCGATTCAAGAGAAAACGTCCACCTTGCAAACAGCCAATAAGAAGGGTAGTATATTACCCCCCGAAACTAGAGGTAAGCTCGGGCAAATGTCGTCAGGGACTATGACGACGACTATGACAAGAGGAACGATGACAAAGACGATGACAACCGCGACGTGAGAACCCCCTTTCCACCACCTACCCGTGGCTGGTTGGTTGGTTAGTTTGGACTTTCTTCCCCATATCCCCCAAGGTCCCATTATAACCTGACGGTTGACGCGTCCTTAAGCCAAATAAACTTTAAAAAAACTTTCTTAGTCGTTTAATAGGACTCAAACACAACAAGTATGTGCATTTTATGATTCTAGTTTGTTTATTGCCGGTTCCACCTTACATTTAGCTGCGTTTGGACTTTGGTTATACCTTAATAATGTAAGGCGTTCCAAATCGATTCAAATCCAGTTATGGCTTCAATTTTTAGTTTAAAAACAACTTATACTAAGCTAATATTAACTTTAGGTGCTACTTTGCTTTGTGGAACAGGCTGTTTGACTAAACTACAAAATGTGATCATTTAATCACTCTAGGAGCAGATGGTGATTTTGTAAAGACTGTTTTTTGTTCAAGAATAATGTATGTGTATGAAATCAAATGTATTTGTTCCAATATTTTACAATATGCTGACAATTAGCAAGATCTAAACAAATATAATATATGTTTATCAACATTTTATTACAATTATTAATTTTGTGAGTTTTTCTGTTGCAACCTAAATTTTCGAATGCAGATGTTTTAATCAGTTTTGCTGGATACCTGGACACGTGGGCATAGAGGGAAATGAACACGCTGATCGGGCTGCTAAGGATGCTTCTCAGCGTAGCGATGTTGATTTCAATCTAGTTTCTGTTCCAGATGTCAAGAGAGGATTCAAGCAACGATTGTTAAATAAGCAACAATCAAATTGAGATGTGGTAAAATAATAAATTGTATTGTGCAAATGAAATTTGTCCTCCTGCCTCTCGACTCTCACGTAGAGAGGAGGTTGTATTGTCCCGAATTCGAAATTAGAATAGGCTACAAACATCTAACTCACCAAAGAAAAGGTTATACCCAAGATATGACACTGACACATGTGATGCATCTTTAACCGTACACCATATGTTAGCAGAAAGAACCCCTTATCAGACGAAAAATACATCCCAGATGGGGATAGCCCCGTCTGGGCCCGAGGTGCAATCTTGCAAAGAGCACAATCCTCTGCTGATAGAATTTGAGAAAATAGGTAGGCACCATAGCAAACATCACATAGTTAGTTAGTATGAAAGTATATATACCTCTGGCAGTCCTCGTCGGAACCAACACTTTCTGTCAACAACCACCGAGACGACGACGACGATTTGACGGCAAAAATAAACCTTAGCCACTAAGATACTAAAACGGTTAGCTTTACCCGTCTGGGCCTGGGGTATAATTTGGCACAGAGGTTGGCTCTGCTGCTCTTAAAAGGCGAGGAAAGAGAAAAAGTTCTCGCAAACATCAGCTATTAAGAGGGAAATATATTACTACCCGAAACAAGAAGCGAGTTCTAGCAGCCGTTGTCGAGGAACTTGCACCTTTTCCTTGACGACCTCCCCCGACGACGACGACGACCATGACAACACGAACGATGACAAATTCGATAACGACCACGACGTGAGAACCCAACTTTCCTCCCTCTACCCGTGGCTGGTTTAGTAGAATAAGTATTCCTTTGCCGATCGTTAGAGACGACCAAGTCGTCCAGTCAGCGATCGCTAGGTTTTAACTGTTAGTAAGTGAGCACGTTAGCACCTTAAAGCTAAAAGTGTAGGCCTACCTTGAAAACCAAAATTTAATTCATAATTTCTGAAATTTATTTATTTCCATTCAAATAAATAATTTTTGTTTTGCTATTACAATCATCACCATCATTTTCTTTCTAATGTATATACACTAAGAAAACAATGAACTCATCAAACACACCATTAACTCACTTAATTAACTTTCAATGTCACAGGCGGCGCAATATAACCTAACCGGTTGAAGTGTCCTAGTTTCTCATGTCGTCGTTCACATCCTACACACAACACGCCTAGAAAAGTGACACATTTTTAACCGTTGATGCAACCTTAATCCATATAAACTAAAATTCTTAACCAATCTAAATTAACCCCCTCTAGTCCCGGGGTTTATTGGCTTAGAGCATGGCACTGCTAATCGTTAAAGGGGATTCAAGAGAAAAAGTCCATCGCGTCACCATCAGCTTGCAAGTATGGGGAGTCTCCTAAAACTAATGACCAGGTCTAATAGTCATCGTCGGGGACCCTTTTTCTTTTCCCTTGACGTCCTCCTCGACAACGATCGTGAAAATACGAAAGACAACAAGTCGACGACTATCGCGAAGTGAGAACCCCGCTTTCCTCCCCCAAACCTTGATTGGTTCTGACCATCGTGGGACTTTCCTCCCCACACCCCTAGGCTAGAGCGTCGCATTATGGCCTTACGGTTGACAGCACCTCACACATACGCTTGCCAAATATATCACGTGGCCACCAGACAGTGGCTTCATAAAGAACATCTTGGGTCTGCTCAGGTTGTGATGGTCTTGATGGTCGGAGCTTCCCTGGGTAGCCACAGCGGCTGGTTCTTCAGTCTCCCGCTGCACAGCGTGACGAGCGCTATCACGGCGAAGATGGCGCCCAGAGCGACAAAGTAGCCGCCGTAGACCACGTACTGTTGAGAGGAGAGAGACAGACGTTAGTTCTGGAACCCTATCTGGGCCTGATTTTACCGGCCTTGACCTGCTGATGATTACTAACTAGATAACAGGCAAGGTCATCAAGGCCTCACGCTAAGTTTTCGAGACATCTTGGGATGTGGTCCAAAATAATAAATGGCATAGTGTGATGATGCCCACACTGACTCATGAAATTCTTCCTCCTGCGCCTAGACTCTGACATAGAGAAGAGGTGGTATTGTCCAGAATAGGCCACACACGTCTAACTCACGGATTACTCTTAACAAGGGAAAAGGTTGTTCCCTGATGTGACACATGTAAGCAGAATATGGGTCATTATATTATAAATGGAATATTATCATTATGTTATTTTTTAAATTAAATGTTGTCAAAATTAAAAAAAAAAAAATTGGGTGTATAAGGAACGGATACTGAACACATTTATGAATCGAGCAGAGATCGTTTTTTAAATTTTATTTTGCATAATTATTTTATCATTTCCCTGTAAGATTAGCATTACCATGTTTTTTCCATATCCATGGGAATGACATAATTGTTTGTCCATGGGAATGACAAAATTAAGGTTATTCACCCCTATTCATAGGGTACAAATGAAAAAATACTGCACTCCCTAGCAAATTAGACTAAAAAAACTACCCTGAAACTACTGAAATTGTTGTTTTGTTTTTTTTTTTCATTATTAAGCCTAATTACTTGTGCCATGGGAATGACAAAGATAAAGAGACTTACCTACAAATTGCCATTTTATTACATTTTGTAGTGTAATAATGGAACATGAAAGCTACCCCTAGGCATAGCTTTAATTAACTTTTTATCCTTTACATTTTATTTATCATTACCAAAAGAAAGTTCTGCAACAAAGGGGTGAAAAAATCACAAACAGTAGTTGCCATGGTAATGACAAAAAACTAAGGGACACGACTTTTAGAAGGGGTGGTGTCTTAGGGTAAATTCATATGCTACAACAACAACAATTCCGATAATAGTTATTATATTGCTTAACAGATAGAGCCAAAAATGCAGTTTGTTAGTGATAGAGGGTACAGTCTTGGACACACATATGTATATAGAAATGTAATGAGGGACAGCCATGGGAATGACATTTGATAGGTATTACCACAGTATTATACCCTAGTTGAAAGGGTAAATTGAAGTGAAAATTATTAAAATTTATTTAAAAACGTGTGGAATTATAACATAAATTTTAGAAAAAATTGGCAGATTTTAATTTTAAAATTTGATATGGAAAAATTAAGGGACATGAATATTCCACTTATAATATAATGACCCATATACCAATTATAATGGCTTGCGCACGCAACATGATCTCTCCCAGTCTCCAGTCATATGAAGGACTTCTATCATATTAGGACAACGGCGAAAAACTTTATAAATTTACTAGAGTAAAGTTAATTAACCATACGTCTTTTTGCTATTACCATTATCACCATAATTTTATATTCTTACACTTAGAAAATAATAATCATCCAACATACCATAACTCATTTAATTATCTTTCATTATCTCAGGCGGCGCAATATGACCTAACCGGTTGAAGAGCCCTAGTTTCTCACCAAATTTTAATTCACAACAAAAACATTTAATTTTTTAATCCTAATGAAAAATTAAATGTTATTGTTGTGAATTAAAATTTCCATTAAACGACGAGGTGAGAAACTAGGGCGCTTCACATGGGCCATCAAATTCCAACTCGCAACCTTCTCGTGGTTTGGCCAGTGATTAGGGGAGTTTTTCTCCCTGAAACTAATGGCGAGCTCTGGGTCGTCGTCGGGGAACTTTCCCCTTCCCTTTGACTACCTCCCCGACGGCGACGACAATGACAACACGGACGGATGATGACACAGACGAAGACGACCACGACGTGGGGGAACCCCTGCCCTCCCCATACGCTTGTGGCTGGTTCTGACCAGCACAGGCCTGTCCACCCCTTGCCCCCCCGCGTCATCCCTTACGTCCCTCCCTTCGTCTCGATTAGCCAAGTTGCATAAATATGAGACATTAAGCAATATCCAATATAATAATATAATCTCCACCATTTTCTTTCCCTTTATTAACTTAGAAAACAAGATAACCATCAAACACACCATATAAACTCACTTCGCTTACTCACAATGTCACAGGTGGCGCAATATGACCTAACCGGTTAAATCGCCCTAGTTTGTCGTCGTTTGCAGTATTTACCTATTGTTTGTAAGTATGTGTGCGTTTTCCTTGGAGTACTCGGGTTGAATTTGGCCCAGGATATAACGACGAACGATGACAAAGACGATTCCTCCACTTACCCGTGGCTGGTTCTGACCAGCATGGGCGCCTCCTCCCCATACCCCTTAGGCTAGAGTGGTGCATTATGAATTAACGGTTGAAGCGCCCTTAATCTAAATAAACCAAAAAAATGACGACCGTAACGTGAGAAACACATCATTCCCCCCCTACCCGTGGCTGGTTCTGACCAGTATGGATTTTCTAACAATTGACAAATCCTTAACGTTAATGAATTCAATAAATTAACTATTGGTTGACGTGATTTTTAACACGCAATTTCTTCTAAAACAACTTTATCAAATTAAAAAGTTAAAACTTCAGCAAAAAAACTTATTCAGACTGTTTAAGATAAATTGGTAAATAATAATATAAAACATAACGCCTACCTGGAGCCTGATGTCCAGAGCGAGGCCACCCTCCCCAGCCACGACCACAGTGAGAATAGTTTGAAGGACTAGAGCAAAGAATGTGTTGACTCCGAAGATCAGACCATACGAGTCTTCGTTGATGTGTTTTGCAACCTCAGAACTGGAAGGGAAGAGAACATAAGCTCAGCCCCATGAGTCTCACTGTACGAACCAAACATACACTTACACGTAACATTAAAATCAAACCAGAGAAAAGTGTTTTCCTAAATGCGACACATGTGATATACCTCAAACCGAACCATGTGCTAACATAATGTACCAGATATGGTGCATTGCGCACGCAAGTGGTCTTTCCCAATCATATGAAGAACTTCTATCATATGATAACGGCGACACACTTTCTAAATTTCTCATCCATAGTAATCTATTTAACAAAATTTAATTCACATCATAAACATTTCTTTCTTTTCTTTCTTTTCATTCACAAACATAACTTTTATTTTGCTTTACTTTCATCATTATCATTTTATTTTGTTATTTATACACTTAGAAAACAATGTAATCATCAAACATACCTGCATTAACTCTTCTCATTTACTTTCATTCACAGGCGGCGCAATTTGACCTAACCGGTTGAAGCGCCCTAGTTTCTCACGTCGTCGTCGCCTAACCCAAAGTCATATTAAGAGCCAAATTTATTTCAAACAAAAAACAATACATTTTTATATGAAAATAACTATTTCCAATATTTTTATCACCAGCATATTTATAATAAGAGATTAGTCGCCGAGTCTGGCGTGGCCTCAGCATTCAGGATCGGTATCATAATTCACAATAACTTTAAAAAGGAACAATCTATGATTTCCATAACGCGTATTTCTAAAATGATACATCAGTTTTAAATAATAAAAAAAAAAAATCCGTAAAATGTAAGTTATTTACTAAAATTTGTTTAACTTCGGAAATTTATTTCAAATATAAGTAACGATATCAACGTTTAGGCCCAGGGTAGATTTGGTCCAGAGCATGGCTCAGCTAATCGTACAAGGTGATTCAAGAGAAAAAGTCCACCTCGCAAACATCAGCTAGTAGCAAGGGTAGTATATTACTTGTCGCCCCGCGTCTCCCCTTACGTTCCTCCCCCTGGAAAGAAGTATACATGATGGTAACTCACACTTAAAGAAATTGTTTTATCTTGGAGTCGCGAATAATCTTAGCTGTTTAAGCGCCCTAAAACTACTAATACTAATACTTTCCGAAATTAGTGGCGAGTTCTGACAATTGTCGTCGGGGACACCTCCTTATTCCCTTGACAACCTCCCCGACGACGATGACAATGACAAAACGAACGATGACAAAGACGATGACGACCACTACGTGAGAACCCCCCCCCTTCCTTCCCCTTCCCATGGCTGGTTCTGACCAGCATGGGCCTCTCCTTCCCCCCTCCTAGGTTAGAGTGTTGCATTATGACCTAACGGTTGACGCGTCCTTAAACCAAATAAACCAAACTTAAAACCAAGGTTTTCACGTTTTTAACTTATCTCGAGCAATCATTTCTTAATGTTAGTTCTTGGCAACCAAATGTTGGTTTTTAGTGATTCTTCCAACCGTTCAGCAGAAGTCATCAACACCTGAGCGTGCGCATTTGAGTTGGGGCAAGTTCTTAATTTAATTTACAAACATAGAAAACAATATAAAAACCAACCACAAATAAAACTCAATCCATTATCAAACAATATCACAGGCGGCGTAATTAAACCAACACAGTTTAAGCGCCCTAGTTTCCGTCGTCGTTGTAAAGAGAATGGAATGGTGAAGTCGAGGGGACTCTTAACTTGAACGGCCATAAGCATGTCCCTATTCTACATCGAGGAAAAGCTTAAGGAGGGGACACGCGCGCCTATCTCTAAATTAAGCTGTCTCCACAAAAACGCGGTAAGCCACCTTTCAAAGCAAAACAATCCGCATATTTGAGTCAAGGAAAAGTGAACCAGGGTTGTTGAGGTGGAGTTGATAATTTGTGTAATTATGATGATAACATGAGTTAATGATTATTACTGTGTATATCCCTTGGTACAAATGGGGAAATCCAATTTCAAGTCAAAGATCATAATATAAGTTTTAAATCACAACAATCATCACCAGTCACCACTAACAAATGTAATTAAAACATGCCTTAAACTCTTTAAAATACTTGCAATCACACTTTAAGAATCAACCTCCCCCCAGACCCTCGATTGTACAATAACAATGTACTTAAGCCATGAAAGAGCGTATACCCATTAATAATTTTTAAACGACACCACTTGGTATAATGGCGCTGCCAAAGTGATTGTCCCTTGTTAATAATTTAGGACTACACCACTGGTGGAATGGGGTAAACGCTTTAAAGTGAAAGATGAAAATGATTACCAATCAAAATAGCATTGTGATTTTTAAATCGAGCTTTCTTACCAACAAGGATGTGCTGCCACAATTATTTCAAATAAATAAAAGTAAAAACTCACGGTTATACAGTTTTTAAACCATTTTTTTTTTTTACAGAAAAACATAGACAAAGATAGATGACAGTGACAGCTGCCATCTGTCCAGCAAGGACACATACCCTACGCAGGAATCCACGTAGGTGTATTATTTTTGTTGTGCTGGAATAGGGCATTGTGACCTACTAATACACCGTCTGGGCCCGGGGCCCAGAGCATGACTGTGCTATCAGTACAAGGTGATTCAAGAGAAAAAGTCCACCTCACAAACATCAGCTAGTAAAAGGGGAGTAGCATTACTCCCAGAAACTAGAGGCGAGCCCTTCCCTTGACGACCTCCCTGATTATGACAACAATGACACAACTAACAAAGACAAAGACCATGACGACCACGACGTGAGAGCCTCGGTTCTGACCAGCATGGGATTTTCCGCCCCATATCCCCTTGGCTAGAGTGGTGCATTATTACCTGACGGTTGGCACGCCTTTAATCCAAATAAATTTAAGCAAACTAATTAATTGAAATTTTCTTTATTTTTTTAACTAATTTTTTAAAATTCTATGTACAGTAATAATCAACCAATTGAATTAATTCACTTCCATGATCCCCCGCCTGGGTCAGGGGTAGGATTGGCCCACAGCATGGATCTGCTAATCGTAAAAGGCGATTCGAAAGAAAAAGTCCACCTCGCAAACATCAGCTATTAAAAAGGCCCCGGGCAATCGTCGTCGAGGTTCTTGCCCCCTTTCTTTGACGACCATTGACGACGATAACGACAATGACACCACGAACGATGACAGATGATGACGACCGCGACGTGAGAACCCTCTCTTTCCTCTCCCTACCCGTGGCTGGTTCCGACCAGCACAAACCCCTCCTCCTCATCCCTCCTAGGCTAGAGTGGTGCATTATGACCTGACGGTTGGCACACCCTCATCCCAAATTCTAAACTTATCTTATGAATAGAATTTTATTAATTAATTTTTTCAAACTTTACATACAGTATAAATCAACCAATTTAATAAATTCACTTCCTTGATCACAGGCGGCGCAATATGGCCAATCGGTTGAAGCGCACTAGTTTCTCACGTCGTCATCCATTCTTGATGTGAAAGTATAGAGGCACTGGAATCTAGAGAGTTATTCCCTGAAACTAGAGCCGATCTCTGGCGGTCGTCAACACAGGCCTCTCCCTCTTCCATTGACGACCTCCCCGACGACGACGACGACCATAAGAACAAGAATGGAAACAAAGATGATGACGACTACGACGTAAGAATCCCACCTTTCCTCCCCCTCCCTATGGCTGGTTCTGACCAGATTAAAACCTTCCTCCCCACATCCCCTAGGCTAAAGTGGGCATTATGACCTAACGGTTACGCGAATCTTATACAAATAAGTTCAGCCACACCACACTTAATTTTAAGAACTTACTTGACAATAGTGAACATCGGATGGTAAAGTGCCACAAAGATGATGAAGCCCAGGTATGCCATCCATATGTTGTCAGCATAGGCGGCCAGTATGAGCGCCCCGCCCTGCAGCAGAGCGCAGGCAGCCAGTGTCGCCTCCCCCAGCACCTCCCAGTTCACTCGCAGAAAGCCGCACCCGAACGCCGCTGCAGCTCCTGTCACACATACAGACGTTTTAAGGAAGAAGCAACGATGATTTAGGTCCTGCGTATTGGCCCGTGGTGGAATTTGGCACAGGGCATGGCTCTGCACATCATAAAAGGCGCTAGGAAAGGATAAAGTCAAACTTGCAATCATTAACTATAGTAAGAATGATAGTACATTACTCCCCAAAACTAGAGGATAGGACCCCTCTCCACCCCTTGACGACCTCCCCAACGACGACGCCAATGACAACATGAACAAAAACAAAGACGATGACAGCAACGACTTGAGAACCCCGCAACACTTTCCCTCTCCCTACCCGTGTCTGGTTTTGACCAGCATAGGACTTGCCTCCCGAGATCCCTAAAGTTCCCGTCAAATCAAGAAGGCCTCCTCTCAAAGCGCGACTTTTTTCTATGCTCTCTTTGTGCAACGCAGTAAACGTCAAATTATGCTGACAGATTCTCCTAATAAAGAGAACGGTTAATCCATCGCTTCCAAATACAAGTGACCTCAATTCGGCGCCCGTTGCCCATGTCGCGCATCGCGTCTCCTCAATGAGTGAATCCTCTGAAGTGATCATGCTAATTTAATTTTATTTTCAAGAAAAATAACAACCTTCAAATGCGCACGTGTTGGGGGAAATAAAGGACAAGCATCGAATCCATCTCAACCCTTTAAAAAAAATTAAATTAAATAAGATAAATAGAAAAGTGCCCACACATGTGTGCTAATACCCCAAACAACTCTATCTTCCCGTTTAAGAAGGTCCATGCTGTTTGGAGCGACCAGTACATCAAGGGCTGGTAAGTGATTACTTTGCCAAAGAAGATACATGTTGACAGTTTATGGTCTTGAACAATACTTACTACCTCTTTTAAGTTTGCATTTTATGGGTTGGTTCAGGGGGCCCTCCTTTTAAGGCTAGAGTGACACAAAATTACCGAATGCTTTACGTACCCTGATCCAAGTAAACAAAAAATTAACATTAAATATCAAACGTTTCACATTTTAACTTAGCAGGTTGACAATCACTAGTTTATTTAATGAAAAATGAATTTGACGAGACCTGATTCCATATTTGGTCCAATTATAAAAGTCCTTTCAGTTCAGCTCATCAGCGCCTGAGGCTACGTTAAACTAGAGAACCTCCCTTAGAAACCTGTTTGTCCGCTGACAAGCCAAACTGAAAGCCACTTTAGATATTTTCTTTTGTTTTGTTTAACTTGGAAAACAATATATCATCAAACACACCATAAACTTAATTCTTAAACTAACAATATCACAGGCGGCGCAGTATGACCTAACCAGTTAAAGCGCCCTGGTTTCTCACGCCGTATGATAACCCGATGGTATGTAGTGTCTGAAGACAACAACTTCCAGTTCCGGATGTTGGCATTCTCAAGGCGGTGAGTTTAGCTTAGAGAACGTTCTGTATCCTGTTTGTTGTTTGTATCGTGCAAATAAATGTGTATTTAATAATTCAGCTTAGAGAACGTTCTGTATCCTGTTTGTATCTGTCATGATGCAAGCGTGCAAATAATGTGTATTTAATAATTCAGCTAAGAGAACGTTCTGTATCCTTTTGTATCTGTCATGATGCAAGCGTGCAAATAAATGTGTATTTAATAATTCAGAGAGAACGTTCTGTATCCTGTTTGTATCTGTCATGATGCAAGCGTGCAAATAAATGTGTATTTAATAATTCAGCTTAGAGAACGTTTTGTATCCTGTTCGTATCTGTCATGATGCAAGCGTGCAAATAAATGTGTATTTAATAATTCAGCTTAGAGAACGTTCTGTATCCTGTTTGTATCTGGCATGATGCAAGCGTGCAAATAAATGTGTATTTAATAATTCAGCTTAGAGATCGTTCTGTATCCTGTTTGTATCTGTCATGATGTAAGCGTGCAAATAAATGTGTATTTAACTAGGAAAACGCTAAAGTCCCGCCGCGTTGATGGATGAGCTTTTTAAAATTTTTAGTTTGCGTGGGATATCTTTACTTTTGCAAGTGCTTTGTTTTGCTGCCTATAGGCATTGTAGGTGATTGTTGTCAAGTTAACCTGTCAATTGGTATTATTTACCGTAAAAACCTTATATTAAAAGCTTTATTTCTATGGATTCTGGCTAGTTTTTTTTCAACTTTTTCTTACAAAAGGTACTACATCACCATCACCTTAATGTCCATGTATAATATGAACGTTGTAGCCCCACCCGTTTGGTCAGAATTGGCCCAAATGGCACGAAAATATCGCACAAAAAATCAAAAAACTTATATTAAAAGCTTTATTTCTAAGGATTCTGGCTAACTTTTTCAATTTTTTCTTTCAAAAGGTACTACATCACCATAACCTTAATGTCCATGTATAATATGAACGTTGTAGCCCCACTCGTTTGGTCAGAATTGGCCCAAATGTCACGAAAATATCGCACTAAAAATCGAAAAAAATCGTAAAAGTACGATATTCATGAGAAATATTTCTTCGATTGTACCCAAAAACAATACACCTCTAAGTTCAGAGATTTCGAAGGTCCTGTCAAATTTTCATCAAGATCGGATATGCCGTTTGCCTGGTAGAGAGTTAACAAACAGACAAAAAAACAAACAAAAAAAACAAACAAAAAAAAAAAACACCCGAGCTAAATTTTTTGGGGGTCAGTGAAATTGAAGTCTTCGCTTCGCTCATCCAATAATTCAGCTTAGAGAACGTTCTGTATCCTGTTTGTATCTGTCATGATGCAAGCGTGCAAATAAATGTGTATTTAATAATTCAGCTTAGAGAACGTTCTGTATCCTGTTTGTATCTGTCATGATGCAAGCGTGCAAATAAATGTGTTTTTAATAATTCAGCTTAGAGAACGTTCTATATCCTGTTTGTAACCGTTATGATGTAAGCGTGCAAATAAATGTGTATTTAATAATTCTACAATATACCTATTCAATGGTTTATTTCTTGTGTGTGTTACCTAACAAGCGTTGAATGATGAGTACATAACAGATTTACTACTGAACTCTTGACGCGCCCTTCAGTCAAACAACATAACTATTTCGGATAGAGTAGCACAACACCCACCAATGACAGTGCAGATGGCTTCAACCCCTCCGTTGTACTTGGTCAGTAACTCCTCGTGAGTTTGTTTGCCGTCGGTTGCAATGATTTCCCACAGCAGTTGGATGTAGAAGAAACCCTGATAACAGCAAAGAAAAGTGTGCTTAGTTTCATCTATGAATGGTAGCACCTAATGTAAACATTAGGCAACACAATGACAATGCAACGCAATGACCTAACGGTTCACGCGCCCCTGCATTTCAAAAACTTTGAAGTAGGCCTAATCAAACATCTTCTATATGTTTTCTTTTTTCTTTTGGTATTACTATCGTTCTGATAATTTTATTTCCTTTTAAAAACTAAAAAACTATACAATTATTAACACCATAAACTCATTTCATTAACTTTCAATATCACAGGCGGCGCAATATAACCTAACCGATCGAAGCGCCCTAGTTTCTCACATCGTCGTTTAGGCTTGCCATCCAATGTAGGGGTTTCATCTAGCTACTACGATGACGAACGCGACGTGAGAATCCCCCATCCCCGCTAACACCACCCGTGGCTGATTCTGACCATATGGGGGGGGGGCATATCTGCTCGAATAGAGTGGCGAATTATGACCTAAAGCTTGACGCACCCATAATACAAATCAACATAAATCCTAAAATTGATCTAGCTTAGTGCAATAAAGAGGGGGGGGGGGGGATCAAGAGAGTTTTTTTAGTGTAGTTTGTACTTGTCTGTTTTATCAATTTAAACGATAACAATGAAGATGACGCCGCCCCACTTTTCCTCCCCCTACCCGTTTCTGGTTCTGAACAGCATGGGACTTTCCCTCCCCACACTTCTAAAACTAGAGTGGTGCATTATGACCTAACGGTTGACGCGACCTTAATCTAAATATACAACAACGAAAAATCTTTAATGCAACTATTGACCCTTTTTTTAAACACATTTTGCCATATAGGGTCGTTGAAAACGGCGAGTGTTAATGATTTGCATAGTAAAGGTGAGATGGAGGGGTGACAAATGACGGATATGACCCAATAAAGACTGTGAAACTGTCACATTATGGCAAACAGTTGATGCGCCCTTTAATTACCCACCTGGTTGAAGCCGCACGTAGCCAACGCCCACCAGATGGACCACTTGACGATATACCAGTTGGTGTAAGCGTCCTTGAAGTCCTGCCACAAGAACTGACTGGCTCGCGCACACTTCTCTAAACATGTCAACAGTGGCTGCTGCAACGAGCCGTCCACCACTTGAACGGTGTAGCCATTCCGTGGAACAATCGTCGCCACGTTCTTCTCGACTAGCAGCCCCTCCCCAGCCGGTACAGTGATGTGCTCGAGTTCTCTTTTGTTGAAGTAAAAACTGCCTTCAACGGGCGGTAGGAAGAATACCCACACGGTGGCCAACAAATAAGCTGGAACACAAGCAAAATGTTTGCAAAAGATCTGGACAAAAGATCAAGTTGAATGGGTCACCAACTCTAAACTGCGGTAAAAATTAGTCCCAATATAATACAGGAGAATCGTGACTATCCCTTATTGCTTGATATAGTTAGCGAGCTCTGGCCATCGACGTAAGAAACTGACCCCTCCTCCTTCCCTTGCCCATGGCTAGATTGACCTCACGGTTGACGTGACCTTTATTCAAATTAACCAAACAAACCAAACACACACGTATTGCGATGTTGTTAAGCTAGTGGTAGTCCATGTATGATCTAGTGAATTCCAGGACATGCTCCACTATGTACACATGGCTAAACGATGCGTCCTAGCAGAAATGCAGTCTGGGTGTAGCTAGTGTAGCACAGTCATACAGAACCTACCTCCTAGTGTGATGTAGTTAAGCTGTTGGTAGTCCATCAGATTAGTGGACACAAGGACCTGGCCAACCGTGTTTGCCAGGAAGCGTCCTAGCAGAAATGCTGTTTGGGTGTAGCTTGTCACTACTTGGAAGTGTTTGCGGTCAACCTTTGCGTAGATGTAAGTGAAGTAGGCGATGTCGGTGGCGTAAAATGTTCCAGCCATAAAACTCATTGCCTGGAGACAGACAGAGGATAAAATATAAATCCTACAAAATTGAAATCACCATCAAGATTCTAGTCTGGATCCCGAGGGCCTAGCCTTGAAGAAACTTTTGTATTTATAAAGTTTTTATATATTTTAGCCATTGTTGGAGTAATATTTAATAGTTAATTGGTAAGCGTAGACAGATTATAACCCAATATAAAACACACAAGATTAAAACTAAAGTCATCTTCCATCTCCCATCTTCCTGGGTAACCAAAATCATGTCTTTCACCGCCAATTAAGGAACCATAAATTAAGATTGTATCCTCCGCTAGTCTCTATTACTTCGAAGAACTGTGAAACCATTATTGAAGTCCAAGTTAAGTCGATGGTGTATGATGTTAAGGGCGGAGAAACTGATCCTAGGGCATTTAGGAGGATCCCTTTCTTCAGGCAAGCCACCCGTCTCGCAGACGACCCTGATGACAACCTATATTATCAGTATACCAGATGTCCCGATTAGACACCTCCTTGAGAATGACAATCACAAGGATCGTAGTATTGCTTCATCCATCCCATATTATGACATCAGTAGTCTTCTTGCCCCTTAGAATAATGTCCCCTTCATAGTTTTGTTCTGACAGTTTCTTCAACACTTTCTAAGGCCCATGATAGCGGTGTTGAAACTTATCAGTCACTAACGAATCAAAGTTAACTTTATCCCCAACTTGTTAACACAGGTGAACCAACCTGCATGGTGGGCACATCCTTGCCAATGACGACGAGGAGGGAGGCGATCCCGCCAGTGATTCCCTGGAGTATGATCACCACTTTGTACCTGAGCGCGTCAGTCACCAGGAACACCAGGACCAGCACAGAGAGGTAGGAGTAGGTGATCACCGGGTAGATCTGCTGGTTCACCTGTCATCGAAGAGAGAAATGTATTATTCTTAGCAATATCCTTTAAATGTTTGAAGAACGTGGTTTAAGATTAGATACATGGTCGTCGAAACATCCAAAATTTAATCGACTTGTGCCCTTTAATCCTACTGAAGATAAATTAATTTTTCATTATAGATTCCCACAGTGGATTTCGAATTTTTCATAATTCTCGACTAATGTTTGGCAAACATTGATTCCATATACTTTACAACCGAGAACGCAAATCAATAAAAAATTCCTTCATAAACGTTACCTCTAACCGTTCAGGTAAAATAAGATCCGCTTAGCGTGTTCACTTGTACCGCACAGCCTAAGCAAGTGCTACTTAAACTCATTTAAATGTAGGCCTATCCTTGTATATACCTCAACATCTGTGAAGTTCTTCCAGGGTCCAACCAGGTACTGAGTGAAGTAGGGTTCTGATGGTCGGAACTCCTTGAGGAAGCCAAACACGCAGAGAATGAGAGACGTCTTGGCCCAGGTCTGCATCCTGACTGTAGTGGGGACTAGGATCGCGCTAGCTGGCAAGTCCTGAACAAAAGGTCAAAAAGAGTAGTATTAGTTTTTGGAGATGATTATAGGTTCGAATGCCCCCCGTCCGGGCCCGGGGTAGAATCGGCCCAGGGCATGGCTCTGTTTATCGTAAAAGGCGAGAAAAGTGATAAAAGTCCATCTTGCAAACATCAGCCAGAAGGCCTAATTAGCGGAGTGACGTGAGAACCAGAGGCGCCCACTTTTCAGAATGACTGTGGGTGCTCAAAACTTAGACAAACTCTACGGGAGGGGGGGTGCCAACTCTGACCAGGAAAAAACGGCTTTTCATGTAAATTCGTGTTTGAACTTTGGCGGACGCTGTGGGCGAAAATTTTGAAATTCAACTTTTTACAGTACGTTTGATGCGTTTTAGAATTAAAATGGGCTGAATACAATACCGAAACAATGTAGTTTTTGTGTAGTCAAAACTGGAAAACCACCGAAAAGAAGTGGTTTACTGACGTAATATATTAAATTACATCTTCTATAGTGGTTGGCACTGGGGGGTGGGAGGGCTTATTGTTAATTTAAAATCAGCCCAACTAAAATTGTATTGGTAACATTGAAAAATAACTCTTGCATATATCATTCAATTCCGTGTGTGGGTGCTTGGGCCCTCCTGCACCCACCGAGCTGGCGCCTATGGTGAGAACCATTCTTTTCACCCTGGTTCTGACCAGCATAGCCCCCTCCTCCTTATTACTCCTGGGCTAGAGTGGCGCATTATGACCATACGGTTGACGCGTCCTTAATCCAAATCAACCATAAAAAAGCTAGTAAAAAGGGGTACTTTTACCCCTCGAAAATAGAGGCAAGCTCTGGCAGTCGTCGTCGGGAAACCCTTCACCATGCATTGACGACCTCCGCGACGGCGACGACCAATTGACAACTTGTTAAGACAATGACTACCGCGACGTGAGAATCCCCCATTCCTCCCCCTTCCCGTGGCTGGGTCTAACGAGTATGGGCCCTTCATCTCCATATCCCCAATGCTGGGGTGGTGCATTATGACCTTACGGTTGACCCGCCCTAAAATCAATTAAACAACCAACAAGTTCTAGACTAGTTCTAGATCTTGATCTATTTATTAAAAGTATCTTCTATTCGATAGATAAACATAAATTGATCCATATTTTTTCTTTTGCTATTATCATAACCATTTCTCTGTAAAAACTAAATAATTAAAAAAAAAACAATCGTATAATATTTCAGGCGGCGCACTATGACCTAATAGGTTAAAGCGCCCTAATTTCTCAGGGCATTATCCATATCCTCTGTGAATGTGAATTATGATTCAAATACAAGTTGAAGGCTAGTTGAAGTTATAATAGTTTCTAGGGTCCTAGGCCGCAATTTTTCAAGTTTTTGTTCTAGTTCTGTTAAAAGTGCTCTAGTATCGTTTCGTTTCACCTGCAGCTGGTTCTGTCCAACACGGCATGAGCCGTCAAGCCCAGTATGGGCCCGGGGTAGAATTGGCCCAGAGCATGGCTATGCTGATCGTTTAAGAAGGCGATTCAAGAGAAAAAGTCCATCTCGCAAACATCAGCTAGTAAGAGGGGAGTATATTAGGGTTTACTCCCCGAAACTAGAGGCGAGCTCTGGCAATCGTCGTCGAGGACACCTCCCCCTTCCCTTGACGACCTCCGCAACGACGATGACACTGACACAACAAACAATGACAAAGACGATGACGACCGCGCCGTGAGAAACCCCCCTTCCTCCCCTTACCCGTGGCTGGTTCTGACCAGCATGGGCCCATACTTCCCAAATACCTAGGCTAGAGCGGCGCATTATGACCTAACGGTTGACGCGCCCTTAGTCTAAATAATCTCAAACCAAACTAAAAGCACTGAAGCAACAAACTATGAACTCTTATTTCCACACCGCACTCAGATTCAGTGAGTGACTAATTGCAACAGCATAATTATTGAACAGAGCATTTGGACATTAATCTGGTCGTACTTCGACTACGATAAGATTTGAAATTCTGCAATGAATTCGGTTTCCGGTACCTTATCAAAGCGTTTGCAGAATCTTGCCTTGCACCGTTGCACGTACAATTCTGGTATGTTTGTGCGTTAGACAGACGAGCATACTAGGATGTGCAGTTGTGTACTCCCTCTCCTACGCAATATCATGGAGCATCAACAACAAAACAAATGTTATAACCACGAGATATGAACTGATTTGAGCAATATATCATGAATACTTTGCGAAATCGTTTGTTTTCTACCTTCACTCCGTTCGACGGCGACGTGAGAACATTCTCCCCTTTTCTCCCCTAACCGTGGCTGGTTGGGACTTTCCTCTCTACATCTCTTAGGCTACAGAAGCGCATTATGACCATACGGTTGACGCGCCCTTAATCCAAATGAACTTAGTACGATAAAACTGTGATGTGATGTATGTTAGCAGAATGTACCAAATATGATGTCTTGCGCATGCAGTTTGATCTTTTCTTTCTCGATTTGTTTAGTCGGGAAACACTTCCATTCAGATGTATAATGCAAAAACAATTCGGAGCTTAACATGTACCCGTCCTGATGGTCTAGTGGTTAAGACGCCTGTCTGGAATTCGGGAGATCCGTGGTTCGATTCCCGGTTGGGGCGGACTTTTTTAATTTCTAAATTGTAGTAAATAAAAGCAATTTGATCTCTCCCAATCATGTGAAGAACTTCTATCACATAATAACGGAGACAAACTTTATAATTTTCTTATTCAAATTAATTCATTTAACCAAATTTAATTCACTATAAACACACTATCTTTATTTTTTTTTAAAATTCCTTTCAAATAAACTAACAACGCGAATGATAACAGTCCAATCTTAATTACTTAGTCAACTTATGGAAACAACACAATCATCAAACACACGCTAAACTTATTGCGTTAACTTACAATATCACAGGCGGCGCAATATGACCTAACCAGTTGAAGCGCCCTAGTTTCTCACGTTTTAGTATTAGTACCAGCAGTTTTAGGGCGCCTTAACAGCTAAGATTATTCGCGCCTCCAAGATAAAACAATTTCTGTAAGTGTGAGTTACCAACATGAATACTTCTTTCCAGGGAGAGGAACGTAAGGAGAGACGCGGGGGGACAAGGGGTGGACAAGACTGTGCGGGTCCGAACCAGCCAAAAGCGTATGGGGAGGGCAGGGGTTCCCCCACGTCGTGGTCGTCTTCGTCTGTGTCATCATCCGTCCGTGTTGTCATCGTCGTCGCCGTCGGGGAGGTAGTCAAAGGGAAGGGGAAAGTTCCCCGACGACGACCCAGAGCTCGCCATTAGTTTCAGGGAGCGAAACTCCCCTACTCACCGGCCAAACCACGAGAAGGTTGCGAGTTTGAATTTGATGATCCTGTGAATGTAAGTCGTCGTTCAAGGCGATGTAAGAGAAAAAGTCCTACCTCGCAAACATCAGCTAGTAAGAAGGTTAGTTCGTCTTTGAAACTAGAGGCGAGCTCTGGCAGTCGTCGTCGTCGGGGAACCCTTACCCTTCCCAACAATGCAATGTTACAATTGCAATAAATGTTAATTTGCATTAAGAATTGTTGACAATATATATTAATGTCTCACGTCGGTCGTGGAATTATCAATTAAATTACACATCTATTCGGTTATAACCATGGGACTTTCGTCCGCCTCGCGACTATGCAACAGGTGAAAATGTAGTTCACAAATGCGACACATGATGAATATGTGATCGATCGTTTGCAGGACGTATAAAATATGGTGCCGTGTGAACGCAATATCTTCCACAATCTTATGAAGAAACTCTATGACAACGGCGATAAACTTTCTAAATTCCTCATTCGAAGTCATTTGTTCATCCAAAATTAATTCACATACAGATATTATCTTAATCATTTTGAAATAAAATAATATTTTCACATTTACAATAAAATCTCTGTACTGAATTATAAACTGGGTTACTTACTTTTACACATTTGTAATTCCCACCATATTTATAATTTTTTTTCTTTATAAACTTGGAAAACAATACATCAAAACACAAACAACAACCCCCACTGAAAATCAGTTATATAACTGAGTGGGTAGACTCTAAATACAATTTATTTATTTATTTATTATTTAATGTTATTAACATTCAATATCACAGACGGCGCAATATGACCAACCCGGGTGAAGCGCTCTTGTTTCTCACGTCATCTATTGACGACTACAATGACACCACGAACAATGTCAAATACAATGACGACCGCGAGAGGAAATCTCCCCCTTTCCTCCCCATACCCATGAGCAGTGTGGGACTTTACTCCCTATATCCCCTCTAGGCTAGAGTGGCGCATAGTGACCCAACGGTTGACGCGCCCTTAACTCATTCAGATCAACATCAGCTAGTTCGAGCAGAGTATCTTTTTTACTCCCCGAACTAGAGGCGAGCTCTGGCAATCGTCGTCGGGGACCTTGCCCCCTTCCCTTGACGATCCCCCGGCGACGATGACAATGACACAACGAACGATGACAAAGACGATGACGACCGCGACGTGAGAAACCCCCCTTCCTCCCCTTACCCGTGGCTGGTTCTGATTAGCATGGGCCCCTCCTCCCCACCCCCCTTAGGCTAGAGTAGTGCATTATGACCTAACGGTTTACGCGTCCTTAATCCAAATAAGCCAAGAAAATCATTCAGAAAATAATAAAATTGGCACGAATTAGGATTTTTAAGCTAAAAATTATCATTTCGTGATTTTTTTTTACATTAATTTTTTATATTTTTTTTTTATATTTTTCATTGTTATATTTAAAAAATTATGGGAAATTTTGGATTTCGAATAAAAGCAACGTTTGATGGTCAAATCTAAATTTTAAGTATATTTCTAGAACAAGATTTTTACGGAATTTTTTGCATATTTTGGATTTTCTGTACCTCAAATACTGGCAATACTAGAGTGCGTTTACTCCCGACTTGAACACATTGTTCTCTTCGAGAGCGGAGTTCTTTTGTATGTCAGCTAATTGAATTCTATACAATTTCAGATTCCGAGGAGCAACACGGCCGATGATTGACAATAGGATTAGACTAGGATGTCATAAAAATATAAAATAAAGTATTGTGATAAATAAGTTTATCCAATACAATCATTAACTCTTGAAATCATTATTAAAATTAAAATAAAATGCTATTACAAAAATGTATGATTTTTTGTAAGTTTTATCCACTTTGAACGAAAAAAATCGGCCTTTATTTACGGTTTTTAAGTATTTTGTCATTATACAAAATAATGTGAATAAATACTTAAAAACCTAAATGATATCCGATTTTTTTCATTCAAAGTGGATAAAACTTACAAAAAATCATACATTTTTGTAATAGCATTTGATTTTGATTTTAATAATGATTTCAAGAGTTAATGATTGTATTGGATAAACTTATTTATTACTTTATGAAGAAATATTTTATGACATCCTTCAGTCTAATCTTATTCTCAATCTTCGGGCTTGTTGCTCCTCGGTATCTAAAATTGTATAGAAATCAATTAGCTGACATACAAAAGAACTCCGCTCTCGAAGAGAACAATGTGTTCTACTGGCGAGTAAACGCACTATAGTAATATTTCAAATTTCCGGGAAAAAAAAACTTTTTTTTGACCGTTTTTACACATTTCAATTTTCAATCTTCTCTAAAAAAGGTACTATTCGTCCTATCGCAAAAAGATAAAAGAATGTGAATTTGAATTCCCCAATTATTTTGAATTTTTTGTTGGCCAAATTAAAAAAAAACTTTAAGTCTAATTTTTCTAAAATCAAAATTGTTATTTCATTATAATGGACGCGTGGTCTAAAAATAAACGTACATTAATAAAAATGCATTCTTATGTGTAAAAAAAAAAATACTATAGATACGCACCAAGATAACATGGTGGATGCAGTTACTACACAATTATTGTTATGTAATAAAAATATGCATTTATTTATATATGGCATTTACCAGCTTGAATCCAATTGCATGCGTTGAATAATGTTATTTTTTCTAGATTGTACCCGACGAGTCTCGTTTTCCTCGTGATCAAGATATTGTCAGGTGTTGAAATGTTATTCTAGACTCGGTCTAGTCTATACGTTATTCTAAAAAACTGGTATACTGGTTTTAAAGACGAGATATACATTCCCGATATCTATTGCAATGCCTTCATTTGTCGCACATTCGGCGCAGTATGGCCGCATTGCAACAGAGTGTGGTATTCTATATTACAGGCTACGTACTATCTAAAATAACATTCTAAATCATTAAAGGGGTATTTAACCGCTAAACTCAAAAAATATATTGCATTCAGGCTAACTAGTAATGAATTTAGCAACCAACAGAAAAATTATTGGGGCCACCATGACCTCCCAAAAAATTGTCAAAAATGACATTTTTTGATCTAGGTCCCATCGGCAAAAATCTCCATAAGAAATAACATGGGGACGATCTTTATGCCCCGTGACCTTGGAGGATTTTGATCCAAAAAAATATTGGCCATTATTGACGTACTCGACATCCTTTTCTGTAAATTCTCTTTATCTTGTTTTGTAATTTGGGCAAGTAGTTCGGTCAAAATATGCTGATTACCAAGATGGGGTGTGATTTGGGAATGCATATTTTTGCGTGTTTGAGGGTATATTTGGGCACAGTTTCAAGACACGATGTTATAAAGGGGCATTTTAGATTGTTACTATGCTTTAGTATATATGTGGACCAAAAAAGAAGCAGGTTAAAGCCGATTTAGGAAATTTTCTAAAACACCAATTTTTGCCAATTTCTGGATCAAAAAAATTAAAAAATTCGTATTCAATCACAGTTACAAAAGATATAATTTTTTAAACGATCATTTAAGTGTAGTATTGTGCTATAGATCACGTGGTAAAAAATAATATTTGAGGTTTTAGCCCCTTTAAGTTTGTTACATGAAATTATATGCACTTTATGGATTCTTTGTGTCTTGAGTATTATTTTTTTATACCATTCAAGTAAGATGACTTTATCTTTACTGAACCGGAACCACTCGAGAACAGCAGAACAGCAGAACAAATAGCGCCTAGGATGAAGTTAACATTCTGAGAAACATTTTAAACTGCAAGAAATATTAAATTCAAAATAGGCTGAGAAAAACTCATATCAAATCATATTTTGAATGTCAGGCAGTGAATTCATGCAGTGGCCCAGGTATAACGAGGAAAGAGATAAAGTCCATCTCGCAAACATCAGCTAGCAATTAGGGGAGTACTATCTGAAACTAGAGGCGAGTTCTGGCAGTCGTCGTCGTAGACCCCTCCGTATCCCCTTGACGACCTGCCCGACGATCACGACAACACGAACGATGACAAAACAAAAGACTATGACGACCGTGACATAAGAACCAATCCTTTCTTCCCCCTTCCCGTGGCTGAACCCACATACCGGTTAGAGAAGAACTTTATGACATGGCGGTTGACGCACCCTTAGTCCTAATAGAGTCAAACAAATAATTCTCATTCAAAGTAATTTCTTTAACCAAATTTTATTCACATCAACCCCCGCCTGGGCCTGGAGGTAGAATTGGCCCGGAGCATGGCTCTGCTCATCTTACACGGCGATTTAAGAGAAATAGTCCACCTCGCAAACATCAGCTAGGGAAGAGGGGAGTATATTACTACCCGAAACAAGAGGCGAGCTCTGGCAATCGTCGTCGGGGACGATTCCCCTTTCCATTGACGACCTCCACGACTACGATGACCATGACATACAAAGAACGACGACAAAGACGTGGGAACCCCACTTTCCTCCCCTACTTGTGGCTGGTTCTGACCAGCATGGGCCACTCCGCCCCATATCCCCTAGGCTAGAGTGGCGCATTGGTCTTACGGTTGACGCGCACAGAATCCGAATAAACTAAATTAACACATCAAACACATAGCTATCATTATTCTTTGAAATAATTTGTCCTTCTGTTTTTAATATCTTCCCAATAAAATTATTTTAATTTTATAAACTTTGAAATCAATATAACCATAATCACATCACAAAACCATTTTAATGACTTTCAATATCACAGGCGACGCAATATGACCTAACCGGTTGAAGCGCCCTAGTTTCTCACGTCGTCGTCAGTTAATGCCCACATGTCATATGGTGTTGCTCAACAGTAATCCGTTCAGCGACATTTTACGTTTTACCAGTTGGGGAGGATGTGCAGCACCACCGCAACCGCTTTCACGTGGTGCTAAACAAGATTCTTCGAGTACCTTTCAATGCATCGAGCTGACAGATCATACACATCTCTAGAAGCGGTACCAAATCCCCTAGTTTCTGCAATTGCCCGCATTGTTCCGAGAAGAAGCGACGTATTCCCGCGCCCCATTGCAGCTCATGGACCTCGTTTCTTGCCTCCGCTTCGTCAGACATGGAGTAATGGTGCGTGAGAATGCGTGATTATGCGTGAGTGTGCGTGACGTGTCTTCGCTTGACCGTGACGTGAGTCAGTATTCATTCAGTCCTAGTGTGCGTGAGTGTGCGTGACAAGTATTTCCTTGACCGTGACGTGTCAGTATTCATTCAGTCCTAGTGTGCGTGACAAGTATTTGCTTGACCGTGACGTGAGTCAGTATTCATTCAGTCCTTTACCTCAGCATATTACAACAGTGTTCTCTGCCAAGATTGTGGCGAGGAAACGTGTTGAAGGCTTTTTACGATCTGACCTTGACATAATATTATGAACCAGTCAGTATACGTATGGTAATGTGTAGGTCGTGCGGTCATTTGTAAGAATGTTAGTTATAATGTGGGTGTTACCAATAAGTTACGAGACCGGCAATCCTGACTGAAGGTTTTTTCCAAGGTTTTCCTCATTTGTTAATTCGTATGGTCTTATCCGCAACATGCCTGAAGAGGTTCACACCGGTTAAATTTGATGTGTACCTTATAGCAGGCATCCCTCAAAAATGTTTGCTTATTTATTTGTTACAAATTGTCCTTGTTTGTGTATTAGTATTTATTACACACACAAAATTACTCGTTGGTCTTGTGGTTAGCGTACCTGCTTCCAATGCAGATGGTCCAGGGTTCGATTCCCGCCAAAGTCAGAAGATGTATAACATCTGATTTGGACATAAGTCCATCAGTTCTTGTCTTAGGAGTTTGTAAACGGTGACTTTGGAGCCGTCCTAGCAACGAAGCACATAATAAAATCAGAGTTGTTCTGAATCGGCCTTGTAGATTCTGGCGTTGATCCGCTGGTGTTCGCACTGTCCATACCACTGATGGCTGTATTTCTATTAAAAATATTGATCTTTGGTGGTTATCGCTCACTCGTCGATTGCGTCGGGGCCTACAGGGTTGGCTTGGTCGTTTTGATTGACTGCTCCCCACTGAAAATCAGTTATATAACTGAGTGGGTAGACTCTAATTACAATTTAATTATTAATTAATTTATTAATTATATCAAAATTTACTGTTCGCGCTCAAATATGCCACCTCCAAACTTCAACCACTGCATTCGGTTTGGTTCCTTTAAAAGTTGCGTCCTAGTATAGTCATCGTCGGGTATAATCCCCGTTCCCGTTTCTTGAAGACGGCGGCGACGACGACGACGACGACGACGACGACGACGTGAGAACCCCACCTTTCCTCCCCCTCACCGCGGCAAGTTCAGACCAGCGTGGAGTTTTCCTCCTCATAACCCCTAGTCTAGAGTGGTGCATGATTATGACCTAACAAAATGTCAACCACATCATTTTAGTAATCAACTGCCTGCAGCTTTGCTTTGCGCTGCTGATTGACAAGTACATGCGGAAGTTTTGCGATGCTACTGGTTCTGGAATCCCCCCACCCTCCGCTCACTCCACATTACAGACGATGAACAGCGCGAAGCCGTAAAGGTTGAAGAGCCAATAAATCTCAGCGTCACGTCGTTGCTGACAGCCTGACAGCTTACACTCTCTTGGGAGGTGCCACCCACGATACGTCCATTGCTTCAAGGTTGTTCAGTGAACCGAGGAGTCGAGAGTGCGACCGAGGTAGCTGATGTTGTTACGTAACTAATACTTAGTAAATGGTGTTTAATTGCATAAACTTAAAACGCCAAATTAGAAGTCTTTTTCCATCATGTTTTGTGCACTTTTCTCCCCATTTCACTAAAGGGTGAGTTTAAAGATGTTTCATTTCGCGATTTTTCGCGATATTACGGCTTTAAAAGGCAGCCATAATTACTTTGCTTAATGCGTGTTATACGCCCAAAATGAGGTAACTTAAAAAAAAAAATACCAAAGTTAGTAAATAAAGCTAGTCTGGTAATTTTCATAAATACGATTTGTATTTGTCGCCGTGGCAGGTCGAGCTGCAGTCTTAATGAAGAATTCCCAAAATCACCGCTAGAGAGGTCTAACTTGGCCAACTAGCGCCACTAGAATTTCATTTTACTAAGAAACTTTTTTTCATTATTCAACGAATGACGATAAAAAAATAATGCTTTATACGCTATTTTTGAAATATTAGTTTATTTTAATAATGTTATGTTAAGAAACACATTCTACTAATAATCTTCACGTTCACATGTGAGCAAACTCGATCCTCCACCACCTTGCTACTGCCTTTGCTGGAATACCACCCATGAAAACTATAATCCCTATCATTAGAGTGGTGCAATTGACCTGACGTTTACATCCCTTTTAAAACAGTATTCAGTTTCGTTAATTGTACTTGCATTCAATCCATACAATTTTATTTACAATGCGTTGTGTACACCCGGCGTCAGAAGTCAATCAAGGGCTTGGTAACAAGACCCCTTGATATACTTCTAAAGCTGGGTGGGTGAACATAGGAATGAATGGTAGACTACATGTTTTAAACGTTTTGCAAAATTTTAATGATACTATTCTCATTTTGGTGTATACATAAGTCAGAAAACTTAGGCGTGTGCACCTGATGCTTAAGTTTGCCATTTACTAAGAACTTTCTCAAGCTCAAACAAAAAAATAAAATTGCAACAACTCGCGAGGCCAATTTTTTTTTTTAAACTCAGTTTAAATAAGGTTTGCCAAACGCTAGATTCAGAAGAATACGACGATTATTTCCTACCCCTACTCGTCACTAATTCTGACCAGCATGGACAACTCCTCCCACATCTCTTTGGCTAGAGTGGCGCATTATGACCTAACGGTTGACGCGCCCTTAATCCAAAAAAACTTAATAAACTTTTATTATTCAGCAGTACGTCAAGTGTAAAATTTTAGGTTAATTCTTCTGAAGAAACATTTGTACGATTTCCATTCAAAAACACAATTTTTCTTTTGCTATTAATATCATCATCACTTTCTTTCCTTTTATGAACTTAGAAAACAATATTATTATCAAACACACCATTATACTCATTTTATGACCCCTCGACGACGATGACAACAATGACACCACGAACGATGACGAAGACAATGACGACCGCGACGTGAGAACCCCCTTTCCTCCCCTTACCCGTGGCTGGTTCGAACCAACATGGCCCCCCCCCCCCCCCCCCCCCCCCCCCCTAGGTAAGAGTGGTGCAATATGACCTAACGGTTAACGCGTCCTTAATCCAAATAACAAAAAAAAATCATTTTATTAACTTTCAATATCACAGTTGGCGCAATATGACCTAACCGGTTGAAGCGCCCTAGTTTCTCACGTCGTCATGTTTGTCGTGTGGGACTTCTCGTCTCGATTAGCCAAAGTGCATAAATATGAGACGTTAAGCAATATCCAACCAACCAATCAATCAATCTAATGACTTCGCCCACTCCTGTACTTAGCTCATCTAATTGTTAATCGTTGAACTAACTCGCACACGCATACACGCATACAGACACGCACACGCATTGCAGACACACGCACACGCAATGAATATCAATCTTGCTATGGAAATGCTTCGGGATTTAAATGCTAATTATCGCATTCTATAATTGGATGAGCAAAGCGAAGACTTCAATTTGACTTTCTGTTTTTTTCTTTGTTTTTTTCACTTACGTTACCCCAAGAAAAATAGCTCGGGTGTTTTGTTTTTTGTTAGTTTTTCTGTCTGTTCACACGCTACCGGGAAAACGGCATATGCGATCTTGATGAAAATTGGAGGGGACCTTTGTTTTCTTTGAACTTAGACTTGCTACGTTTTTGGGTACAATCGAAGAAATATTTCTCATGATTATCGTACTTTTACGATTTTTTTCGATTTTTAGTGCGATATTTTCGTGACATTTGGGCCGATTCTGACCAAACGGGTGGGGCTACAACGTTCATATTTCACATGGACATTAAGGTAATGGTGATGTATTGCTTTTTGAAAGAAAAAGTTGAAAAAATTATCGAGAAACCATATAAATAAAGGTTTTAAATTAAGTTTTTTAAGGTATTTAATAACAATTAAGAAATAACACTAGAAACTTGACAACAATCACGTACAATGCCTTCAAAAAACACTTGAAAAGTAAAGAGATCCCACTCAAACTAAAAACTTACAATAAAGTTCATCCATCAACGCGATTAAAAAAAGCGCTTGCGAAGCTTCCTAGTATTATATATTTCCCGCGTGTGGCTGGATCTGTCCTTCCATGGTATCTTCCTCTAACCGTGTATATGATGCCTGCGCATCACTTCCATGCAATCACAAGGAGAACTTCTATCATGCTATAAAACGGCTCGAAACTTGCTTTTACTTAGATGTATAAGTTTAAAAGCTATAGTGTTATGTTACAAAGAATTCCAAGAAGAGAGTGCCCAAGGTTAGCAGGGGTAAGAGAAAGGTAGGAAAACCAAGAGATAGAAATTAAACACAGCCTGGCCCAACTACCATCGAGAACACTACAGCTTGAGGGGTGCAGAGAAGGGCGCGCATTTCATACTGGCCGTAACCTCACCACGTGAGCCAAATGACGGTTATGCCAATGACCATGCACCTGCAGTACACGATCTGTGTTTTTAAAAGTAGCCTCAGTGGCGCCAACGATTCTCAGACTGATCGTGACGCGCATACATCCAGGGCAAAAATAAGTTGAGAGCGAAAATTAGCACCCCGCCTCAACCTCCGCAAAGGACATCTCGCCACGTGCTTTCTTAAAAACGAGTTAACCAATGGAACGACTGGCCACCGCCCTCAAGACTGCCTAAAGTTGATCACTTCCTTCCCTGTGCAGGAGCATTATGGGGATAGACCAACTGCATGTGCTAATAGATTGTTTCACGTGCTTTATCAAGGCTTTCGTCGAGCCAAATTCCAAGATTTTGATGTTTTAGCAAGATATTTGCTAGCTATCGACGCCATTTTCTTGTTGCCAATTTTAACAATACAAGATAAACAAAAATAATTGAGAAATTTCTTCGAGAGATCATAATGAAAACTGATATGGAAGTTAGGAAGAAAGAAATATTATATAAAATATAAGCAAGCTGTGTATTTTGGACGTTGTCAATGAAGGAGCTGAACAATTTGTGTCATTGGCATAACCGGCAGCTAAAAAAGCCAAGATCCCCAAATCTGATCATTAGTTTAGAAATAAGACGGGATTAAAAAAATAAAAAGTTGTTATAGAAATCATTTGTATCATCTTCGTGTATTTATAATCTAAGAAAACAACTCAAAAACAATTAAAACAATAAAAAAACGCATTAACTTAATACATTATTGGCATGCCCACACTGCCTTATAAAATTCGTCCACCTACGTCTCGACTCTCACGTAGAGATAAAGGTGGTATTAGGCCACACACGTCTAACTCACGGATATTGTTCCCAGACGTGACACATGTGATGTACCTTTAACCGTACATCATATGCTTGCAGAATATACCAAATATCACGCAATTCGATCTCTCCCAATCATATGAAGAACTTCTATCATATGATAACGGCGACAAACATTCTAAATTTCTCATCCAAAGTAATCTATTAAATCTATTTAATAATATATAATATATAATAATAAAAATCTATTTAATTAAATTTAAAAAATATTTAATCAAAATTTAATTCACATCATACACATTTCTTAAATTTACTTATTTTTATTTTCATAAATGACTATTACTATCATCATCATTTTATTTTTGGATGAGCGAAGCGAAGATTCCATTTCACTACACTGGAGAAAAAAATCCGGAATGTTTTTTTTTTTTTCTTTTTTCTTTCTTTCTGTATTTTTGTCTGTTTGTTAACACGATTCCGGCTAAACCGATACTCCGATTGCAATGAAATTTTATGGAGACCTTCGAAATCTCTGAACTTAGAACTGCCACGTTTTTGAGCGCAATCGGGAAATTTTTTCACATAAAAAACGCAATTTTACGATTTTTTTCGATTTTTAAAAAATTTCTTCGACTTATAACACCTACATGCTTTATCCGATTGTAATGATTTTTTCACAGAACCTTAATTTTATGAATTAAGATATTCGTGTGAAATTTGAGCGTAATCTAAAAATTATTTCTCATGAAAATCAAAATTTTATGTTTTTTTTCTTTTTAAAAAACAATCCTTTGACTTGAACACCTACGTGCTTTATCCTATTGTAATGATTTTTTAACAGAACCTTAATTTTTTATTTAATTTAATTTAATTATAAAATTAAGTTAATTTTTTATATAATTTAATTTAATTAAAAAAAATCTTCGACTTAGTAATGATTTTTTCACAGAACAACAGAAAATCCGCGTAACACATGGCATCTCAATGCACCATATACGCTCATCCAACAACGCGGCGGGACTTAAGCGTTTTCCCAGTGTTATATATAGGCCTACACTTAGAAAACAATCTAATCATCAAACACACCATTAACTCATCTCATCACATTTCATTATCACAGGCGGCGCAATATGACCCAACCGGTTAAAGCACCCTAGTTTAAGTCGTCGTAATGGATTCATGTCAGAATTAAAAAAAAAAAAACATTAATAAAATCACCTGTCAAGAGAAAAAGTCAACCTCGCAAACATCCCCTAGTAAGTGGCGAGTATATTATTCCCCAAAACTAGAGGCAAACTCTGGCAATTGTCATCGGGGACACCTCCCCTTTACCTTACCCCCGGCGACGGTGACAATGACACAACGAACGATGACAAAGACGATGACGACCGCGACGTGAGAAACCCCCCTTCCTCCCCTTACCCGTGGCTGGTTCTGACCAGCATGGGCCCCTCCTCCCCACCCCCCCTTAGGCTAGAGTGGTGCATTATGACCTAACGGTTGACGCGTCCTTAATCCAATTAAACCAAGACCTCCCCAAAGACGACGACAATGACAAAAAGTATGATGACGAAGATGATGACGACCGCGACGTGAGAATCTCCCTATATCTGTGGCTGGTTCTGACCTGCATGGGCCCTCCTCCCCATATCCCCAAGGCTAGAGTTACCCATTATGACCTAACGATTGAGCCCTTAACCAAATAAACAAAAAATATTTTTTAAACATTGCAGAGATTAATGAATAATATTGTCATATGAATATTGCACTTTAAATAAAATTATTGTGATTTTATGTTTTTTATTATTATCGTTTTACTTTATACCAAGCATATCTCAAGAGAAGACTAGCGGTAGAAGCCCCCCCCCCGGACCCCCCCCCCCCCCCCTCCCCGGTCACCTTTTATGTGGATGATGATGCAGTCGAGGTATTTGCCTTTCACAATGCAATAAAATAAAATACATCTTACGATCTTGCTGTGAGAATTTTACATTCGAAGTAATTCGTAATCAAACCTTTGTTAACGTAAACAATATTTTATTATTCATAAAATAATTAATAATGTTTTTTGCTATCTCCATTACAGTTATCATTTTCTTCCAAAAATAAACAACCCTAATTTTTAAATAATACCCTACAAAACACAGGGGGTGCAACATGACCTAACCGGTTGAAGCGCCCTAGTTTCTCACGTCGTGCATCCATCTTCATTATGTTACATTGTTAAATGCAATATAAATAAATAACAAATTCAATTATATAAACTTACAATATCATAGGCAATGCAGCAACCCGGTTGACGCGCCCAAGTATCTCAAGTCGTGTTTTACTGGACGGTTCTGAACTGTGCAAAAAATAAAATCGTTCTTTCACCACCTTACAATAGATATCACCAATAAAAAAATCACTGTTTTCCGTAGAAGATGGGTTCAATAAACTAAAACCGCTCCTCCGTCAACGTGGCTGTGTCTGCGAGAAGAATGGCTTGTACTCTGTGTGTATCTCCGGTCACATTGTCTAGGTACAGCGTCAACCTCCTCTTCTTCCTCTCCGTGGTTACCCCCACCACTCTCCATCTCTTACGTGACTCACAGATGCAACACCCATCGTGCAGAGGGGAGAAGAAAATATGTGATTAGTTGTCGGCAAACGGGATTTATTGAACTTGCCTTACGTAAGCTAATACTTTACTACAACACAAGCAAATTGAAGTGGAATTAACATTCATCGTTTGGCTATTCGGTAAGGCGGGAGTGGTGAGCTAATTGGAGGTTATAATGTATTATTTATATATTAATTGTATCGTGTTTTACGTAAGGTTTTCACGGATAAAACGGGACATAATCAATACATTTGGGTTTACGTGTAACAAGAAAAATTTATTTAATAACATTTAGGACAGTTGCCCTGACTGTTATCAAGTTAACAACATACAAAATTAATATAAAGACAAATAGTAAACAATGAAAACAAAAAGAAAGAATATATAAATAAATCCAATGGACAGCATTACGTAACAGATCTTTGAGATGACCTCAGAAGGCGTTATGCAGGTGTTGTATATTATTTAAATATTAATTGTATCGTGTTTTTAAGTAAGTTTTTCACTTATAAAATCTTACATAATACAACTTACGGGTTTACGAGTAATCAAAAGTTTATTTACCAACGTTTCGGGCAGTTCACCTGTTCATTATCAAGTTAACAGCATACACATAAAAACAAAGAGAAACAAGCAAGACAAAAGAAAGAATATATAAGACAAATCCAATAAACGGCATTACGTAACAGATCTTTGAGATGACCTCAGAAGGCGTTAGACAGGTGGAGCTTCAGGTGGCTTTTATCTTCTTCTATCCACTCTAGCCGGAGGAAGAATTGCATTTTCCTTTGTTACTTAGGGTAATATCGGAACCATATAGCTCCAGTCTCCAGGTATCTTAGCATCCTAACACACAATAATACAATACAATAAATACAATTATACAATTATACAATGCAATAAATCAGTACAATACTTAAACATATAAATATAATTCATATAATATACAGATTAAAAACGAAAAGGCTTTCATGGACAAATGATGGATTGGAAAACATATTTGGGACTATAGACGACGTATATTATATATTTTATATTTAATATTTGACTTAATTTTAATAAACAAAAATATATTTTTAACGATTAAGAAATAAATCAAATAATATATCAATCGACATACTTAAATTCTCGCCTGGTAATCAATATTGTAGTACATTTTGTAAATTAAGTACCCCTGTCTGGGCCCGAGAAAGAACTGGCCAACATCATAGCTCTGCTAATCGTAAAATGCAATTCCAGAGAAAAGTCCGTCTCGCAAACATCAGCTACAATGTAAATGAGTATGTTTCTCCCCGAAACTAGAGGCAAGCTCTGGCGGTCGTCGTCTGGGACCTCTCCCCCTTCTCTTGACGACATCCCCGACGATAACGACAAGACGATGACGACCGCGAAGAGCGAACCCCCAACCCCCCGTGGCTGGTTCTGACCAGCAAGGGTCCCTCCTCCCTATAGCCCCTAGGCTAGAGTGACCTTACGGTTGACGCGCCCTCAATCCAGATAACCTCGTAACAAGTCCAAGTTCGATCTGGCAACACCTGTGTTAAGGTGACCGTCTGTGCCCGCTATGACCGCCTATCTATAATGGAAGTACATCAGGAGTAACTCTTCCTCGTAGAATCTCTAGATTCACTCCCTTGCTTCCTCGAGATATTATAATATTCTGATGTAAGAAAATAATAATTAAGCTTGAATTTCCTCATTGTCATCAGTAAGGCCTATTCCAGGTATTTTTGTGGCATCTTGCTCTTCCTTAAAGTGTTGCTAACTACATCACAGGTTGCCAATGTCTGTGATTCCTTAGTATACTATACACCGCCGTGTGGGCCCGGGATCTCCACCCCGGTACACCGAGGGTCCGAGCATGGCTCTTCTAATCGTAAAAGGCGATTCAATAGACAAAGTTTATCTTGCAAACGTCAGCTAGTATGTAAGGGAGTATTTATTACCCTTCGAAACTATAGGCGAGCTCTGATAATTGTCGTCAGGGGCACCTCTCTCTCCCCTGATGGCTCTGCTTATTGTAAAAGGCGAGAAAAGAGGAAAATACCATCTTGATAACACATCTAGCATAGAAGAGTGTGTGACTCCTGAAAACGAGAGGCGAGATATGTCCGTCGAAGTGAGAAATTGATCCCAAAGCAGCCACTAAGCCAACATGCCAAGGCTAGGACGGACAACAGCATTAAACAAATCTAACAATTCTTACATTAATGTCTTCCAGAGCTTCAATGCTACATGCTTCTGCTCATAAGATTAAATAATCCTATTAAATGCAAAGTAGTTTAGCAGACTAAATATAAAACTTATGCAAGATGGAAAACCTGTTGCTTTTACATGGGTGTAACTGTTCTGCATGCCGGCTGGGGCCGAGCCAGCAGAATTAACGTATGCAATGTGGCGCACGCAGTTTAATCTCTCCCAATAATATAAGAAGAACATTATATCATATGATAACGACGACAAAGTTTCTACATTTATCATGCAAAGTTATTTTTTTAACAAAATTTAATTCACATCAAATACATTCCTTTATTTATTTATTTCCATTCAAATAAATAATTTTTCTTTTGCTATAACTATCATCACAATCATTTTTTTTCTTTTATAAACTTAGAAAACAATATAATCATCTACACGCTTGACCTAACCGGTTGAAGCGCCCTAGTTTCTCACGTCGTCGTTGTCAATCAAATTGAGTCTACTGGGGCGAACCAGCAGACTAACTGGAGTTATCTTCTTTTAAAGATTGATTGATTGATTGATTGATTGATTGATTGATATTTGAAGTGAAACCTTATCTTCCTTCCAACAGCCCAGACTGCATCCAGTGCAAGAAACACATCCAATATCGAGAGACGGTTGTTATATGCTACACACACATGTTACGTAAGGGGACTAGGGGTACCGACTATACTCAGCACTTGATCCCCTCCCAATCATATGTAGAACTTTATCTTAGGATGGCAACTGCGACAAACTTTAAATTTCTCGTTCGAACTAATATGTTGAACTATGCAAATATAATACAAATAATTACATTTCATTCTCAAATCATATCAAACCAATATGATTGTCATACACAAAACAAACCTAAATTATAAACCAGGGATCCAGCTCAGATGGATTTTTTAATGAGCTGAGCTATCGAGCTGAGCTTTTAATGAGCCGTGAGCTAGTGAGCTGGGCTTTCGAGCTGAGCTAATGAGCCGTGAGCTAGTGAGCTGGGCTATTCGAACTGAGCTAATGAGCCACGAGCTAGTGAGCTGGGCTTTCGAGCTGAGCTAATGTGCCGGTGAGCTAGTGAAGTCTGGGCTTTGAACTGAGCGCTAATGAGCCACGAGCTAGTGGAGCTGGGCTTCGAGTGAGCTATTGGGCTGAGCTGAGGTGAGCTGGGAACTGAGCTGAGCTGGAACAAGTGAGCCAGCTCACTAAAATATGTGAGCTGTAGGCAAATGAGCTGAGCTGAGCTGGAAATGAACTGAGCTGAGCTGGAACAAGTGAGCCAGCTCACTAAAATATGTGGGCTGTAGTCAAATGAGCTGAGCTGAGCTGGATCCCTGTTATAAACTTTGCAATAGCAAAGACCGAAAGAAATGTTTTTAACAAAATTTAATTCACATCAAACACATTCCTTTTTTATTTATTTCCATTCAAATAAATCATTTTTCTTTTGCTATTACTGAGCATGGCTTTGCTAATCGTACAAGTGGTCCACCTCGCAAACATCAGCTAGTAAGAGCGGAGTATATTACTCCTCGAAACTTAGAGTCGAGCTATATGGCAATCGTCGTCGGGGACACTTCCCCCTTCCCTTGACGACTTTTCCGATGATGATGATGACAATGACACCACGAACGATGACAAAGACGATGTAGACCACGACGTGAGAACCTCTCTTTCCTCCCCCTACTCGTGGATTATTCTCAGCAGCATATTAAGCCCTTTCTCCCCATACCCCTGAGCTAGAGTGCCGCATTATGACATAACGGTTGACGTGCCCATACTCCAAATAAACTTTTAAAAAATATGCAAACCCAATCATGTATAAAAAATTCTCAAAGTTTAAAAAATACTCATTAAAAATTAAATTGTTTGTTCCCATTTTATTTACATGAAAATAATATAATCTTTTTATTGATATCACTATCATATTTACCATTCTATTTTAAATTATACACTGAGAAAACAGTATAAAAAACATAAAACAAATCCTACATACTAACAAAAGCACAGGCAGCGCAATATCACTTACAGCGTTGAAACATCCTGGTTTCTGACGTCGTCGTCTGTCGGAATTACTCATGCTGATATCGTTTCAAGAACGATTCATCCACGTCTGGGCCCGGGGTAGAATAGGCCCAGAGCATGGCTCTGCTAAAAGTAAAAGGCGATTCAAAAGAAAAAGTCCACCTCGCAAACATCAGCTAATAAGATGGGGATTACTCCCGAAACTAGAGGCGAGCTCTTGCAATCGTCATCGGGGTTACCTCTCGACGATGATGTCAATGACACAACGAACGATGACAAAGACGATGACGACCTCGACATAAGAATCACCCCTTCCTCTCATATCCCCTAGGTTAGAGTGGCGCATTATGACCTAACAGTTGACGCGCCCTCAATCCAAATAAACAATACACAAACTAAGTTAGTCCACAAACTTCATTGTTTTGACGTGTTCAGGTAAGAAAATAATACTTCACTCCCCCTCCTGGGCAGTTTCTAATCATGCCCGGGACCTTTCTCTTCCGATCCTACAAGGCCCGGAGATAGGCAACGACCATCTTGCAAACATTATCTGAAAGGAGATAAGTATATTACTCCCCGATAATTGAGGCGAGCTCTTATAGTCGTAGTCGAGGACCCTACCCCGCCACTCGACGACCACTGCGACGATAACAATGATGATGAAGACGACAGAGACTTGAGAACCTCACTTGACTGTGGCTGGGTCTGTCCAGCACGGTTGTGTAATCAATACAGAGTGCGCACAATGACCTTACAGTTGACGCACCCTCAGATCCAAACAACTACCTACGTTTACTCCAGTTTGGCTGCAACTATCACCTTCACATAAGAGTGGTACGACACTACATCAACCAGACGAGGACCACCATACAAAATTAATACTCAACTGTAGACTCCCCCACTGAAATCGGAATGTTAGTTTAGTATTGAGTCCTGAAAATGGTCCTGTCAACGTCCCCTTCTAACTGTGTCGTTCTCGTTCCAGATGTCAAGAGTGGATTCAAGCAACGATTGTTCGATTTAAAGTCAGGCATCTTAAGATGTGGTGCACAATAACAAAAAGCGTAGTGTGATGCCCACACTGACTAATAAAATTCGTCCACCTACGTCTCAACTCTCACGTAGAGAAGAGGTGGTATTGTCCAGAATTCGTATAGACCACACACGTCTAACTCACGGATATATCCTAATCAGAGAAAAGGTTATTCCCATGTGACACATGAAGAATTTACCATATACGATGCCTTGCGCACGCAATTTGATCTCTCCCAATCATATGAAGATCTTCTATCACATGATTACGGCGACGAACTTTCTAAATTTCTCATTCAAAGTAATTTATTTGACAAAATTTAATTCACAACATACATATTTATTTATTTATTTATTAATTTATTTATTTTAATTCAAATAGTTGGCTTTTGTTTTGGTAATACCATCATCACCATATTTTCTTATATATTACCTTTCAATACCACAGGCGGTGCAATATGACCTGACCGGTTGAAGCGCCCTAGTTTCTCACCTCGCCGTATTTTCTTTCTGTTCTTACTGCAGGCTACGTAGTGGTCAGGAGTGGGAGAGGCGAGGTGTCCCTGTGCAGGTAGCCCTTGGCAAATTGTCAGTACTAAGTAATGAGTGAACAATGTTGGCAACAGATATGGTGTGATCACAATATGTTTATTACCTAGCCAGCACATCA
Source organism: Sweltsa coloradensis (assembly GCA_024449915.1). Taxonomy (NCBI): domain Eukaryota; kingdom Metazoa; phylum Arthropoda; class Insecta; order Plecoptera; family Chloroperlidae; genus Sweltsa; species Sweltsa coloradensis. Next base: position 84,545 of record JAMZAV010001272.1, on the reverse strand, counting down.
TGATCATACCTCGTAAACTGACCTGATAACAAAAAATAAAATAAATAACTTGTCGATCACAGCCACTGCGTTGTAAACGAGGAATTTTAATATACGAGGAAAGTGCCAAGTATTGCTAACCTCGAGGAAGGTTGTGCTAATGTAGTGCTGCCCTTAAGCTATGAGACGCAATATGACCTTACGGTTGAAGCGACCATAATCCCCCCAAAAGAATCAAACCCAAGCGTGTGAAAAACTTTGTCAAAATTTCAATATTCCTCATTAAAAAATTATTTTATTTTTACAATTCAATTTACATTAAAATAATATCATTTATCAATAATAAAAAAATCATTTTATTGTTATCACTGTTATCATTTTTAATTATATTATTTACTTATGGAGTTTTCCATTGGCATGCACTCGGCGAAAGCAGAGATGTCATTGTTGTCAACCTCCACTTGAATAAGATTATAAAACTGAACAAATGAAAAGACAAGTGGCAATCCAGTGCGCACTAGGGCGCACTAGTGCGACTTGAGTGCGGCCAATGGAAAACGCCATTAGAAAACAATATAAAAACAAAATACAAATCCCACTTACTTACAATATCACAGGCAGCGCAATATGACTTAAATCGTTGAAACACCCTGGTTTCTGACGACGTCGTCCATCGCAATTGTTGCTTCAGACAACGTTCAAAGACGACTCATTCACGTCTGGGCCCGGGGTAGAATTGGCCCACTGCATGGCTCTGCTTAATCCCGCCTTACAATAAAGACCCTTATCTATCTATCTATCTATCTATCTATTAATCGTAAAAGGCAAGGAAAGAGGAAAGGCCCTTCTCGCAAACATCAGCTGTTAGTAATGGAGAATATTAAAACTCCGAAAACTAGAGGCGAGCTCTAGCGGTTGTCGTCGTGAAACTCGCCCCTTCCCTCGATGACCTCCTGATCGTTAAAAGAGAGAAAACAGTTAGATCAAAGATGACAAAGACAATGACGACCGCGACGTGAAAACCCCCTTTCCTCCCCTTATCCGTTCCTGGTTCTGACAGCATGGGCCCCTCCTCCCTCGCCCCCCCCCCCCCTAGGTTAGAGTGATGCATTATGACCTAACGTTTGACGCGTCCTTTATCCAAAAATAATGAACGTCTAACTATCGAATATATATTAACCAGAGAAAAAGTTGCTCCCATATGTGACACATGTGATGTACCTTTAACAGTACATCATATTATGCTAGCAGAATGTACCATATTATATTATGCCTTGCGCACGCAATTTGATCTCTCCAATCATATGAAGAACTTCTATCACATGATAACGGCGACGAACATTCTAAATATCACATTCAAAGTAATTTATGTAACAAAATTTTTATTCACAACATACACATTTATTTATTTATATTCAAATTAAAATCTTTTGTTTTGGTATTACTATCATCACATAAATATTTTCTTATATATATATATATTCCCCGTCTGGGCCCGGGGTAGAATGCCCAGAGCATGGCTCTGCTAATCGTAAAAGGCGATTCAAGAGAAAAGTCCACCTCGCAACCATCAGCTAGAAAGAGCGGAGTATATTACTCTCCGAAACTAGAGGCGAGCGCTGCAATCGTCGTCGGGACCTTGCCCCCTTCCCTTGACGACCCCCCGGCGACGATGACAATGACTCAACGAACGATGACAAAGACGATGACGACCGCGACGTGAGAAATCCCCCTTCCTCCCCTTACCCGTGGCTGGTTCTGACCAGCATGGGCCCCTCCTCCCCCCCCCCAGGCTAGAGTGGTGCATTATGACCTTACGGTTGACGCGTCCTTAATCCAAATAAACCAAAAAAAAATATATATAATATATATATATATACACTTACAAAATATAATCATCAATCAAACCATTAACTTTCAATACCACAGGCGGTGCAATATGACCTAACCGGTTGAAGCGCCCTAGTTTCTCACGTCGTCTTCTGCTCAGTCTGTTCATACTGTAGGCTACCTAGTGGGAGTAAGAGAGGCGAGGTGTGCCTGTGCAGGTATCCCTTGGCAAATTGTCAGTACTAAGTAATGAGTGAACAATGTTGGCAACAGATATGGTGTGATCACAATATATTTATTACCTAGCCAGCACATCATGATCAAACCTCGTAAACTGACCTGATTGCCAATAAATCAGGGCAAAACTTGTCGATCACAGCCACTGTGTTATTAGTGATGAATTTTAATATACGAGGAAAGTGCCAAGTATTGCTAGCCTCGAGCCAAATTGTGCAAATGTAGTGCATCCCTTACGCTATGAGGCGCAATATGACCTAACGGTTGAAGCGACCATAATCCCCCCAAAATAATCAAACCTAAGCATGTGAAAAACTTTGTCAAACTTTAAAAACTACTTATAAAAAATTAATTTGTTTTGACCAATTCAATTTACATAAAAATATCATTTTTCAATAATATAAAACTTATTTTATTGTTATCACTATTATTAATCTTTTTAGATTATATTATACACATAGAAAACAATATAAAAATAAAATACAAATCCCACTTACTTACAATGTCACAGGCAGCGCAATATGACTTAAATCGTTGAAACACCCTGGTTTCTGACGATGTCGTCAAACGCAATAATTGCTGCAGACAACGTTCAAGGACGACTCATTCACGTCTGGGCCCAGGGTAGAATTGGCCCAGAGCATGGCTCTGCTTATTGTAAAAGGAGATTCAAGAGAAAAAGTCCACCTCGCAAACATCAGCTACTATGTAGGTTAGTATATTACTCCTCAAAACTAGAGGCGAGCTCTAGCAATCGTCGTCGGGGACACCTCCCCTTTCCCTTGACGACCTCCCCGGCGACGATGACAATGACACAACGAACTATAACAAAGACGATGACAACCGCGACGTGAGAACCCCCCTTCCTCCCCTTACCCGTGGCTGGTTCTGACTTGCACGGGCCCCTCCCCCCTAGGCTAGAGTGACGTATTATGACCTAACAGCTGACGCGCCCTCAAATCCAAACAACTACCTATAGTTTTACTCCGGTTTGGCTGGACCTATCACCATCACATATTTTAGATAAGAGGGTGCGACACTACATCCAACAGACGAACACCACCAAACACATTTAATACTCAATGTTAGACTCCCCCACTGAAATCAGAATGTAAGTTTAGTATTGAGCCCTGAAAATCATACTAACTGTGTCGTTCTCGTTCCAGATGTCAAGAGAGGATACAAATAACGATTGTTGGATTTTAGTCAGGCATCTTGGGATGTGGTGCAGAATAATAGTAGCACAGTGTGATGCCCACAGCACTGACTTATAAAATTCGTCCACCTAGGGGCCTACGTCTCAAAACTCACGTAGAGGAGGTGGTATTGTCCAGAACTCGAATAGGCCACACACCCCCGTCTGGGCCCGGGGTAGAATAGGCCCAGAGCATGGCTTTGCTTATCGTAAAAGGCGATTCAAGAGAAAAAGTCCACCTCGCAAACATCAGCTAGTAAAAGGGTAGTATATTACTCCACGAAAATAGAGGCGAGCTCTGGCAATCGTCGTCAGGGACACCTCCCCGTTCCCTTGACGACCCCTCGACGACGATGACGACAATGACACCACAAACGATGACGAAGACAATGACGACCGCGACGTGAGAACCCCCTTTCCTCCCCTTACCCGTGACTGGTTCTGACCAGCATGGGCCCTTCCTCCCCCGCCCCCCCCTAGGTTAGAGTGGTGCATTATATTGACGCGTCCTTAATCCAAAAATAATAAACGTCTAACTATCGGATATATCTTAATCAGAGAAAAGGTTGCTTCCAGATGTGACATATGTGATGTACCTTTAACCGTACATCATATGTAAGCAGAATGTACCATAAACGATGTCTTGCGCACACAATTTGATCTCTCCCAATCATATGATGATCTTCTATCACATGATAACGGCGACGTACTATCTAAATATCTCATTCAAAGTTATTTATTTAACAAAATTGAATTCACAACATACACATTTATTTATTGGATGAGCGAAGCGATGACTTCAATTTCCCTGACCCCCTAAAAAATTTAGCTCAGGTGTTTTTTTTTCTTTTTTTTTCTGTCTGTTTGTTCGCACGATTCCAGGAAAAAGCATATACGATCTTGATGAAAATTGGAGGGGACCTTCGTTTTCTCTGAACTTAGACTTGCCACGTTTTTTGGTACAATCGAAGAAATATTTCTCATGAATATCGTACTTTTACGATTTTTTTCGATTTTTAGTGCGATATTTTCGTGACATTTGGCCCGATTCTGACCAAACGGGTGGAACTACAACGTTCATATTTCACATGGACATTGAGGTTATGGTGATGTAGTATCTTTTGAAAGAAAAAGTTGAAAAAGTTTGCCAGAATCCATAAAAATAAAGGTTTTAATATGAGGTTTTTGAGGTTTTAGAAATTTGACAACAATCACCTACAATGCATTCAAAAAGCACTTGCAAACGAAAAGTGGTCCTACGCAAACTAAAAACTTACAAAAACGCTCATCCATCAACTCGGAGGGACTTAAGCGTTTTCCTAGTTTATTTAAATTCAAATTAATAACTTTTGTTTTGGTATTAGGGCCTGCTATCATCACAATTTTTCTAGTATATACACTTGCAAAACAATATAATCATCAATCAAACCATTAACTTTTAATATCACAGGCGGTGCAATATGACTCTTCTGCTCAGTCTGTTCATACTGTAGGCTACCTAGTGGGAGTAAGAGAGGCGAGGTGTCCCTGTGCAGGTAGCCCTTGGCAAATTATCAGTACTAAGTAATGAGTGAACAATGTTGGCAACAGATATGGTGTGATCACAATATGTTTATTTCCTAGCCAGCACATCATGATCATACCTCGTAAACTGACCTGATTACCAATAAATCAGGGCACAACTTGTCGATCACAGCCACTGTGTTATTAGTGATGAATTTTAATATACGAGGAAAGTGCCAAGTATTGCTAGCCTCGAGAAAGGTTGTGCTAATGTAGTGCACGTGTATAGTACTAGACCGCTTCGCGAACGCTTTTTCCTATCGCGTTCATGGATGAGCTTTTTGGTTGATTGTCCAATGATTTCTAAGATTTTTTGTTTGCGTGGGATCTCATTACTTTTCTAGTTTCATTGCAAAATTATTTTTAATAAATTTTTTTAAAGTGTTATTAATTGCTATGGTATAATAACAATTAACTTTTGAATGTAAAATATCTCGAGGCCCAAACACTTGCTTTTTGTACGCATTGTAGTTTGTTGTCAAGTTTCTATAGAGCGCTCCATCTTCTCATGTCCACTCTGGCGGCGAACGCTGGAAACGCGCTAGTGAGGATAGAATCTACACATGCTATTCTCGCGCGTAAGAAATTAACTAATTGAGATAAGTATTGTGATGTTCTATCGCGCACACAACAAACAGCACCTACATAGAATCTAGTCTTCAACATCATATTTTAACAGAAACATAATTCATTCCGTGAAAAAATGCATTGGAGACACTGAAAACGTAATCAAACGCCGACTGGTTAACCAACTATACCTACTGTTATTTTGTTAGTTACACATTTCGTACGTTGAATATTATCTGTCCACAATCCACCTACCTACTTGCCATTAGAGTGTATATTTGCTGAAGCCACTTATTGGAAGATAAGTGACTGAACACATGCACTGATTCGTTATTTCGTGTAAGGAATCTACAAGAAATTACGGAAACAAAACAGATTCCCTCTCACTTAGGTAATTCAGTGAGATCTTAATAAAGAGTGGTCTTCATATTAATATATTAAATTCATACCTAGTTGATAAGACTAATTCATTTTTGGCTTAAAACAATCAGTATAGCCCTAGATTATATCACAATAAATGGGCTAAATCCAGATTTACAAAACCCAACCTTGGCCGGGGATCGAACCCATGCCTCCCAAAAGACCACCGAGACCGCGGTAGTGTATTTGTTGCTGAATTATTGGTGCATATAGTGAATATCAAATTCTTATTAAATCACCACTCCCAGTTATATAGTCCGCGCCCGGCCAGAGGGAGACCATGGGTTCAATTCCTGTTTTTGTTTATAGTATTTATATTGGTATTTTCGTAATCACAATAAAACAATAATAATATATATTGAATTGATTATTGTTTAGTGGTTTGGGTTGGGCAGTAAGACTTTCTACCGAATATGTTATACTTCAGAAGAGAATTGACCATCTGTTTGATTCAATTCCTATGAGCCAAGATTTACAATCTGATTGCTTCACGATTGAGGAAAGAATGAAATATAGTGTACTGGTAAATACATACAAAATATTGAAAGGTATGTATTCAGGTATTTTACCCAATATTTTTCAATTTGTTGATCGTGATAGAAATTCTATTCTAATGAAACTCTTTGAAAGTTCCTAAATTAATTTCGATCATTAGAAAGTATTCTTGACAAGGAGTATCCTTTTGGAATTCAATTTCTTATGATATTAGAAGCCAGTTTACTGAGCTAGGAATAGTACAATTTAAAAGTAAAATTGAAGCAATGATAATGAATCGAAGAACAAAGAAGAATTGATTTTTACTATTTATTGTTGGGGCATTGTCTCTGTGTTTATGTAATGTTAATTTATCTTCATATGTTCTTATTTATGATTTTGCTGTTCTTTTCGTTTGTTCATTATTGCTTTGATTTTGATGTATTCAATGTATTTTCAATTGATATTTTTCTGCCTAGATTGTCTGGTTGCCGCCCACTGGTGGAACTTGCAACTTGAGTTAGGTGTCCTGTATCATTGCTATGATCAGTTTTTGACTTGAACAATTTTAAATAATTATATATCTGATATAATTATATATTAGAGTCAAGATCTTTTGCACTAAATTGTTATCAAGATTTGAACACAAGAATGATGGTTGAACACAAGAATGAAGATTCGCGTTCGGTGGTTTCTTCCGCGAAAGATTGATTACTCCCTGATTTGCTGTTCCTGATTTTTGGCAAACCTCATATTCGTTTGAGTAGGATCGTCTAATAAATCAGTTTTTTTCTTTTCGTTTTTCTTTTTTAATGTTTTTTTTTCTTCTTTTTTTTTTTTTCTTTTTTTTCTTTTCTTTTCTTTTTTCTTTTCTTTTCATTCCCCACCCCCTTTTTTATATATTATTCGATTCATTCATAAATTGCATTTAATATCCTTTTTATTTGTTATCAAATTTGTTGAGTATTTAATGCATTGTTGTAATATTACTATTTCAAAGTTCATTGTTGTGTCTGCATCTATGTAATTAGATTTATTTAGTTGTCCTCCTTTGTAAATCAGTTTTTATAACTGAATAGGATAGACGTTAAATAAATAAATAAATAAATCAAATCAAATCCCCTCAAGAGTGGGTGAATAAGGTTTAAAAAATTTAAGTATTGCATTTTAATACCTGGGCTACCATGATTCCGAGAAAATTAAGCACAAGACCATGTTGACTTGTTATTCCCAATGTTCTTTATATTGGTGTTGTGTCCAGTAATATTTTATTTTGCATTCTAATAATTTAGGAACGCATAATGTTTATTGTTTACTGCTTTATTGTCTTCACTCTTCACAAAGCTTGAGTGGATTTATTGTTGTTGCTTGAATTGAAACGCTGTGTGCTACTCTAGTATTGCATTACATTCCATATTAGGCCTATTATAGATCATAGAACATAACTAAATATTTTGCTTTGATATTAATAAATTTAATCATTATATTGATATTATTTCGAAGAATGTTGGACTCTGTAACGTTGTACTCTGGAATAATACTACGGCCACAAAAATAAGCGGTTTATATCAATGTCTACGTTCACAGGCGTCCGACAGACAATATCCGTAGGTATTTTAATTATAAATGCTGATATAAATCTATATAAATACAAGAAAATACTTTTAAATAAATATATACTAGATTTTGAATTCATAATGAGCCACATGATACCTATTCTATTCCCCCAAAACCTTAAATATTTACACTGTGCTTGTGTAGGATCATATGGGTGTTTACAAAGGTATCCTCACTCGGCGGCCATGACGGTGCTACGCCCCCGCGACACTAGCGCATTCTCTAGGTGATTTGAGTCCTCTATAGTTATACTTGTTAATTATTATACACCTGTAAAAGGCTTTTGTTAAAACCTTTATTCTATGAGTTCTGGCTAACTTTTTCAACTATTTCTTTAATTGGATGAGCGTAGCGAGCGAAGCGAAGATTCCATTTCACTACACTGGAGAAAAAACGATTTTTTTTTTGTATTTTTGGTGATTTTAACACGATTCCGGCTAAACCGATACTCCAATTGCGATAAAATTTTCTGGAGACCTTCGAAATCTCTGAACTTAGAACTGCCACGTTTTTGAGCGCAATCGAAAAATTATTTCTCATGAAAATCGCAATTTTACGATTTTTGAAAAATTTTCTTCGACTTATAACACCTACATGCTTTATCCGATTTTCATGATTTTTTTCACAGAACCTTAATTTTATAAATTAATATATTCGTGTGAAATTTGAGCGCAATCGAATATTTATTTCTTTTGAAAATCGCAATTTTACAATTTTTTTTAAAATTACGATTTATTAAAAAAAAGTTAAAAATAAAGTTAATTTTTTATTTAATTTATAGTAATTAAAAACAAATCTTCAACTTAGTAATGATTTTTTCACAGAACAACAGAAAATCTGCATAACACAAACACATGATGGCAGCTCAATGCACCAATTATGCTCATCCAACAACGCGCCTGAAAAAGCGTTTGCGAAGCTTCCTAGTTTATTTATTTTCATTCACATATAAAACTTTTGTTTTTGAGCGAGCGTAGCGAGCGTCTCCACTTGACCCTTATGGCTCGAATGTCTGTTTTTTTGTTTGTTTTTTGTTTTTTTTTTTTTTTCTTCTGTTACTACTTCGGTACAGGTCGCACCGTTTCTCTGTTCGACCTGAAATTTTGCACACATGTACACATACCACCTAGGCGGGTTGCTGTATAGTTTTTGAACAAAATCCGATCGCTGGCTATAAAAATAAAAAATAATAAAAAATAATAAAAAATAAATAAAAATGTTCCGATCGTTATGAAATTTTACAGGGTCAATAAGTACAACATTCTCTCCTGTTTCACAAATTTTCAGCTATATCGGTCAAGACCTTAAGTAATGTAGATAGAAATTACATTTTAACAAAACAAAAGTAACGTTACCATGGCAGCGAAAAGTAGCACGAGAATTCTGGTCACTATGCACTGCCACCTAGAAGTAATCAAAATACTATCGAGAAAGCAGTGTATTATTTGTTATCAAAGAGTAAATATAGTTTTCCCAAAGAAATGATGTCAAGGTCCTCTAGATGGCGGTGGATTTTATCCATTCTCTCCTATTTTTACAAATTTTCAGCTAAATCGGTCAAGATACTTAAAGACTTATTAAGCGAGCGTAGCGAGCGTCTCCACTTGACTCTTATGGCTCGAATGTCTGTTTTTTTTCTGTTACTGCTTCGGTACAGGTCGCACCGTTTCTCTGATCGACCTGAAATTTTTCACACATGTACATACCACCTAGGCGGGTTGCTGTATAGTTTTTGAACAAAATCCGATCGTTGGTTATAAAAAAATAAAAAATAAAAAAATAAAAATGTTCCGATCGTTATGAAATTTTGCAGAGTCAATAAGTACAACATTCTCTCCTATTTTACAAATTTTTAGCTAAATCGGTCAAGACTTTAAAGACTTATTGGTATGTAACATTATGGGAATGTCGTACTGGGTCGTTGTTGCACGTACTGGTGCTCGCTCAACAACGCGACGGGACTTAAGCGTTTTTCTAGTTTTATTTTGTTGAGCGAGCGTAGCGAGCGTATCCACTTGACTCTTATGGCTCGAATGTCTGTTTTTTTTCTGTTACTGCTTCGGTACAGGTCGCACCGTTTCTCTGATCGACCTGAAATTTTGCACATAGTAACGTTACCATGGCAACGAAAAGTAGCATGAGAATTCTGGTCACTATGCACTGCCACCTAGAAGTAATCAAAATACTATCGAGGAAGCAGTGTATTATTTGTTATCAAAGAGTTAAAATAGTTTTCCCAGAGAAATGATTTCAAGGTCCTCTAGATGGAGGTGGATTTTATCCATTCTCACCTATTTTACAAATTTTCAGCTAAATCGGTCAAGACCTTAAAGACTTATTGGTATGTAACATTATGGGAATGTCGTACTCGAGTCGTGTTGCACGTACCGGTGCTCGCTCAACAACGCGACGGGACTTTAGCGTTTTCCTAGTAATTTATACAGAAAACAATATAATCATCAAACACACCAATAACTCGTCTCATCAACTTTCAATATCACAGGCGGCGCAACATGACCTAACCAGTTGAAGCGACCTAGTTTCTCACGTCGTCGTTCCTTTTCTGAGACTACTATTTCTTTCAAAAGGTTCACCATTGTTGGATGAGCGTAGCGAGCGAAGCGAAGATTTCATTTCATTACACTCGAGAAAAAAATCCTGAATGTTTTTTCCCCCTTTTTTTGTATTTTTTTGTGTTTTTTAACACGATTCCGGCTAAACCGATACTCTAATTGCGATGAAATTTTCTGGAGGCCTTCGAAATCTCTAAACTTAGAATTGCCACGTTTTTTAGTGCAATCAAAACAATTTTTCTCATAAAAATCGCAATGTTACGATTTTTTTCGATTTAAAAAAAAATTCGGCTTATAACACCTACATGCTTTCTCCGATTGTAATGATATTTTTACAGAACCTTAATTTTATGAATTGATATATTCGTGTGGAATTTGAGCAGAATCAAGAAATTGTTTCTCATAATTCTCACAATTTTTCAATTTTTTTCGATTTTATTTTTTAAATTTTCGACTTATAACACCGACATGCTTTATTCGATTGTAATGATTTTTTCATTGAACCTTAATTTTATGAATTAATATAAATTTTCGTGTGAAATTTGAGAGTAATCGAAAAATTATTTCTCATGAAAATCGCAATTTTATGCTCTTTTTCGTTTTTAAAAACTTACGCTCATCCAACAACGCGCCTGAAAAAGCCTTTGCGAAGCTTCCTAGTCTTATTAGCCATGTAAAATATGAACGTTGTAGCCCGACCCGTTTGGTCAGAATCGGCCCAAATATCACGAAAATATCGCATTAAAAATCGAAAAAAATCGTATAAGTACGACATTCACGAGAAATATTTCTTCGATTGTCCCAACAAAAAACTCGGCAGATCTAAGTTTAGAGATTTCGAAGGTCCCCTTGGTTTTTCATTGAAATTGAATATGCCGTTTGCCCTGTAGAGAGCTAACAAACAGACAAAACAAACAAACGAAACAAAACACCCGAGCTATTTTTTTCGGGGTAAGTAAATTGGTCTTCGTTTCGCTTATCCAGTTATGGCTTAGGTAGGTGTTTCATTTTTACTTGAGCTCAGCGGCAGTGTGTATGAAATTGATGAATATTTTTGACAGTTGGAGCCCATCTAAACCGAGGTAGAGCTGCCACTAAGCCTAATCATAACAAACTAACTAAGCACTAATCATGCCACTCCCATGTGGATCGTAGAAAGCAAGAAAACAGGCAGAGTCCATCTCGCAAACATCAGCTAGTATAGGGGAGTGTTGAACTCCCTGAATTTAGAGGCGAGCTCTGGCAGTCGACGTCGGAACTCATCCCGTCCAACATGGGACTTTCCTCCCCATATCTCCTAGGCTACAGTAGCGCATCATGACCTAACAATTGACGCGCCCTGAAACTAAATAAACCAAATGCTATTTTCTTCAGCCATTATAAAAATAAAAACATGTATATGAGACTACAAGAATCGCCACATTAATATTATGGGTGTTTGTACGTTAATAAAAGTAGTGAAGCAACGTTTGCGATTCTCCATGCTAACTTATGTATAAGCTTAAATGGGAATAACAAATCTATAACGACTAAGTAAATTAGCGTAACATGCCTCGATCTTCTACTTTGCGAATAGAAGTCTGTACGGAATGTGGCTCTGATTGAGTAAGCTAGACTAATGAGTGTCTTGAGTTGTCACGATTCTCATCCACATTAATACGATTGAATAACTTGCTAATCCTCCACCAGTGTTTGACATAGTTTTCTTTCTTCCCAACATCTTTCCTGGTTAACCCTTTCCCAAGCTGTGTTTCTCCTTTTCTAATCCATCGCTATAAACTTTCTTCCCATATCAGTCTGGGCGGGGCCTCCCTCTTTTCTGTTTGTGTCCAGCGTCTTGTTCGTACTGCCTCTTCGGAATCGTGTTCTGTCCTTCTGCATCCCTTTATGTGTCCAGACTATGTCAGCCTTTCTTTCCCTAGCTTAAAGCTTAAACTCTCTACTCCATGTTAATTCCTTATCTTCGTGCTCCTCATCTTATCATCTTCATAATTCCCACTAAACTCCTTAAAATGCACCATATATTATGTTAGTACCAGTACAAAATATACTTTGTATATAAATAGTTAAACGAGGGAGCGGAGCGACTGTCTCCATTCAACTCAAACGGCGCTTATTCTGTGATTCTTTGTGTCTGTCTGTCTGTCTGTCTGTTGTCTGTCTGTCTGTCTGTCTGTCTGTCTGTCTCTCTGTACGTCGAAAATCAGCCGAACCGCTGAACAGATTGCGCTGAAATTTTAAACAGACATCCGGTACGAGTTTACTGAGAACTGTTAACAAAATCAGTTAGATCCATTGCGATCTAAACCTACAATAAATAAAAATGTGATTTTTTTAAATATCGATAGCATTTGCTTAGATTTTTCATATGTAAAAAAGGCCACAGCCTGCAATATATTAGGGAAACGACATATTCGTTGTTAAACGAGTGAGTGAGCCATGTGTCGAGTACCCGGTATCATTCACCATACTGGGCTAGATCCAGCCTTAGGTAGGCCTATAGAGGAGGAAAGAGGATTTCCCGGGTACTCAACACTTGTCTTACTCACTCGTTTAACAACGCCTTGGTACCACTTTTCCAAAGCAGTTTCCTCACTAACTGGAAGAAACTCTCTGCGGTACCAGTACTTGTAATCTCTCCGTCTATTTTATTATCAGCGGAGATTATGCTGTTCAGTTATTGAAACATCTGTGTCTCTACTAGTCTTCTCTACTAAATAGAATCTTTGTCCTATTCCCATACCTCTTCTTCTTCTTCCACATAACCATCAATTCACTCTTGTCAATGCTTATCTCTAGTCCAAATTCTTCAGTACATTCATTCCAATTCTCCACATTGTGCTCTACTTCTTCCCATGACTCCCCTATATGAGTTTATTATCATCAGCGTAAATTTAATTCACATTAAACAAATTTTTCCTTTATTTACTGCTATTTCTATCATCACGATCGTTTGTCTTTCTTTTACAAACTTAGAAAACAATACAATCATCAAACACACCATAAACTCATTTCATTAACTTTCATTAGCACATGCGGCGCAATATGACCTACCCGGTTGAAGCGCCCAAGTTTCTCACGTCGTCGTTATTTGTATATTTCACTGATCACTCTGGGCCATCTTTCTCCACTTTCCTCTATATCTCGTCTAACCATGGTGAAGCTCATAGGTAACAATACGTTGTCTTTACCTTAACCGATCCGCTCTGCCCTCCCTAGTTACCGCTTCACATACATGCTCTGTACTCTTCAATTAAAACAATTAAAAACAATGTAACCCTCACCTAGTTTCGCCTCTGATAGTAATGTACTCATACAAGTAAATGATCAATTGAAACATTATTTAATAATAAGTTATAAATAAAGCATAAAATAATGTTTGAAGTATTGTCATAACTAGAGCGATTGTAAAGTTCTGCTGGATACCTGGACACGTGGGCATAGAGGCAGGGTGCGAATTGACGGGGGATTTCCCCCCCCCCCCCCTCTGGTAATTTCACCCCTGGCTCTGTTTACAAAAAAAGGTACCCCTGCCGGGGAGGCAAATCCCACCCTTTTTCCCCATCTCATCCTAAAATTAAGTGACTTTATTCGTAAGTTAAAATTAATAATGCTTAAATTTTACAAATTCCTTTCAAAAAAAAATACCTAGATCGCTTCTAATACCATCGAGGGCAATAGTACCATAAAAATTTTTTCACCAGATCGCTTCTAAGGCCATCCAAGGGGCAAAATACCCAAAAATATTTCCCCCTCGCCGGCTGGGCTTCCCCCCAGCCCCCGGTTTTCCAACGAAAATACTATTCTAAGAAACCCCCTCCCCCTCAGAAAAAGCTTTAATCGCCCCCTGCATAGAAAAAGAACACGCCATCGGGCGCAAAGGGAAGCTTCCCAGCACCCGACGATGATTTCAATTTGTTCCGTTCCAGATGCAAGAGTGGATACAAGCCTCGATTTTTTGGTTTTTTTGCAAAAAACACTTGGGATGCGAGGGAAAAAATAACGAGAAAAGATGGGTATTTTTTTTCCGAACACGAATACCCCTCACAAGTCTTACGGAATAAATGACATTACAGCGACAGACTTTATAAATATTTTATTTGTAGAATTTTTGTTAAATCAAATTTAAAAAAACTAAAAAAACATTCCCGTTTAAATTAAATAAATAATTAATACTTTTATATCATTTTCCTCATATTTTTTTTTATAAAGTAAGGAAAAATATAAAAAAACACACAATACTCAATTACACTCAAACTCAGACGCTCAATTGACCGAAACCATGTTGAAGCACCCTATTTTCTACGTCGTCGTAACAGAATGGGTAATTTCTTATCCTAGAGAGGGCGCCTTATGACCTAACGGTTGACGCCCCCTTTAACCGAAAAAAAAGTAATTAAAAAACCCAAACCAGAAAATTAGGCAAATAAAAATTTAAAAAGGAAAAATAAACGATTTATTTAATGATTTTAGATTAATATAATCATTCAAAAAATTGTAAGTAGGCCCTAGCAAAATAAAACATAGCCCCTTATTAATTTTTTGTTGTTTACAACCTTTTGAATCTCGTCTGGCCCTGGGTAGAAATGGGCCCCAGAGCGTAGCTCTGCTAATCGTATAAGGCAATTCAAACGAAAAAGTCCACCTCGTAAAGATCAGATAGTAAGACAGGGGGTACATTACACCCCAAAATTAGAGGCGAGCTCTGGCAATCGTCGTCGGGGACACCTGCGACTTCCTTGACGACGTGTCCGACGACGTTGACAATGACACAACGATCGTTGACAAAGACGATGACGACAGAAACGTGAAAATACCCCTTTTCCCCTAAGTTAGAGTGGGTCATTACGGCCTACGGTTTACGCGCCATCAATCCAAATAAACTAAATTTATTACTGAGTGAGTTGTACGAGATTGATTTATTACTCGAACAATCCAAGTCCCAATAAACTCGCACATTATCCAGCGGGGAGTGTTTTACACGGGCCATGTGTGCGTGGCCTTGAAGAGGTGCATCTAAAATGCAGCTCGGGCAGAGAGTGTACACCAAGAATAATACAAGGATGTTCATGGGAGTCCGCCGCGTACCCCGGGTTGATGGGGCAACAGAGAGTGGAGACTTGAATGAACGAGTGTGACGCAACTTCGTACAGAACAATCAGTTTCACTAATGCTTTTTTTGCAAGTCCAGTCAGTTCTATAGAGGTTAAACTGTCAACCGGGGGATTGATCCCCCGAGCAGCTAGGCTAGGGCAAGCAGCTTTAGTGATGTTCATGGGAGTCTCCCCGCGAAACCCCGGGGTCTGATCGGGCAACAGAGAGTGGAGATTGATGAACGAGTGAAAGGCCCCATTTCCCGTACAGAACAATCAGTTTCCTAATGTTTTTGTTTGCAAGCCCAGTCAGCTTCCTACTAGGGGTTTTAAAACTGTCAACAGGGGAGATTTTGATTCCCGAGCTTTAGGTGGGGAGAGCAGCAGAGGATGTTCAGGAGTCTCCCCCGCGTACCCCGGGGTCTGATCGGGAAACCCAGAGGGGGGGAATTGAATGAACGAGTGTGACGCAAACTTCCGTACAGAACAACATTTTCACTAATCTTTTTTTGAAAAGTCCAGTCGCTTCCTACTAGATTTTTAAATGTCAAACGGGAGAGGGGGACCCCGAGCAGTAGGTAGGGCAGAGCAGCTTTATGATGTCTCGGGAGTTCGCCGCGGCGGGGGTCTGATCGGGAAACAGAGAGGGAGATTTGAATGAACGGTTGAAGCCATTTCCCGTACAGAACAATCAGTTTCACTAAGCTTTTTTTGAAAGCCAGTCAGTTCCCCTTAGGGGTTTAAACTGTCAACACGGGAGGGGTTTGTTTTCCCCGAGCAGCTAGGCAAGGGGCAGAGCAGCATGAGTGAGTTCAGGGAGTCTCGCCGCGTACGCCGGGTCTCGGGCACAGAGAGTGGAGACTTAAATGAACGGTGTGAGGCACTTCCGTACAGAACAATCAGTTTCAAATGTTTTGTTTGCAAGCCCAGTCATTTCCTACTAGGGGTTTAAACTGTAAAACAGGGGAGAGGTTGATCCTCCGAGCAGCTAGGCTAGGGCAGAGCAGCAGAGGATGTCTCATGGGGTTCGCGCGTAGGGGCCGGGTCGATGGGGCAACAAAAGGTGGAGATTGAGAACGAGTGTGGCCAACTTCCGTAAGAACAATCGTTCACTAATGTTTTGTTTGCAAGCCAGTCAGCTTCCTACTAGGGGTTTTAAACGTCAACAGGGGAGAGTTTGATCCCCCGGCAGCTAGGCTGGGGCAGACCCAACATTTGAGTCTCATGGGTTTCTCGCCGCGTAGAGGGTCTGATCGGGCAACAGAGAGTGGAGATTTGAATGAAGGTGGGGCGCAAATTCCGTACAAAACAATCAGTTCATAATGCTTTGTTTGCAAGTCCATAGCTTCCTACTAGAGGTTAAACTGTCAACACGAGAGGTTGATTCTCCGAGCAGCTAGGCTAGGGCAGAGCAGCAGGATGATGTCCAGGGGAAAGTCTCCCCCGCGTAGCCGGGTCTGATGGGGAAAACAGAGAGTGGAGACTGAATGAACGAGTTTGACGCAACTCCGTACAGAACAACAGTTTCACTAAGCTTTGTTTGAAGTCCAGTCAGTTTCCTACAGGGGTTTAAACTGTCAACACGGGGGGGTTTGATCCTCCGGCAGCAGGCTAGGGAGAGCAGCATTAGGATGTTTAGGGGTTCGCGCGTGCGCCGGGTCTGATGGGCAACAGAGAGTGGAGACGAATGAACGAGGTAAGGCACTTCCTACAGAAAAATCATTTTCCTAATGCTTTTTTTGAAAGTCCAGTCAGCTTCCTACTAGAGGTTAAACTGCAACACGGGAAGGTTGATCCCGAGCAGCTGGAAAGGGGCGGCAGCATTAGTGAGTCCAGGGGGAGTCTCGCCCGCGTCGCCGGGTCTGATCGGGCAACAGAGAGGGGACTTGAAGAACGAGGTGGCGCAATTTCGTACAGAAAAATCAGTTTCACTAAGCTTGTTTGTAGTCCAGTCAGTTCCTACTGGGGTTTAAAACCCCCCGCGGGGCCCCGGGGTAGAATTTGGCCCAGAGATGGTTGCTAATCGAAAAGGCGATTCAGAGAAAAAGTCCACTCGCAAACATCAGCTAGAAAGAACGGGGTATTTTACCCCCCCGAAACTAGAGGCGGTTCTGGCAATCGTCGTCGGGGCCCTTGTCCCTTTCCCCTTTGACGCCCCCGGGGCGCGAGAAATGACACAACAAAACGATGACAAAGACGATGACGCCCGCGACGGAGAAACCCCCCCCTTCCCTCCCTTACCCGTGGCTAGGGTTCGACCAGCATGGGCCCCTCCCCCTCCCTTCCCCTTCCCCCCCCCTTAGGTAGAGGGTGCATTATGACCCAACGGTTTACGCGTCCTTAATCCAAAATAAACCAAAAAAAAAAGAGGTTTAAAATGTCAAAAACCGGGGGAGGTTGATCCTCCCAGTAAAAGGCTAGGGCAGACAGCATTAGTGAGTCTCAGGGGGTCTCGCGGTACGCCGGGTCTGATCGGGCAAAAGAGAGGGAGACTGAATGAACGAGGTGAGGCCACTTCCGTACGAACAATCAGTTCACTAATGCTTTTTTTGAAGTCCCGTCAGCTTCCCACAGAGGTTAAACTGTCAAAACGGGAGAGATTATCCCCCGAGCAGTAGGTAGGGCAGAGCAGCAGAGGGGATGTCTCATGGGGTCTCGCCGCGTACGCCGGGTTGACGGGAAAAAGAGAGTGGGAAATTGAATGAACGATGTGAGGCCATTTGTACAGAAAAACAGTTTTACTAATGCTTTTTTTGCAAGTCCAGTAGTTCCACTAGAGGTTAAACTGTCAACACGGGAGAGGGTTGATTCTCCGAGCAGCTGGCTAAAGAGAGAGCTTAAGTGAGTCTCCTGGGATCTCGCCCCGTACGCCCCGGGGTTACGGGGGAACAGAGGTGGGACTTGAAAGAAAAGAGTGTGACCAACTTCCGTACAGAACAATCAGTTTCACTAATGCTTTTTTTTTGCAAGTCCAGCAGCTTCTATAGAGGTTAAAAATGTCAACACGGGGGAGGTGATCTCGGCAGCTGGCTAGGGGGAGAGCAGCAGAGTGTGTTCCATGGGAGTCTCGCCGCGTGCGCCGGGTCTGATCGGGGGAACAGGAGTGGAGACTTGAATGAACGAGTGTGACGCAACTTTGTACAGAACAATAGTTTCACTAAGCTTTGTTTTCAAGTCCAGTCATCTTCCCCACTAGGGTTAAACGTCAACAGAGAGGTTTATTCCCGAGAAGTAGGCTAGGGGGAGCAGCATTTTGTGATGTTCAGGGAGTCTCGCCGCGTACGCCGCGTCAGATCGGGCAACAGAGAGTGGAGACTGAATGAAGAGTGGGCGCAATTCGTACGGAACAATCAGTTTTACTAAAGCTTTGTTTGCAAGTCCCGTCAGCTTCCCACTAGGGTTAAACTGTCAAAGGGAGAGATTGTTTTTGTAGGTAGGGCAGAGCAGCATGAGTATGTCTCAGGGAGTCTCGCCGCTACGCCGGGTCGATCGGGCAAAGAGAGTGGAGACTTTTAATGAACGAGTGTGAGCAATTCGTACGAACAACAGTTTCACTAAGCTTTGTTTGCAAAATTCCCGTCAGTTCACTAGAGGGTTTAAAATGCAAAAAGGGAGAGGTTTATTCTCCGAGCGGGTAGGCTGGGCAGAGCAGCATTAGTGATGTCTCATGGGAGTCTCGCCGGTACGCCGCGTCAGATCGGGCAAAAAGAGAGTGGAGACGAATGAACGAGTGTGACGCAAATTGTACAGAACAATCAGTTTCACTAAATGCTTGTTTGCAAGCCAGTCAGCCCCCATAGAGGTTAAAAAATGTAACACGGGAGAGATTCCCCGCTAGGTAGGGGAGAGCAGATTTGTGATGTTCATGGGAGTCTCGCCGCGTGGGGGGTTGACGGGCAACAGAGAGTGGAGATTGAATGAACGAGTGTGGCGCAACTTGTACAGAACAATCAGTTTTCACTTTTGCTTTGTTTTCAAGTCCAGTCAGCTTCCTATAGAGGTTAAACTGCAACACGGGAGAAGTTTTACCTCCCAGCGTAGGGTGGGCAAACAGCATGATGGGTGTCTCATGGGAGTCTCGCCGCGTACGCCCGGGTTTAGATCGGGCAAAGAGAGGGGATTTAATAAGAGTGTGGCGCAACTTCTACAGAACAATCAGTTTTAAATGCTTTGTTTTCAAGTCCGCAGCTTCCTACTAGAGGTTTAAAATGTCAAAAGGGAGAGGTTTATTTTCCCAGCAGCTAGGTAGGGGGGGGCAGCATTTTGATGTCTCAGGGGTCTCGCCGCGTGCGCCCGGGGCGATCGGGGAAAAAGAGAGTGGGCTTGAATGAACGAGTGTGGCGAACTTCGTAGGAAAAATCAGTTTTCCCAAGCTTTTTTTTGCAAGTCCAGTCACTTCCACTAGAGGTTAAACGTCAACACGGGGGAGGGTTTATTCTCCGAGCAGCTAGGCTGGGAAAGAGCAGATAGTGTGTCTCATGGGAGGGTTTGCCGCGTACGCCCGGGGCAGATCGGGCAAGAGGTGGAGACTTGAATAACGAGTGTGACGCAACTCCGTAAGAACAATCAGTTTCATAATGCTTGTTTTCAAGTCCAGTCAGTTCCATAAAAGGTTTAAAATGTCAACACGGGAGAGATTGATTCTTGAGGTAGGGCAGAGCAGCATGAGTGAGTCTCAGGGAGTCTCCCGCGAGCCCCGGGCAGATCGGGCAACAGAGATGGAGACTTTTAATGAACGAGTGTACGCAACTCCCACAGAAAAAAATCAGTTTTCCCAATGCTTGTTTGCAAGTCCAGTCAGCTTCCTACAAAGGTTAAAAAATGTCAACACGGGGGGATTTATTCTCTGCAGGCAGGGGAGGCAGCATGAGTGAGTTCATGGAAGCTCGCCGCGTACGCCCGGGTCAAGGGGAACAGAGAGGGAGACTTTAATGAACGAGTGTGAGGCAACTTCGTACAGAACAATCAGTTTCAAAGCTTTTTTTTGCAAGTCAGTCAGCTTCCCCCTAGGGTTAAACTGTCAACACGGGAGAGGTTGATTCTCTGCTAGGTAGGGCAGAGCAGCGAGTGATGTTTAGGGGTCTCGCCGCGTACGCCGGGCAGACGGGCAACAGAGAGTGGAGACTTTAATGAAGAGTGTGAGGCCCCTTTCCCTACAGAACAATCAGTTTCATAATGCTTTTTTTGCAAGTCCAGTCAGCTTCCCACTGAGGTTTAAAATCAAAAAACGGGAGGTTGATTTCCCAGCAGCTAGGCAGGGAAGAGCAGCAGGTGTGTTATGGGAGTCTCGCCCCGTAGCGGGTCAGAGGGCAACAGAGAGGAGATTTAAGAACGAGTGTGACGCAACTTCGTACAGAACAATCAGTTTCACTAATGCTTTGTTTGCAAGTCCAGTCAGCTTCTACTAGAGGTTAAACTTGTCAACACGGGAGGTTGATTCTCCGAGCAGCTAGCTAGGGAAGAGCAGCATTAGTGATGTCTCATGGGAGTCTCGCCGCGTACGCCAGGTCAGATCGGGCAACAGAGAGTGGAGACTTGAATGAACGAGTGTGGCGCAACTTCCGTACAGAACAATCAGTTTCACTAATGCTTTGTTTGCAAGTCCAGTCAGCTTCCTACTAGAGGTTAAACTGTCAACACGGGAGAGGTTGATTCTCCGAGCAGCTAGGCTAGGGCAGAGCAGCATGAGTGATGTCTCATGGGAGTCTCGCCGCGTACGCCGGGTCAGATCGGGCAACAGAGAGTGGAGACTTGAATGAACGAGTGTGAGGCCACTTCCGTACAGAACAATCAGTTTCACTAATGCTTTGTTTGCAAGTCCAGTCAGCTTCCTACTAGAGGTTAAACTGTCAACACGGGAGAGGTTGATTCTCCGGCTAGGCTAGGGCAGAGCAGCATGAGTGATGTCTCATGGGAGTCTCGCCGCGTACGCCGGGTCTGATCGGGCAACAGAGAGTGGAGACTTGAATGAACGAGTGTGGCGCAACTTTCGTACAGAACAATCAGTTTCACTAATGCTTTGTTTGCAAGTCCAGTCAGCTTCCTACTAGAGGTTAAACTGTCAACACGAGAGGTTGATTCTCCGGCTAGGCTAGGGCAGAGCAGCATGAGTGATGTCTCATGGGAGTCTCGCCGCGTACGCCGGGTCAGATCGGGCAACAGAGAGTGGAGACTTGAATGAACGAGTGTGAGGCCACTTCCGTACAGAACAATCAGTTTCACTAATGCTTTGTTTGCAAGTCCAGTCAGCTTCCTACTAAAAGTTAAACTGTCAACAAGGTGAGGAAAAAGAGAAAGACCATCTCGCAAACATCAACTGGTCAGTAGAGTAGTACCCTACACTCTGTAACTAGAGGCGAGCTCCGGCGGTCGACGTCGGGGCCACTCCCTTTCCCCTTGACGACGACGACCATCACAACACAAACGATGACAAAGACAATGACGACCACAATGTGAGAAACCCTCTTTCCTCCCCCTAACCGTGGCCGGTTCTGACCAGGATATCCCTTAGGATAGAGCGGCGCAGACCTTACGGTTGACGCGTCATTAATCCAGGTAAACTAAAAATAAGTTACACCCACACGTCTAACTCATGGATATCTATTAACCAGAGAAAAGGTTATTCCCATGTGACACATGTGATATTCCTTTAACCGTACATCATATGCTATAGCAGAATGTACCAAATATGATGCCTTGCGCACGCAATTTGATCTCTGGCACGAACTTCTATGATATGATAACGACGACAAACTTTCTAAATTTCTTATTCAATGTAATTTATTTAACAACATTTTAATTCACAACATACACATTTATTTATTTATTTCAAGTCAAATAAATAACTTTTGTTTTGGTATTACTATCATCACCACATTTTCTTATATACACACTTAGAAAGCAATATAATCATCAATCACACCATTAACTCATGTCATTAACTTTCAATATCACAGGCGGTTCAATATGACCTAACCGGTTGAAGCGCCCTAGTTTCTCACGTCGTCGTCTTATTGCAATACCTAGCGGGAGTGGAAGATGCGAGGTGTGCCTGTGCAGGTATCCCTTGGCAAATTGTCAGTCCTAAGTAATGAGTGAACAATGTTGGCAAACAGATATGGTGTGATCACAATGTGTTCATTTCCTAGCCAGCACATCATGATCGTACCTCGTAAACTGACCTGATTACCAATAAATCAGGGCATAATTTGTCGATCACAGCCACTGTGTTATTAGTGATGAATTTTAATATGCTAGGAAAGTGCCAAGTATTGTAAACCTCCATGCAGGTTGTGCTAATGTAGTGCACGTGTATAGTTATAAGCAGCTTCGCGAACGCTTTTTCCAGTTTCCAGTCGCGTTGACCCCGTCTGGGCCGGGGGTAGAATTGGCCCAGAGCATGGCTCTGCTAATCGTAAAAGGCGATTCAAGAGAAAAAGTCCACCTTGCAAACATCAGCTAGTAAGACTGTTAGTATATTCCTCCCCGAATCTAGAGGCGAGCTCTGGCACTCGTCGCCGGGGCCCTTGACCCCTTCCCTTGACGACCCCCTGGCGCCGATGACAAAGACAATGACACCACGAACAATGACAAAGACAATGACGACCGCGACGTGAGAAACCCCCTTTCCTCCCCTTAATTACCTGTGGCTGGTTCTGAGCAGCATGGGCCCCTCCTTCCTCCCCCCCTCCCTAGGTTACAGTGGCGCATTATGACCTAATTGTTGACGCGCCCTCAAATCCAAATAAACTTCCAGTCGCGTTGATGGATGAGTTTTGTTGGTTGACTGTCCAATGAGCAATGATTACTTAGTTTTTTTGTTTGTGTGGGATCTCATTACATTTAATAGTTTCATTTTTAAATTATTTTTGTTTAATTAAGATGATTTTAAAGTAGTATTAATCAATGGCTATGGTATTAACAACTAACAATAGAATGTAAAATATCTCGAGGCCCCAAGACATGCTTTTTGTACTCATTGTAGATTGTTATCAAGTTTCTATAGTTATACTTGTTAATTATACACCTGTAAAATGCTTAATAAAACCTTTATTTCATTGAATTCTGGCTAACTTTTTCAATAATTACCTTCAAGAGGCACTTCATCACCATTACCTTAATGGCCATGTAAAATATGAACGTTGTGAAAAATCTTTTGCTATCACTATCATCACTATCATTTTCTTTTCTTTTAGAAACTTAGAAAACGACATTATTACCAAACAAATTATCAACTCATTTTATTAACTCACAACATCAAAGGCGGCGCAATATGACCTGACCGGTTAAAGCGCCCTAGTTTCTCACGTCGTCGTTGTCTAAGCTTATATGCATCTTCTTTTTTATCATAAAACATACTTTTGACCATTGTGCAGAATTATTGGGAATATGCCTATGTTTTATTATCTTGAAGTTTCTACAAAAATGTCGTCAAAAACAAAAGTAGTCTATCTTACTTCTAAGAAAATAAGAAAATGAGATGCTTGATGAAAGATTTATCTTGATAGGATAAATCAAGAAAGTTATATTTAGCTCATGTCCGATTGAGAGCAAAGTAAGACATTTAACTGTCAGACAATATAATTCGGAATAAGGGCGCGCCAACCGTTATGCCATGTCGTGCTACTGTACCCAGGGGACCCTTATCAAACAACTCGGACATATCGTTGGAAAACAACTCAAAACGCTCATCCTTCTACTCCATCGTAAATTGCATTCGTGAAGCCCCAGGCAGCAGGATACGATTAAATTATATGTTTCACAATACGCAATGGGGGAATAAATAAATGGATCTGCTTCTGTATTAATTGATATGGCTTACAATAGCAGGCCCTTATTTCATTTTAATTGATACTACGCACTTATGCCAAGAGGACATTAAAACTACATTACATAGAAATACATTATGTATTTGTTCGATGTGTGCTAGTGATATATTTACAATACAAAGCACATTAATCATTGTCGTATTATATAACTCACATTCTTAAAGATTAAGAAATAATTGAAGGTAACAAATGATGTAGGCCTAGTAATTGCGTTTTCCAAGCTCAAGTATTCATCAGAAATATCAACATTGATAAATTCATAGCTTGTCATAAATAATTTTGTAGTATTTGCTAACTCGCGGATATCTCTCCAGAAGTGACACGTGTGATGTTCCTTTAACCGTACACTCTAAGAAATCTTGGGTGATCTACCATTATACGAGGGCAACAATCTACAATTATGAAATGGTGAAGTCGTCTTCAGACTCTCATAATCCGTAGAACTACCATTATATATAAAGAATCCAGTTTTCCGTTTTATAAATGAACGCGAACCGCAAAAGTTTGAGATGATTTAACATTAATCTGCCGAGATTCGACGTTAACTTAAGTAGCAACTACCTATTTACGGAGGCCGGTTAATCTCCTATTTTGTGAGGGTAAATTGGCAGGCAGCATATTGTTACAGCACGATATTTGTGCGAGAGATCACCTGCATCTGGATGTTTGATGTACAATAATGTATCATTCAACCTATTTATCGCGGCAATTCGTATTGCTCAAGCCCGGTTTATCAATGACCAGTTAGTGTTTGGTTTCATCTAAACCTACCATTAAACCAAACACTAACTGGTCATTGAAATCTGGCACCTAAGAGAAACACTTTAAGTCTTTGACCCTTGCACTCATAACAAATAAATGAAACAAAACATAAATATAAAAATAAATCTCACGGACATATTATCGAGCTTCGCAACAGGCAGCCCTTTGTTTGAAGACTACAAGCACCGAGCATATATTAAGTTATGCTCATATACATCAAATGTGTAGTATTAATTCCTGCTTCCATGTAATCATTGAGCTATTAAAAAATACCGGATACTTATTACTTATTAGCAAGAACTGAACCATATGATTAAATTATAGAACACAATAATAATACATGCATATTAATAAAGGTAGGCCACAGAGCAAGTGCACAAAGCCTACGATATTTGCGTCGATTTGCTGTTGTATCTATAGGAGGTAACTCCCTCTCGTACTCAGCGTCTTCTGTGGCGCAACGGTCTGAGTCTTTGCTTACAGTTGGAGAGTACCAGTTGGATCGAGTTCGAGTCACCATGAAAAATCTTGTAACTTTATAATCGTGTCAAATTAACATGTGCTATGTATCCATTTACAGATGATCGATTGCTGAAGGAAATATATGATTTGAAATAGTACTAAATACAATAATTAAATGATTAAATAAATCTAATTTTTAGTTTTTAGTTTGCTTATTTGCTCCTAGATCGCGTTACAGGCGCTTAGACAATTATGCGTTTGACTAAAGGAACGAATGATCTACAATTATGTGAGTGTAGTTCGCTCACAAGAAAACTATGTTGACTAACGGAACTAGCAAGCTACAATTATATAAGGGAAGGCTGTGCACGATGTAAATAAAGTTTACTGAAACGAAACATACGATCTACAATAATGTGAGTGTAGTTCGCTCACAAGAATAGTACGTTTGACTACAACGGAACGAATGATCTACAATTATGTGAGAGTGGTTTGCTCATAATACATATCATAGGTGACTAAAATGGGACTGGAGATCTACCATTATTGGAGGGACTTTCTAGCATTCAGGTGTAGTAGATTGTTCATAGCACGTATGCGTACATCTACCATTATATGGTTGGCAGCTCCTCTTGCCAATAACATAATTGTAGATCATACGGCGAATTTCCTTACAGTGTACATCTTATGTTAACAGAATGTACCATAGATGTTACCTTGCGCACCCAATTTGATCTCTCCCAATCGTAAAAAGATAACGGCAACAAACTTTCGAAATGTCTCAATCAAAGCACTAATTTATATAAAAAATTTAATTCACATCAAAAACACATTCCCTTTATTAATTTATTCCCATTCAAAAAAACAGTTTTTCTTTTTTAATTACTGTCATCTTCATCATTCTCTTTTCCTTCATAAACTTAGAAAACAATGTGTCTTCAAACACACCATGAACTCATTTCACTAACTTATATCACAGACAGCGCAATATTACCTAACCGGTTGAAGCGCCCTAGTTTCTCACGTCGTCGTCACTGAAGGACCTCTTGTTGCGCAATAGGTCTTTTTCGACCCATACTAAAAAAAAAAAAAAGTTTTACATTTGCCTATCATGGCTACGAATTGTTCGACTTCGATTTGACTCATCAATATGCACTTCTACTCTACTGGTAACAGCTAATCAGCTTTTAGAATTAAATATATAATCGAATTGAGGATCGATTTAGTTCCCATGGCAACGAAAAACAACACGTTCCAAAAAGTCAATGTTTTGCTATGGCTGTCGGTAAAAATAAAAAAATTAAAATCTCAAAGTATGGACACTTTTTAATGTTTTAATATTGTCTTTGTTATGAATAATAATAATCAACACATGCAAAAATGTTGTAATCATCATTGGTTTAGAGCATTTGAAGGTTTGGATCGTTTTAGCCCTACTGGTCCATAACGACTAATACAAAAATAAGGGCTAAATTGGAAAGTCTCATGAAATATGCTCTAAAAAGCTATTATTTTGGTTCATTTCTGGTTGATAACAAGCAAATTCAATGGTGTAAGAAAATTAGTAAAAATAAATAAGAAACATGCCATATAGAATTTTTGTAAGGTTTCAGAATGATTTTTTTCTATCCCCAGAAGACCAGTAGGCCTTTTTAGACCCAAACCTACATCAAAATTGAAACATGCTAAAAATTTTTTTTTTAGTATTTTAGACATGTCCTGATTCTAAAAAATCACAGTACGATTTTTCCGATCATTCCTTCATAATTCGGGCATCAAGAGGTTAAACTACATCAACAACGTGGCTGGTACGGATTTTATTCCCCACATCCCCTAGGCTTGAGTAGCTTAACGGTTGACGAGCCCTAATCCGAATTAACTTCAATGACAATGACACAACGAATGATGACAAAAGACGATGACGACCGCGACGTGAGAAACCCCCCTTTCTCCCTTTACCCGTGGCTGGTTCTGACCAGCATGGGCCCTTCTTCCCCATATCCCCTAGGCTAGAGTGGTGCATTATGACCTAACGGTTGACGCGTCCTTAATCCAAATAAACAAACAAAAAAAGCATGTGTATATTTTCTTATTTCTGAATCTAAATTTTCCCAATCAAATTCCAAAGTGAGCTCAACACCTCTCGGATTTTTTTCGGGGTGCTTTATCTCCAGGGCACCCACGGAGTCGACACTAATTGATTATTATATAACGGTTTTAATTCATTAACTATCAGCCGCTGCTTGGAGGTCTATACACATGGTCAAGCAGGTCAGTTGGAATTCCTTGCATCTCCCTTGTAAAGACCGTGGTTCGACCTCGGTCGCAGCCGGTTACGCCTCTTTACGTAACTCTCTCTATTACAGGCCCATGTAGGAGCGTGCACCACGTAAGACTGTGGTAACTGAGACAGCAGGTGTGAGAGGACAGAACTTATCTAGGAGAGTAACTCCTTTACGTTATACAACACATTCCATAGTTAAATATGTAAAGGAATATTTTTTCCTTAATGATGTTAACTATAAAATCGTAACTTTTTGCTTGTTGCATAATAAGTTGTCTTCTAAGGGTGTGTCTGAATTATGGTCCAAGTCCAGGTGTAGGTCCAAGTCCAACTCAATGTTAAAGTGCTATACTAGCCTACAGTAGAGCTGCCTGCCGGGCAAAGTCAACACTACCTAAAGTTAGGTTAGGTGTGCATTCGAGGGTCCTTTGTAAAGTATTTGTTTATTTAAAGTATTTGTACATCTAGTAAAACCAATTAAATACGTGATAAAAACAAACAAAACTTAAATGTTTACCTTTATTTAACAATCCATTCATTTATTGTTTCTCTCGTTGTCGCGGACGGCCATTTTGAATCGGACCTAAAACGAGTGTACACTTTCGATTGCTCGATCTATTTGTTGACTTGGACCAAGAATGGACCTAGACTTAGACTTTTCAGACAGTACTTTACACGCCATCGACAGATAATCAGTACCTAACTACGTTGTTAGACGTGGACTTGAATTTGGACCTAGACCTGGACCTGGACCTAGACTTTGAATAATTTTCAGACACACCCTTAGTTCATCAATGTAGAAAAAGTATTTTTTAAGTAAAGTCTTAATCTAACGGTTAACGCGCTCTTCATCCAAATAAAATTAAACTTGTCGTTATTAAGCATTACCAATATGTATGTGGCGCGTTATGACCAATTCGTTGAAGTTGAAGGGGGGCCCGTAAACCAAATAATTCGAATAAATAGTACAATATAAACATACTAGGCCGCTTCGCGAGCGTCTTTTTTTGTCGCGTTGATAGATGAGCTTTTTTGAAAGTATTTATTTTGCGTGGGATTTCTTTACTTTTGCAAGTGCTTTTTAAACGCATTGTAGGTAATTTTTGAAAAGTTGCTATTATTTCTTGTTAATTGTTATTACGTCAAAAAACTTACATTAAAACCTTTATTTCTATGGATTCTGGCTAACTTTTCCAACTTTTTCATTCAAAAAGTACTACATCACCATAACCTCAATGTCCATGTAACATATGAACGTTGTAGTCCCACCCGTTTGGTCAGAATCGGCCCAAATGTCACAAAAATATCGCACTAAAAATCGAAAACAATCTTAAAAGTACGATATTCATCAGAAATATTTTTTCGATTGTACCCACAAACGTGGCAGGTCTAAGTTCAGAGATTTCGAAGGTCCCCTCCAATTTTCATCCAGATCGCATATGCCGTTTGCCCGATAGAGAGCGAACAAACAGACAAAAAAAAAAAAAAAACATTCGAGCTAAATTTTTTTGGGGTCATTGAAATTATTGAAGTCTTCGCTTCGCTCATCCAAAAACTAGAGTTATGTACAATCGATATCATGGGGAATTTGCATTCCTATGAAAACGCTTAAGTCCCGCCGCGTTGATGGATGAGCTTTATTGTAAGTTTTTAGTTTGCGTAGGACCACTTTTCCTTTGCACGTGCTTTTTAAATACATTGTAGGTGATTGTTGTCAAGTTTCTATTGTTACCTGTTAATTGTTATTACAAACCTAAAAATACCCATATTAAAACCTTTATTTCTATGGATTCTGGCTAACTTTTTCAACTTTTTCTTTCATAAGGTACTACATAACCATAACCTTAATATGTCCATGTGAAATATGAACGTTGTAGCCCCACCCATTTGGTCAGAATCGGCCCAAATGTCACGAAAATATCGCACTAAAAATCGAAAAAAAATCGTAAAAGTACGATATTAATGAGAAATATTTCTTCGATTGTACCCAAAACGTGGCAAGTCTAAGTTCAGAGAAAACGAAGGTCTCCTCCAATTTTCATCAAGATCGCATATGCCGTTTGCCCGGAATCGTGCGAACTAACAGACAGAAAAACAAACAAAAAACAAACAAAAAATAAAAACACTCGAGCTAAATTTTTTGGGGGGTCAGTGAAATTGAAGTTTCTCTTCACTCATCCAAAAAAACTGCACTGTTCTACTAGCGTAGGGTCACTTTCCTTTTAAATAAATATATATAAATAAATATAATGAATAAAGTTAAATTATTGAAACATGAAAGTTTTCAAGAATCTTAATAAAAAGGGCGTTTACACTTTTCGAAACATTGAATTAATTATAAATTCAATTCAATTTTTTCGGAATCAATTCAATTCCATTCGGAAGTTACTTCAAGTTAGTGATGTTTGAAAAGGAACACCTTTACACAAAAGTTTTGTGCGCTACCCCCTCAAAATAGTTTCAGTCTCAGCCTTTACTAACAGGTTCAAATATGTAAAACAACGTTATGTAATGCGTCTTTGGAAGCCGCTCAAACTGGTCGTTTGGCGATAGAAGAATCGGCATGAGATTTAAAGAAAAATGCTTTTATAGTTGCCAAACACGTTTGCAATCATGGGTGTAATCCTTTGGGCCAGGCCATTGCGTAACAGGTTTAATATATTGTTCAGAATATTGTGGTTTGTTAAAAATATATAAGTATAATACAAATAATACTCAAAATAAATAATAAAGAAAGAGTGTGAGATTCCCCGTGTGGACACGGGGCCGAGCTTTAGCCAAAGCAAACACCTCTGTCCACTGTTAGTAAAGTGTCGTCAGTTCATACAGCCCGCTCAATTCACGTGCTTTGACTGTTTAGCAAGGGGGTTGGCTACCCCGTCTGGGCCCGGGGTAGAATTGGCCCTAAGCATGGCTCTACTAATCGTAAAAAGGCGATTCAAGAGAAAAAGTTTCCCCCTCGCAAACATCGCTAGTAAGATGGGTAGTATATTACTCCCCAAACTAGAGGCGAGCTCTGGCAATCGTCGTCGGGGACCTTGCCCCCCTTCCCTTGACGACCCCCCGGCGACGATGACAATGACACAGCGAACGACGACAAAGACGATGAACGACCGCGACGTGAGAAACCCCCTTCCTCCCCTTACCCGTGGCTGGGTTTTGAACAGCATGGGCCCCTCCTCCTCCCCCCCCCCCCTTAGGCTAGAGTGGTGCATTATGACCCAACGGTTGACGCGTCCTTAAAACCCCCATAAACCAAAACCATCCATACAGCCCGCTCCCTTCACGTGCTTTGACAGTTTAGCAAGGGGGTTGGCTCCCCGTCTGGGCCCGGGTTAGAATTGGCCCAAAGCATGGCTCTACTAATCGTAAAGGCGAGGAAAGAGACAGAGTCCATCTCGCAAACATTAGCTAGTGAGTAGGGGAGTATAACATTTAATTCCCCGAAACTAGAGGCGAGCTCTGGCGGTCGTCTCGGGGAACCTCTCCACCTTTCTTCACTACCTCCCCGCCCACGGGCTTAGAAACCCCCCTTTCCCCCATACCCGTGACTGGTTTCCGACCCGAATTGGCATTTTCCTCCCCAAATTCCCTAGACTAGAATGGCCCTAAATCCAAATAACATTCTAAAAAAACTTAAATTATTTTTTAAAATATCCTACAAAGCTACGATCATTTTTATTTATTTATTTATTTATTTATTTAACGTCTATCCTATTCAGTTATAAAAACTGATTTACATCACAAACGGCGCAATATTACCTACCCGGTTGACGCGCCCTAGACCCTCTATAAAGACGTCGTTCATCGCTATCTAATTCTTCTGCTGTGCTTCAATTCCAGTTGTGAAATAAACACATGTTTTTCACAATATCTTTCATCATCATCAATCACCATTCATCGCCTAGAATAGCATTAATATCGAGGTTAAGCAACAACAATCAAATAAATCAAATCACAGCGCAGTTCGTAATTGCTTAAATGAATGCGTGATATGAGTGAAGATCATGATATTGGCAAACATTAACTCTCTGATCATTGCGCCTAATCATAGGTTGCGTTGATTATAAGACGTCGTCAACCTTCACTGCACCTCACTATCACTTAGGCCACACTTCCGCCTGTGTACCGCGGGGACATAATGCCTGGCTGATGCAATGCGTTCTAGAGAACTCTGACCAACCTCTTTTGTACGTCTGTCATTCTCGCATTTATTTTTAATCTTACATGTCAAACGTTGTACAAATAAAATGCAAATATTAATAAATAAATAAAATAAATAAATGTACCAAGACCTGCGCCCAGCAACGATAATGTTTAGAGATCGGGGAGACTATTGAAAAAACTCGTTTGGTACAGACACTATACTAGCCAAGGCCTACCATATACTATAATGTGCAGTATAGTTGACAGTGTTGGCTCGGTCGCTAAGCGCGCGACTCTGATTCGGGAGGTCCCGGATTCGAGTCCTGTCGAGACCGGCAATCCTGACTGAAGGTTTTTTCCTAGGTTTACCTCAGTCGTTGATGCGAATGCAAGGTCCAGGGTTCGAATCCCGCTAAAGTCAGTAGTTTTTTAACTTCTGATTTGGACTAAAGTCCATCAGTTCTTGTCTTAGGAGTTTGTGAACGGTGACTTTGGAGCCGTCCTAGCAACGAAGCACATAGTAAATTTAGAGTTGTTCTGAATCGGCCTTGTTGATTCTGGCGTTGATTCGCGGGTGTTCTCACTGTCCATACCACTGATTGCTTTATTTCCTAATAAAAATATCGATCTTTGGTTGGTTATCGCTCACTCGTCGATTGCGTCGGGGCATACAGGGTTGGCTTGGTCGCTTTTATTTAAAGTTCACCACTGAAAATCAGTTATATAACTGAGTGGATAGACTCTAAATACAATTTATTTATTTATTATTATTTATTACTTAGTTATGGCCGTTACTTAATCAATATATTGATTATTTGATTACTTATTGATTAAGTTAATTCCGAATAAGCTAATTTTGGTTTTGTTTTCTTACTTGGATATAAATAAACACAATTGTGCATGCGTTCTAAGATATAATTAAAACTTCGTCTAAAAATATTAAACTTTCATCTGCCATGCAATTTCAAAATTCAAAAATTCAAAATGCATAAAAAAGGTTTAAAAAAGTCAAAACCCATGCACAATTGTCTTTGGTATGTCTAAACAAGGTAAATCCAAAATTTCACAAATATCGGTCTGATAGGAAAAAAGAAGAATCTTTTCTATCAAATAGCAGTAAAAACCTGGAAAAAATTCCGGAGGGAGCAGAATATACGCAAGAAAAAGGGGGGAATCTTTCAATCAAAATTTCAATGTGTACCACTTGCCTATAAAAAAAACATTGAATTTGTTGTGCAAAAACTGTGGATTTTGGCTTTCTAAGTGGAGTGTTCCCTTAAAATAAATTTGTTTAACTTAAATCTAAAATTTATGCAAATAGTTTCATAAGGTTCAAGTCTTTCTGGTCCTAATCATATACTAAAATTTTAAAGAAAAAAACATATAAATAATCGGTCGAAGCGCTCTAGTTTCTCGCGTCGTCGTCGACTGCCTGTTCTAATTTTTGCGGCGCATAATGACCTGACGGTTGGGGCGCCCTTAAACCAAATAAATGAACTAAACCTCTGATTAGAGATGGCTAACAATAAACATACGATGAACGTGATCATCACTAAAAACACATATGTCACTTCACTTTGTTCCAATACCGCATTTAGTTGGGTACAGGGGTGTTTCCACCATTGATGTTAGGCTCACAGAATCAGCACCGGCCTGCAAAGCTCGGCACCTAACCTTCTTCGTCATTCATTTATTTACGTAATTTATTTATTTAACGTCTATCCTATTCAGTTAAAAACTGATTTACAAAGGAGGACAAAATTAAAGGATCTACTGACATAGATATCCCGTCTGGGCCCGGGGTAGATTTGGCCCAGAGCATGGCTCTGCTTATCGAAAAAGGCGATTCAAGAGAAAAAGTCCACCTCGCAAACATCAGCTAGTAAGACCGGAGTATCTTACTCCACAAACTAGAGTCGAGCTCTGGCAATCGTCGTCGGCCCTTCCCTTGACGACCCCCCGGCGACGATGACAATGACACAACGAACGATGACAAAGACGATGACAACCGCGACGTGAGAAACCCCCCTTCCTCCCTTTTACCCGTGGCTGGTTCTGACCAGCATGGGCTCCTCCTCCCCACCCCCCTTAGGCTAGAGTGGTGCATTATGACCTAACGGTTGACGCGTCCTTAATCCAAATAAACCAAAAACTTACATAGATGCAGATACAGCAAAGAACTAACAGATAATTGGATGAGCGTAGCGAGCGAAGCGAAGATTCCATTTCACTACACTGGAGAAAAAAATCCGGAATGTTTTTTTTTTTCTGTATTTTTGTCTGTCTGTTAACACGATTCCGGTTAAACCGATACTCCAATTGCGATGAAATTTTATGGAGGCCTTTGAAATCTCTAAACTTAGAACTGCCACGTTTTTTTAACGCAATCGAAAAATTATTTCTCGTAAAAATCGCAATTTTACGATTTTTTCCGATTTTTTGAAAATTTATTTACTTATAACAACTACATGCTTTATCCGATTTTAATAATTTTTTCACAGAACCCTAATTTTATGAATTAAGATATTCGTGTGAAATTTGAGCGCAATCGAAAATTATTTTTCATGAAAATAGAAATTTTGTGGATTTTTTCTTTTTTTAAACAATGTTTTTACTTGTTACACCTACATGCTTGATCTTATTGTAATAACTTTTTCACAGAACCTTAATTTTATTAATTTATATATTCGTGTGAAATTTGAGCGCAATCAAATAATTATTTCTTATAAAAATCCCAATTTTTTTTTTTTCTTTTTTAAAATTACGATTAATTTAAAAAATTAAATTAAAGTTTATTTTTTATTAATTTAATTTAATTTAAAAAAAAATTGAACTCATTAATAATTTTTTCACAGAACAATAGAAAATCCGCATAACACCTCAATGCACCAATTTCGCTCATCCAACAAACGCGGCGGGACTTAGGCGTTTTCCTAGTAAAATATTTGATATACTATATTACAACAACAATGTAATAAGTTTGGTAATTTTCTTGTCTGTTATAATCAGCATTGGATTTTCCTTCCCAAACCCTAGACTAGAGTGGCGCATTATGATTTAACAGTTGACGCACCCTTAATCCAAATAAACAAAACAAAACCTTGTCGCAAGACCAGCTCTGTCCTCTTTATCAAGTCCTCCTATCATATTTCAATCTCTGTCTCCAACCACTATTACTGTCTGGAGACTTCAACCATGACATAACGATGTCTATTGCACCAGCCAAAGACTCGATTTTTCAAACAAGTTTTGCTGAGTAATAAAAGAAAGAATATTCCCTAGCCTACTTGAAGAAACGAAAAAGAAAAGGTATCGACTGCCAATAATTAATTTATTAGAATGCGTCTGGGTGTCAGCCTGGTAACCAGTATGGAAGTTACAGAGGCTGTTCCTCCTAGTTGTAAGAGGGGAGGGGCACGGTTGAGGTCAGCACACAACACCCGTAGACACCTCTAAGATGTACGACCACTCTTGGACATCAACATACGGTAATAAATCCGCCTACAGTGAAACTCAATCATAGTAATTGATCTGCAGTTACCATAATTCAAATACCGGCGTTATGTAAACAAAAAATGACATTGTCGATGAATTTTTGTAGGTTTTATGTTTGTGGGAATCGAACTCGGAGCACCTGGCCGGGATAACCGGTTGCATTAACATCTTAGCAAGGACATCGAGGCTGACTCAACCTTCCAGTGGTTCAAGTGTTGGGTGACAAATATGTCACTAAATGACACGGAGAGGGAAATGAACACGCTGATCGGGCTGCTAAGGAAGCTTCCCAGCGTCGCAAGGTTGATTTCAATATAGTTCCCGTTCCAGATGTCAAGAGTGGATTCAAGCAAAGATTGTTGGATTTGTGACAAGCATCTTAAGATGTGTTGCCAAAGTTTCAAATTGCGTAGTGTGATGGCAATACTGACTAATAAAATTCGTCCACCTACGTCTCGACTCTCATGTATAAGAGTCGAATAGGCCACACACGTCTAACTCACGGATATCTCTTAACCAGAGAAAAGTTTATTCCCGCATGTGACACATGTGATGTACCTTTAACCGTTCATCATATGGTAGCAGAATGTACCAAATATGATACCTTGCGCACGCAATTTGATATCTCCCAATATGAAGAACTGCTATCATAAGATAACGGCGACAAACTTTCTAAATTTCTTTTCCATAGTTATCTATTTAACAAAACTTAATTCACATCATACACGTCTTTAATTTATTTATTTTCATTCACATACAAAACTTTTAATTTGCTATTACTTTCATCATCATCGTTTTATTTTGTTATTTATACACTTAGAAAACAATCTAACCATCATACACAATATTAACTTATCTCATCAACTTTCATTATCACAGGCGGCGCAATATGATCTAACCGGTTGAAGCGCCCTAGTTTCTCACGTCGTCATTGGAAAATGTTGCAAATGCTAAAGGATGGGACGCGCGAAGCCCGGTTGACGCGCCCTTAATCCAAATAACTCCAGATTAGTGATTGTTATTTGTTATTAAACGATTTTCCTAATAAGATTTTCAAACGTTACAAAGGAGAACAAATATTTATATCGGGATCACACTGACAAAAAAAATCGTCCTCTTAAGTCTCGACTTTCACGTAGAGAAGAGGTGGGATTGTCCAGAATTCGAATAGGCCACACACGTCTAACTCACGGATATCTCTACAGTGTTGGCTCGAGCGCTAAGCGCGCGACTCTGATTCGGGAGGTTCCGGATTCAAATCCCGTCTAGACCAGCAATCCTGACTGAAGGTTTTTTCTGAGGTTTTCCAGTCGTTAATGCGAATGCAAGGGATTGAGTCCTCATGAACAGCCCTCGGACATCTCTTCACAATTGTCCTATCCGCAACATACCTAGTTTTTTTTATTATTTATTATGAATTGACCGACAGACAGACATGACATTTTACATTGTACATACATATTACAAGTTAAAGTGTAGGCCAACACGCAATATTTTGCCTATTATAGTGAAGAAAAGATTCAGGAAACGGAACCCACGTTCCATCTTCTTAAATGAGTGGCCTGCAACCTTATAAATTTAAACTAAATGTAGTGATATGTTCTATACTGTTACATAGTTACTAGGCAGGAGCATAATTCTAAATGAATAACCATATCCTCGTCTGGGCCCGGGGTAGAATTGGCCCAGAGCATGGTTCTGCTAATCGTACAAGGCGATTCAAGAGAAAAAGTCCACCTCGCAAACATAAGCAATTTAGAAGGGTAGTATTTTACTCCCCGAAAATAGAGGCGAGCTCTGGCCATCGTCGTCGAGGACCTTGCCCCCTTCCCTTGACGACCCCTCGACGACGTTGACGACAATGACGACCGCGACGTGAGAACTCCCCCTCTATCCTCCCCCTACCCGCGGCTCGTTCTGATCAGCATGGACCTCTCCTTCTCAATCCAAATAAAACAAAAAACAAAATGTTGCAAAATTAAATTCACATCCAAACACATTTTAATATCTTATTCAAATAAAAAAATTATTATTTATAAATAAATAAATAAAACAATAACTTACTATATCACAGGCGACGCACTATGACCTAACCGGTACAAGCGCTCTAGTTTCTCACGTCGTCTAGGAATTCATGTCTGTCATGTTGTGTATTTTACTAGGAAAACGCTTTAGTCCCGCCGCGTTGATGGATGAACGTTTTTGTAAGTTTTTTGTTTTTTGTAGGACCACTTTTCCTTTGCAAGTGCTTTTTGAATGCATTGTAGGTGATTGTTGTCAAGTTTCTATTGTTACTTGTAAATTGTTATTATAAACCTCAAAAAAACTCATATGAAAACCTTTATTTCTATGTTTTCTGGCTAACTTTTTCAACTTTTTCTTTCAAAAAGCAATACATCACCATTACCTTAATGTCCATGTGAAATATGAACGTTGTAGCCCCACCGGTTGGTCAGAATCGGCCCAAATGTCACGAAAATATCGCACTAAAAATCGTGAAAAAATCGTGAAAGTACTATATTCATGAGAAAAATTCTTTCGATTGAACCCAAAAACGTGCCAGGTCAGAGTTTAAAAATTTAAAAGGTTTCCAGAAAATTTTATCGCAATAGGAGTATCGGTTTAGCCGGAATCGTGTTAACAAACACACAAAAATACAAACAGAAAAAACAAGAAAAACGAAAAAAATCGTAAAATTGCGATTTTCATAAGAAATAATTTTTCGATTGCGCTCAAAAAGGTGGCAGTTCTAAGTTCATAGATTTCAAAAGTCTCCAGAAAATTTCATCGCAATTGGAGTATCGGTTTAGCCGGAATCGTGTTAACAAACACACAAAAATACAAACAAAAACAAATAAGAAAAACGAAAAATATCGTAAAATTACGCTTTTCAAGAGAAATAATTTTTTGATCAATTTTTCGTACGGTGCAGTTCTAAGTTCAGAGATTTCGAAGGTCGCCATAAAATTTCATCGCAATCGGAGTATCGGTTTAGCCGGAATCGTGTTCACAGACACACAAAAATACAAAAAAAAGAAAGAAAGAAAAAAAAAACATTCCGGATTTATTCTCCAGTGTAGTAGAATGGAATCTTCGCTTCGCTCGCTACGCTCGCTACGTTCATCCAATTATTGTTGGTATTTTAATAATTTGATTAAAATTGATGACGCTTAAAATATTAGTCATCGCTAGCTAAAAATCCCCTCTAATATTTATCATTTTGCAATTAATATACCTTCGTGTTGAAAAACAACGTACTAAGTTACACCTTATAAAGAAATTAACAAGTTTTACTTGAAAACATTCTCTGATACGTAACCAGCAAACTTTTCTCTCCAAAAGTAGAGGCGAGCTCTTGCAATTGTCGTCGTGGACACCTCCCCCTCTGCTTTTAACGACCTCCCCGACGGCGACAATGACCACACGAACGATGACAATGACGATGACGACCACGACGTGAGAACTTCCCACTATACCTGTGGCTGATTCTGACTAGCATAGTAGTGACGCAATATGACCTAGCGGTTGACGCGCCTTTAAACTTAATGCTTCCAATCCAGCAAGTTTCTAATATACAGCAGAGTTTTATCCTGATCTGTGCATTCTTGGCGTCTCTAGTAAACATTTTAATTAGTAAGCTGGTGATGGAATATTGCACAGTCATGCATAATCGTGCTATGCACTCTAAGATTAACATGTTCTAAGCTAAACATTTGCCACACGGCATAAAAATCATCATTGTTGAAGTTAAGCTGACAAAGGTTTAAATTAATAAAGAGTTTAGGCCAAGAACGGGCTTTAGTGTTTAATCGTATAGAATTTGATATGCGAAAAGTTTTAAATTTGGTTTTTAACAATAACCCGCCCTGGTTTACACCTGAGCCAGCTCTTATATTCGACCTTTGTCGTTTTGATAAAACAAAAATGGTCAAGACAACCAATTATATTTACACTAAGCCGCTTTGCTAACGCTTTTTTGAGTCGTGTTGATGGGTGAGCTTTGTTAAGTTTTTAGTATGCGTGGGAATTGGGATCTCTTTCTTTTTTCAAGTTCCATTGCAAAACCATTTTTGGTAAATAAGGATAATTTTTATAATTGCTATAGTAATTAGAATGTAAAATATCTGGATGCCCGAAGACTTGCTTCTTGTGCGCATTGTAGGTCATTGTTGTCAAGTTTCTATAGTTACTTGTCAATTATTATTGTTATATACCTCAAAAAACGCATATTAAAACCTTTCTTTCCTTGGATTCTGACTAACTTTGGGCCCTAACAATTTTTTCTTTCAAAATGTATAACCCTTATGTCCATGTAAAATATGAACGTTGTAGCCCCACCCGTTTGATCAGAATCGGCCCAAATGTCACGAAAATATCGGACAAAAAATCGAAAAAATCGTTAAAGTACGATATTCATCAGAAATATTTCTGCGATTGAACCTAAAAACGTGGCAGGTCTAAGTTCAAAGATTTCGAAGGTCTTCTCCAATAGGGAACTAGCCTTCATTCCAGAAATCGAATATGTAAAGATAACATCTAAAAAAAATAACATAAAGTTTTTTTTTGTTAAGGTTAATACTTTTCTCAATATTTAACGTTGAAATTTGAATCTGGCTTCCCGCCAAAAGACAACACGAAAAGTACTGTGACGTCAGACTGCTGACCGCAGCCTAGCGCAGACCCCATAGATATATAGCCCCTATAGTAGGCTAGATTAGCAGTCTCATACCTCGCACAGGCGCGAGCGTAGCAAATTGAAGTGTCAATCGGCCCATTTCAGATGGCGATTGGCGTTTAATTTATGCTTTTTAATGCAATAAAGTAGTTTACGGATTGTTGATTTGGTTTTAGCTTGTGCAGCATGGTATTGAAACAAACAGAAACAATACGCAGTCATTGCATAACGGAATTTAGTAATCATTTGGTGTAAAGGCTAGTATGCTTACCTGTCAACCTGGCGGCAATCGTGAGAACTATTGGCCACAATCGCTCCCATTTGATTAACATGTAAAACTGGAATTTCAAAGATGGCTGCTAAATTGTCACGGAAGTGGACACCGACTGCTAATCTAGCCTACTATAGGGGTTATATATCTATGGCACACCAAAGGCGCACTGCTATCAAAATATAAAGGGTAGATATTCTACCACCCAGTCGGCGGTGGGTCAAACACATCCTAGCAGACAGTTGCCGTCACTGCCGCACTGCGCCCGTTTTTCTTTCGTGCTATCTTTTTCTCAATACCCTTTTTGTTTAATTAAAAGAAATGACGTTTTATAAAAGGTGGGACCAATGTTTTTTAAACCCCACTCTAGAAACACCGGAGGAAAAAGTATTTATATATGTCCCAAAAAAGAACTAAACAGGTGAAAATAAGGGTTAAACGCAAAAAAAGACGAAAATATGTCAAGGATCGTAGGGCCTCTACCCTACCGCGCAAATTCACTTTCCGTTGTGAATCCACTTTCATTAAGTTTTAAATTAATTGGTTCCCCAAATATTTTTTTTATTTACAGGTTATTTTCCCCTATGGCTTCTAATTTACCTCGGGTTATTATAAGCCTAGGACCTATACGAAACCCATTTTCTGGGGGGAAATTTTCCCAAAATAGTAGTTAAAAATTTTAAAAAAAATTTGTGACATTTTCCCATGCGAGAAAACGCCTCTTACTTTTGGGCCCCCTAGACTTAGATCCCAAGGCAAATTTGTGCAAATTTTTGGCCGGGTTAACAAAAAAGCTTATGGGAAATTCACTTGAAATAAAAAGGTAGAAATTAAAAAATTTTTTACTTGCATAAAAGTGCTTCACAACAGTAGAGGAATTTGAGAGGGGGCGTCCTCCTCAAAACATTCTCGTGCTGCATTTTTGAAAAATTTCTTTTTGCCTTGTTTGTCGTTTGGTTCTTTTGGCACGTTACTTCCCGGGTTTCTACGTGGTACCCTTTCCCCTCTTGGTAACCTAGGCCCTTAGGACCTAGGGCTGAGGAGGCCTATCACTACGCCCAGGTCTAGGCGCATATTTAAAAAAAAATCTAAAGCCTACCAAACATCT
Source organism: Sweltsa coloradensis (assembly GCA_024449915.1). Lineage (NCBI taxonomy): Eukaryota > Metazoa > Arthropoda > Insecta > Plecoptera > Chloroperlidae > Sweltsa > Sweltsa coloradensis. The sequence goes on along the minus strand of JAMZAV010001272.1, from coordinate 42,966 downwards.
GTTTAAATGATATCATCATCATAACCCAAAAAAAATGGGCTAAGCGGGGGGTGCAATTAACGATTTTTGCGGGGGGGGGAGGGTTTAAAATTTTTTTCGCTGGAAAACCCGGGGTTGGGGCGAAGCCCCACCGTCGGGGGCAAAATTTTTTTGGGGTATTTTTTGCCCTTGAGAGGCTTTAGAACGATCGAGGAAAATATTTGGGGGTATATTGTTTCAAGATGGCCTTAGAAGCGATTGATAAAATTTTTTTGGGTATTATTCCCCTCGAGATGGTCTTAAAAGTATCCGAGGAAATATTTGGGGTATTATTGCCTCAAGATGGCCTTAGAAGCGATCTGAGAAATTTTTGGGTCTATTGCCCTCGAGATGGTTTTTAGAAGTGATCTAAAAAAAAAAAATTTGGGGATATTATTCCCCTCAAGATGGTAAAAGGACGCGATTGGGGTATTATTTTGAAAAGAATTTTGGAATTGACGCATTTTTTATTAACATTCGAGATAAAGTCATTTGATATGTTATGAGAGGGGTAATCCGAGGTGGGGTTTTACCATCCCCGGCAGGGATCCCTTTTGTAAAACGAGCCAGGGATAAAAATTACCAGGGGGGGAAATCCCCCATCCCCCCCGTTAATTCGCCCCCCTGGGGCAAAGGGAAAAGGGAAATCCCTCGGCCTAGCCCTCCCTAGGCTAGGCTAGTCTAGGCCATCCAAATGGACATTTTATAGAAGGGTTTTCCCAACCTGGGAAAAAAGACACAGGGCCCAGGGCGTAGGGCCTAGCCTAGCGCAGCCTGGGGGGGGCTGTGTAGACTACGCCAGACCATAAACCTACAAAATTTTTTCCCCTAGAAAAAACTGGGGTCTTTCAACCTTTGGAAAAAAATAGCTTTTTATCAAGGGCGGGTAGACGCACTGTCAAAAACACGGGGTTCTTTTAAATCGGGCGTCCTTTTTCATCTTCGTGTTGTTTTTTCAAAATAGCCGATTATTGATGAGCCGGGCCATGGATTGCCTCTAGGCTTCGCTGCCGCGCACGGCGCTCGTCGAATTTTGTTGTTTTTGTTGTAGGATTTTTCTTGAAAAACTAGGAAAAAGCTTAAGTTCCCCCGCGTTGGGATGAGCGTAATTTTTTTTAAAAAGAAAAAAGCGTAAATTGCGATTTTTTTAATAGAAATTTTTGATTACCCCTCAATTTACACGAAATATTAATTCATAAAAATTTAAAATTCTGTAAAAAATCATTACAAACGGGTAAAGCATGAGGTTTTTTTTGTCGAAGAATTTAAAAATTGAAAAAAATGTAAATTGGATTTTCATGAGAAATAATTTTTTTTTCGATTTTTTCCCCCCTGCAGTTTTTTCGTATGGTTTTGCCCGGAATTTTTCACAGACACACAAAAGTACAAAAAAAAAAAAGAAAAAAAAAAACAAAATTCCCGGTTTTTTTCTCCATGTAGTGAAAAAAGGAAAAACTTCGCTTCGCTCGTACGCCATCCAACAAACTACAAAAGTGAGCATGCTGCAAATATAACCAGTTGAACAACAACGACGTTTTCGGGGGGTTCAAAACCCATAACTTTGTACCCCGTATTACCCCGGAGATTAAAAAAAAAATTTTTCAATGTGAAGTTTATTAATGGTTTTATAATTATAATAAAAAAAGAAAACGTGAATTTAAAACCCAAGGCTAGTTCCCTATTTTCATCAAGACCGCATATTATCGTTTGCGGGTGAGTGCGAATAAAAAGCAAAAAAAAAAAAAAAACAAAAAACCTGAAGTAATTTTTAAGGGGGGTCATTGAAAGAAGTTTTTGCTTCGCCATCTTAAAAAATAAAATCTTTTGGTTTTATCAGAAGATTCGGGGTGGATAGCTGGACACGGGGACAAAGAAGGGGAAAAGAAACGTGATCGGCAGTAAGGGAAACTTCCAGCTCGCCGGATTTTAATCTAGTTCCCGTTCAGAGTCAAAAGTGGTACAGGCAACGATTGTTTTCATTTTCGACAGGGATCTTTGGGTGTGGGGCAAAATAAAAAATTTCATAGTGTAAGCTCACAATGATCAATAAAAATTTTACTCCCGCCCCTCGACTCTGCTAGAGAAAGGTGGTATTGCCCAAATTCGAATGGGCCACATCAATGTCTAGCTCACGAATATCTCTTAACCAGAGCAATAGGTTGTTCCCAGATGTGATACAATCATAAATTGTTAGCAGACTGTACCAAATATGATGCCTTGCGCAAACAATTTGATATCTACCAATTATATGAAGAACTTCTAACATATCTGAAACAAACTTTCTAAATTTATCATTCAAAGAAATTTATTTAACCTTATATAATTCACATTTAACACATCATCTTTAATTATTCATTTCAAATCAATAAATATTATAATTTTATTTTACTATTACTATCATCACCATAATTTATTTTCTTTTACAATTATAATCATTAAACACCATAAACTAATTTCATTAACGTGCAATAATATCACAGGCGGCACAATATGACCAAACCGGTTGAAGCGCCCTAGTTTCTTAAGTCGTCGTTTTTCCTTGGCTTTCCCTTCTTTATGAACCATATGTTTGTACTGGTACATTGGGAACCTTACAAGACTTAGTGTTCAAACATGTACTTACAATTGTATGTGGTTTCCAAAAGTACCAAAGTAATAATGGCTAACCATTACTTAGAGGGGCGTGGTCGGGGAGCCCACCCCTACTGCATGTTAAGTCAAGTTTAGTTTTTATATTCACATTGAATGTACATTGAAGTAGGATATACTTCTCAGTGAGAGAGTGTGAATAACTATAGCTATATAACATCATTTAGTATTAATAAATAATACAGTTATAACTCAATAATATTTAATAACATTAAAGATCATACTAAATAGTATTAATGCTAGTGGCATTAATGTCGATGTTCATTAGTGATCAAGGGGATGATGTTGGGTTTTGGATTCTCTTAGTGGGAGTGATTGAGGTAATCCTCCAGCTTGTAGAAAGTGTTTTCCTGGTTTTTGCTGTAGGAATGCCCCAAGTTTTATTCTAAAACTCAGAGTATTTATTACATGGAGCAATGGCATGTTCTACTGTAACATGTAGCTGGTTCATATTTAATACAATCCAGAAATACAAAAAAAAAACGTCGGGATAGGATTTTTTATTTCTGGTTTGTATAAAATGTAAAAAAGGGAAGAATGTTGTTTCTGCTGCTAGCGAATAATAAATGTGCAACAGGCAAAACCACATGTAATATTTAAGTTTATTATATAAACATAATAAGCGTCTCCGGTTCATCTTGTAATACCTTTTAACCACACTTTGTAGCCCTGAGCAGTCAAGTCGTAAACCAAATATTGCAACAATATTGACAGTTAATAACTTGTAGACGTACAAACATGACAATGGCTATATTCCATTGACAACTCGCCTTCAGGCCGTCCCGTTACAGCTTAATTCCAAAGAAACCACATTATGCTGAAATTTACTTTCCCAAACCACCTTTAAATCTTAGCAGACGCGATAGGAGGCATTGTCGGATCAATTACATGGACCCGTAATCTTGGGTGGTGATTTTAACGCTCACCATACGACTGGGGATCAGTAGTTTCTGATAAACGGGTTTGTGTTTGCAGATTTTCTACAACACAATGATGTTTCATTGTTGAACACGGGCCAATGACCTTTTTCACGTCCTTTCCCCGGGCACTTTTTTCGCCAAATTTAGTCATGGTAAAAACCATTGCTATCGTTGACTCGGCTAAATGGGGCTTGATGATTACTGGAATGATCTTTTTTCCAATTCAGGTGAATGTTTAACTCAAAGGGGCCACACAATCCGGTCAGGGATGGAGACTTGCGCAAGCTGATTGGGGAAATTCCAGGAAATTATAAAGTCTCTTTCTAAAGGGTGGACTTTACTAGTTCTCGTGACCCCACGTGCTTGTAAATAATGTGATAAATGTTTGCTGATGCAGATAGCCATAAAACCACGACTATTGGTAACACGTCGTCGTGTCGCCCCTGGGGGAAACAAGTTGTGCTTGGCCTAAAACAAGAAAGCAGTTTTTTAAAAAATTAAAAAATTTCCTACTTTAAAAATTTAATAAATTTCAAGCACGAGAGAGCGAAAACGAGTGAATTATAAAACATAAAAGAGCAGTCGGCAAATATTATCTTCTAAAAATTACAGCACCCTTCCACGATGGTTTTGGAAAAGGATTAAATCAATTAGGGGAGTCAGGTAACCCAACCCGCTACAAGGATGGCGGGCATTAGTTACTACTCCAGCAGATGTGGCTTAGTACTGGGTCACATTTTGCTGGGTAGCAGTATGCACGATATAGCAAAATTTTTTCTAGCACACAAGCAGTTTACAAACTCGAAAACTTAATTTCTCATCTAAAAAGATGAGCCATACAACAGAGCGTTCTCTTTGTGGGAACTCCGTTGGCGTTAAGCTCATTACTCGCACTCTGTGGGGAAGACAAAATGCACTAGCATGTTTGTGCACCTCTGATCCCTCATTGGAATTATTTTTTTATTTTTTAAATTTTGTGGTTGTCTGACAATTTCCCGATAGTTGGCTAGTGCCATTTTAAATTCCACTTTCAAACCCCAAAAGATAAGTCATGCCGATTTCATATCCCCCCTTTTTCCTACAAGTTGCTTTTGAAAAATTTTTCAAAAAGATGACAACAAACGACTAATGTGGTCTGGAGACAGCGGTTTATTGGCGAACTTCCAATTGGATTTCGCCCAAGTCGTTGCCCATCGACCCTTGGTTGTTTAAGGCGTTTATTAAAAGGGGTTTTTTTTGAAAAACAACATGTTGTTGGGGGTTTTTTTTGACTTTGGGAAAAGCATACAACAACATGGAGATAAAATATTTCTTAACAGTTTCAGGGGGGGGTTTTCGAGGGCACATGCCAAAATTTTTTAGAAAATTTTTTAAAAGATAAAATTTTTCAAAGTGCGTTTTAAAAATGTTTTGTCAGACTCGTTCTCACGGGAAACAGGTGTACCAAAAGGGCTGGGTCTTGTGGGTATCACTGTTTCTATTGAAAAAAACAGTGTGGGGGATTGTTCCCAAAGACCAAATGTCGTGCCTTTTTGTAGATGACCTGGGGAATCTTCTACAGATGGGAAAATTTATCAACAGCTAAAAGACACTGAAAATTGGATTGAACAATAAATGAATGGCTCAAAAGCGGGGACAGATTCTTTTCCCAAAAAACTCGTGCTTCACTTTGCCGTCTTCAAGGATACAAAATGACCCCCAACTTTCGTTAAAATGTAGAACTTCTATTCAAAACAATGTCCGTCTTCTCGGCTGGTGTTTTGAAAAAAAACAAAATTGGAAAAGACCACGTTGTTGAGTTACGAAAAAAATGCTTTTAAAAATAAACCTTTAAAAAGTTCTCAGTAATACATCGGGGGGTGCAGATGGGATTGCATGTTGAGAATTTACGGATCCTATTTTTGCCCCCAAAATGGACTTTTAAATGTTTCGTATACTCTTCACAATAACAAAACCCCTTTAAAAATTCTAACACTGCCCACCATTGTGGTTTTTCGTATTGCTTTTGGGTGCATTTCAAAACAACCCCGGGTAGTCAGCTTGTATCCGAGTCAGGTGTGTCCTCCTTAAGAACGGAGAACCTCTTGATGGGTACGTATGTATGAAAATTAAAGCTATGCCTAACCATCCAGCAACTGGGAATGTTTTTAACACGACATATGTCAGCACTTTGAAACAAAAAACCCCAAAGGGATCTCTTCCCCCGGGGGTTTAAAATGTAAACTTTTGTTTAATCTTATGAATTTCATCTGCCAAAAGTTTTTTTAATTTTGTTTTCAATAACCCCCCTGGTTTTAAAACCGAGCCGATTATTAATTTGCCTTTGTCGTTTTGATAAAAAATCTCTTGCGTATTTATTCAAATTAACTTTTTGAAAAATTTGCCATGACTCAAGGTTTACTTTGGTATTCACAGATGGCTCCAAAATTGCAACAAGGTTGGAATGCCTTTTATTGCTCCACCTTAACTGAAAGTTTCAGGGGTTTAACGACTGTGTTCAGTTTTCACTGCGAGTTTTTTCGCCATCCGTGAAACTATTAAATACTTTTTACGCTTCGTTGTGGAGAAACCTTTTTTTGTTCAGATAGCTTAATTCACTTTAAGCTATAAAACCATGTATTTTAGTCATCTTTGGTACAAAACATCCAATTCTATTTTGAAAAACTAAAATCTAAGGGTTATAATAAGTTTTGCTGGATACCTGGACACTGGGCAAGAGGGAAATGAACACGCGTCGGGCTGCTAAAGGGAAACTTCCCCGTCGCGACGTTGATTTTTAATCTATTCCCGTTCCAGATGTCAAAAGTGGATACATGCAAAGATTGTTGGTTTGCGCAAATCGTGGGGGGTTTGCAAAAAAACAAATTGTAGTGTGATGCCCCCCATTGACTAACAAAATTTCCACCTATCTCCGACTCTCACGTAGAGAAAAGGGGGTATTGTCTAGAATTCGTATAGGCCCCACACGCCTAACACACAGATTCTCTTTAAAACCAAAAAGGTTTTCCCATATGTGACCATTGATGTACCCTTTCCCTGCATCTATGCTAGCAGAAAGTGCCAATATATGCTTGCGCAGCAAATTTTATCTCTCCCAACATATGAAGAAATTTATCATTGAAAGGGACAAACTTTCTAAATTTCTCATCCTTTTAATCTATTTAACAAAAATTTAAATTTACATCTTACACATTTGTTTTTTTTTCTTTTTTTTCATTTTCATAAAATAAACCTTTTTTTTGCTATTTTTCTTCATCATCAATTTATTTTGTTTTTATCACTTAGAAAACAATCTAATCATCAAACATCCTGCATTCACTCTTTTTCATTTCCTTTCATTCACAAGCGGCGCAATATGACCTAACCGGTTTTAAGCGCCCTAGTTTCCCCACGTCGTCGTCGTCTTGCCAAGGCACAACATTAACTGTTCAGTCAAGTCAATCAAAGTTACCGAATCAGATTGACTAGCATTATCCCTCAAATAAAAATAAACCCCCAAGGCCCCTGGGCCCGGGGTAGAAATTGGGTCAGAGCATGGGTCTGCTATCGTAAAAGGCGATTCAAAAGAAAAATCCAGCTCGCAAACATCAGCTAGAATAAAAGGGGAGTATTTCTCCCCCAAAATAGAAAGAGCTCTAGCAATCCCCCGTTGGGAACCTTGCCCCCTTTCCCCTTCGACCCCTCGTCAACGAAACGACAAAGACACCCCCGAACGATGAAACGACTGCCCACGTCTATTTTAGTTAGTAGGGGTGTTGCGTGACAGTTCCCGTTTTTTTTTTCAAAAAAGTAAAAAAACTGCCCCGAAAATCCCGCCAAATTAAATAAACTTCCTAAATCTGTTAATTTCTGTCCGATTTGACAAGAATTTTATTTTTTCAATGGGGGGCCCCTTGTTAAAATTTTGAAGAAAATATTGATTTTAGACGGACCCGAAATTAACAAATTTGAAAAGGGGTTTCCCTTTTTGAATTTTTTTGCGAAAACATCAACTGCACAACAGGGCAATTCTACTACTAACCACGTGTACTCTTTAGTTAGTAGTTATGATTGACAGTGACAGTTCCCGTTTTGGTTCATAAAAGAGTAAAAAAACTGCACCCGAAGATCCCGCTTGAAGTAAAATATACTTCCGTAAATCTGTCAATTTCTGTCCGATTTGACAAAAAATTGGTTATTTGTCAATGGGAGGACTCCCTTGTTAATAATTTTGAAGAAAATATTGATTTTGAGACGGACCCGAAATTAACAAATTTGTAAAGGGGTTAGCCTTTGTGAATTTTTTTGCGAAAACATCAACTGCACAACAGGGCTATTCTACTACTGCCCACGTCTACTCTATAGTTAGTAGTAATGATTGACAGTGACAGTTCCCGTTTTGGTTCATAAAAGAGTAAAAAAACTGCACCCGAAGATCCCGCTCAAAGTAAAATAAACTTCCGTAAATCTGTCAATTTCTGTCCGATTTGACAATGAATTGGTTATTTGTCAATGGGAGGACTCCCTTGTTAATAATTTTAAAGAAAATATTGATTTTGAGACGGACCCGAAATTAACAAATTTGTAAAGGGGTTAGCCTTTGTGAATTTTTTGGCGAAAACATCAACTGCACAACAGGGCAATTTCACTACTGCCCACGTCTACTCTATAGTTAGTAGTAATGATTGACAGTGACAGTTCCCGTTTTGGTTCATAAAAGAGTAAAAAAACTGCACCCGAAGATCCCGCTCAAAGTAAAATAAACTTCCGTAAATCTGTCAATTTCTGTCCGATTTGACAATGAATTGGTTATTTGTCATGAGCAGGACTCCCTTGTTAATAATTTTTAAAGAAAATATTGATTTTGAGACGGACCCTTAATTAACAAATTTGTAAAGGGGTTAGCCTTTGTGAATTTTTTTGCGAAAACATCAACTGCACAACAGGGCAATTCTACTACTGCCCAGGTGTACTCTTTAGTTAGTAGTTATGATTGACAGTGACAGTTCCCGTTTTGGTTCATAAAAGAGTAAAAAAACTGCACCCGAAGATCCCGCTCAAAGTAAAATAAACTTCCGTAAATCTGTCAATTTCTGTCCGATTTGACAATGAATTGGTTATTTGTCAATGGGAGGACTCCCTTGTTAATAATTTTAAAGAAAATATTGATTTTGAGACGGACCCGAAATTAACAAATTTGTAAAGGGGTAAGCCTTTGTGAATTTTTTGGCGAAAACATCAACTGCACAACAGGGCAATTCTACTACTGCCCACGTCTACTCTTTAGTTAGTAGTGATGATTGACAGTGACAGTTCCCGTTTTGGTTCATAAAAGAGTAAAAAACTGCTCCCGAAGATCCCGCTCAAAGTAAAATAACTTCCGTAAATCTGTCAATTTCTGTCCGATTTGACAATGAATTGGTTATTTGTCAATGGGAGGACTCCCTTGTTAATAATTTTAAAGAAAATATTGATTTTGAGACGGACCCGAAATTAACAAATTTGTAAAGGGGTTAGCCTTTGTGAATTTTTTGGCGAAAACATCAACTGCACAACAGGGCAATTTCACTACTGCCCACGTCTACTCTATAGTTAGTAGTAATGATAAAAAGTGACAGTTCCCGTTTTGGTTCATAAAAGAGTAAAAAAACTGCACCCGAAGATCCCGCTCAAAGTACAATAAACTTCCGTAAATCTGTCAATTTCTGTCCGATTTGACAATGAATTGGTTATTTGTCAATGGGAGGACTCCCTTGTTAATAATTTTGAAGAAAATTTTGATTTTGAGACGGACCCTAAATTAACAAATTTGTAAAGGGGTTAGCCTTTGTGAATTTTTTTGCGAAAACATCAACTGCACAACAGGGCAATTCTACTACTGACCACGTGTACTCTTTAGTTAGTAGTTATGATTGACAGTGACAGTTCCCGTTTTGGTTCATAAAAGAGTAAAAAAACTGCACCCGAAGATCCCGCTCAAAGTAAAATAAACTTCCGTAAATCTGTCAATTTCTGTCCGATTTGACAATGAATTGGTTATTTGTCAATGGGAGGACTCCCTTGTTAATAATTTTAACGAAAATATTGATTTTAAGACGGACCTGAAATTAACAAATTTGTAAAGTGGTTAGCCTTTGTGAATTTTTTGGCGAAAACATCAACTGCACAACAGGGCAATTTTACTACTGCCCACGTCTACTCTATAGTTAGTAGTTATGATTGACAGTGACAGTTCCCGTTTTGGTTCATAAAAGAGTAAAAAAACTGCACCCGAAGATCCCGCTCAAAGTAAAATAAACTTCCGTAAATCTGTCAATTTCTGTCCGATTTGACAATGAATTGGTTATTTGTCAATGGGAGGACTCTCTTGTTAATAATTTTAAAGAAAATATGATTTTGAGACGGACCCTTTATTAACAAATTTGGAAAGCGGTTAGCCTTTGTGAATTTTTTGGCAAAAACATCAACTGCACAACAGGGCAATTCTTCTATTGCTCACATCTACTCTATAGTTAGGAGTGATGAATGACAGTGACAGTTCCCGTTTTGGTTCATAAAAGAGTAAAAAAAACTGCACCCGAAGATCCCGCTTGAAGTAAAATAAACTTCCGTAAATCTGTCAATTTCTGTCCGATTTGACAAAAAATTGGTTATTTGTCAATATAATCCTGTCAAATAAGAATTTTTGGAGGAAAAAATTGCGATGTCGCTGAATTTTTGCAGAGACCTTCCTTAAATGATACTTATCAACATACTTAAACTCCCCTACAATCAGACTGGAGCTTCGGCCGCCATATTGGAAAATGGCGGCCAAAATGTGTTTGTTATCGAATATCTCCAAATTGGTTTGAGATAGACAAAATATCTCAATGGCAAAAATATTCCCCATTCAATTCCCTACAAAACAGGTGTCTTCTATAGTTTTGGTAGGGGCAACGGTTACGTCACAAAAGCGTGGTTTATATGTTGCTTATTGGAGTACCAGCTTATTTCCAAATTTTCACGCCCAGCATCAAACAATGCCCGGTAAATCCGTAAGAAATCGATTTAAATACAAAAGGACTTTTGTACGGGGTTCATGAAAGCTTCCATTAGTATTTAAAAAAATCAGTTCTGCGAAATCGAATTTTGCATTTACCTGGAATTTGGTTTTACCATTGTTGGCATTTCCTCAAAAATGCCCTTTTTGACTGTCCATTATTAAGCACTAAATAGCATTTGAGGAAAAATTCTTTCTACGCACATTGAAATGACTTAAATAATGATCCGATTACAACCAAAGTTTAAATCCAATATGGCTGCTAATTCCTTATATTCACAATATGAATACTGTTTTCGTGCTGTTTTTACACTCTTTTTGTTACATAATTCACTTTGATGTTGTGGATATTAGGAATTAGCAGCCATATTGAATTAAACTTTGGTTGTAATCGGATCATTATTTGAGTCATTTCAATGTGCGTAGCAAGAATTTTTCCTCCAATGCTATTTAGTGCTTAATAATGGACAGTCAAAAAGGGCATTTTTGAGGAAATGCCAACAATGGTAAAACCAAATTCCAGGTAAATGCAAAATTCGATTTCGCAGAACTGATTTTTTTAAATACTAATGGAAGCTTTCATGAACCCCGTACAAAAGTCCTTTTGTATTTAAATCGATTTCTTACGGATTTACCGGGCATTGTTTGATGCTGGGCGTGAAAATTTGGAAATAAGCTGGTACTCCAATGAGCAACATATTAACCACGAATTTGTGACGTAACCGTTGCCCCTGCCAAAACTATAGAAGACACCTGTTTTGTAGAGAATTGAATGGGGAATATTTTAACAATTGAGATATTTTGTCTATCTCAAACCAATTTGGAGATATTTGATAACAAACACCTTTTGGCCTCCATTTTCCAATATGGCGGCCGAAGCTCCAGTCCGATTGTAGGGGAGTTTTAGTATGTTGATAAGTATTATATAAGGAAAGTCTCTGCAAAAATTCAGCGACATCGCAATTTTTTCCTCCAAACGTCAATATACGATCTTATTTGACAGGATTAATAGGAGGACTTCCTTGTTAATAATTTTGAAGCAAATAGTGATTTTGAGACGGACCCAAAATTAACAAATTTGTATAGGGGTTAGCCCTTTGTGATTTTTTTGGCAAAAAAGTCAACTGCACAACAGGGCAATTCTACTACTGCCCACTTCTACTCTATAGTTAGTAGTAATGATTGACACTGACAGTTCCCGTTTTGGTTCATAAAGAGTAAAAAAACTGCACCCGAAGATCCCGCTCAAAGTTAAATAAACTTCCGAAAATCTGTTTTTTTCTGTACGCTTTGAAAATAAATTGGTTTTTTGTCAAGGGAGACTCCCTTTTAATTTTTAAGAAAATTGATTTTGAACGGCCCGAAATTAACAAATTTTAAAGGGGTTAGCCTTGTAAATTTTTTTTGCGAAACTAAACTCACAACAGGGAAATTCTACTACAACCACGTTACTCTTTAGTTATAGTATGAGACATGACAGTTCCCTTTTTGGTTCATAAAAGAGTAAAAAACTGCACCCGAAATCCCCTCAAAGTTAAATAAACTTCGTAAATCTTCAATTTCGGCCCGTTTTTGAAATGAATTGGTTTTATTTGTAAAGGGGGGAGGATCCCTTGTTAATAATTTAAAGAAAATTTGTTTTGAGACGGACCCGAAATTAACAAATTTTGTAAAGGGTTACCCTTTGTGAATTTTTGGCGAAAAATTAACTGCCAACAGGGAATTTTACTCTGCCCACGTCTCTCATATTAGAAGTAATGATTGACAGGGGACAGTTGCGGTTTTGGGTTTCAAAAAAGGTAAAAAAAAACTGCCCCCGAAGACCCCGTCAAAGTAAAATAAACTTTGTAAAATCGTAAATTCTGTCCTTTTGAAAAGGGAATGGTTTTATTTGTAAAGGGGAGGTCCCTTGTTAATATTTTAAAGAAAATATTGATTTGAGACGGCCCCCAAAATTAAAAAATTTGTAATTTTTTGGCGAAAAAAACAACTGCACAACAGAGAAAATTTCATACTGCCCACGTCTACTTATATTAGTATAATGATTGACAGTGAAGTTCCGTTTTTGGTTATATAAGAAAAAATGCTCCAAAGATCCCCTAAAATTTAAATTTAATTCCATAAACGGGTCAATTTCGCCCGTTTTGAAATGAAGTTTTTTGTCAAGGGGAGGACCTCTTGTTAATATTTTAAAAAAAAATATGTTTTTGAGACGGCCCCTTTTTTAACAAATTTTTAAAAGCGGTTCCTTTTGTAAATTTTTTTTGAAAAAACATCAACTGCAAAACAGGGAAATTTTTTCTATTGCTACTCACTTTTAAGTTAGGAGTGATGAAGACAGGGACAGTTCCCCTTTTTTTTTTCATAAAAAATAAAAAACGCACCGAAGATCCGTTTGAAGTAAAAAAAAACTTCCGTAAATCTGTCAATTCTGCCCCGATTGAAAAAAAATTGGGGTTATTTGTCAATGGGAGGCTCCCTTGTTAAAAATTTGAAAAAAATTTTAAATTTTGGAGGGCCCCCCAAAATTAAAACAAATTTGTAAAGGGGGTTAGTTTGTGAATTTTTTGTCGAAAACATCAACTGCACAACGGGGCAATTCTATACTGCCCACTTTACTCTTAGTTATAAAATGTTTGACACTGCATTTCCGTTTTGGTTCATAAAAGAGTAAAAAAAATGTCCCGAAAATCCGCTCAAAGTAAAAAAACTTCCGTAAAGTTTATTCTGTCGCTTTAAAAAAAAAATTGGTTTTTTTTGGTTTTTAAAGGGGAGGACCCCTTGTTAAATTTTAAAAAAAATTTTGATTTTAAAGGGGGACCCAAAATTTAAACAAATTTTGTAAAGGGGTTCCTTTGTAATTTTTTTTTTGGAAAAACATAAACTGCAAAAAGGGGGGAAAATTTACTACAAACCCCCGTGTACTCTTTATTTAGTAGTTTGATTGACAGGACGTTGCCTTTTTGGGGCATAAATGAAAAAAAAAATGCACTAAAGATCCGCTTGAAGAAAATATATTTCCCCTAAATCTGTAATTTCTGCCCGATTTGACAAAAAATTTTGGTTATTTGTCAAGGGGGAGGACTCCTTTTTAATATTTTTAAAAGAAAATTTGATTTTGAGACGACCCGAAATTTAAAAATTTTTTAAAGGGGGTTGCCTTTTGTAAATTTTTTTGTCGAAAACATCAACTGCACAAACAGGGCATTTTTACTACTGCCCGTCTATTATAGTTGTTAGTAATGTTTGACAGGGACATTCCCCCGTTTTGTTCAAAAAAAGAGAAAAAAAACGCACCCAAAGATCCCGCTCAAAGTAAAAAAAACTTCCGAAAAAATCTGTCTTTTCTGCCCGATTGACAATGTTGGGTTTATTTGCAATGGGAGGACTTCCTTTTTAATAATTTTAAAAAAAAATTTGATTTTGAGACGGACCCCAAAATTTAACTTTTTGAAAGGGGTAAGCCTTTGTAAATTTTTTTGGGCAAAAACATCAATTGCACAACAGGGCAATTTACTACGGCCCACTCTACTTATATTTTATAGTAATGTTTTGACATGACATTTCCCTTTTGGTCAAAAAAGAGTAAAAAAACTGCACCCAAAGACCCCGCCAAATAAAATAAACCCCGTAAATCTTCAATTTTCTGTCCGATTTGACAATAAATTTGGTTTATTTGTCAAGGGGTCCTTGTTAAAATTTTAAAGAAAATATTTTTTTTGGACGGACCCTTAATTAACAAATTTGTAAAAGGGTTACCCTTGGGAAAATTTTTTGGAAAACATAAAACTGCAAAACAGGGAAATTCTACTCTGCCCAGGTGTACTCTTTATTTGTATTTATTTTGACAGTGACATTTCCCCTTTTTGGTTCAAAAAAGATAAAAAAACGCACCCAAGATCCCGCTCAAAGAAAAATAAACTTCCGTAAATCTGTAAAATTTCTGTCCTTTTAAACAATGAACGGTTATTGTCAATGGGAGACCCCATTGTTTTTAAATTTTAAAAAGAAAATATTGATTTTGAGACGGACACTAAATTAACAAATTTGTAAAGTGGTTACCCTTTGTGAATTTTTTTGCGCAAACCTCACCTGCACACCCGGTGCAATTCTACTACTGCCCAGGTGTACTCTTTAGTTAGTAGTTATGATTGACAGTGACAGTTCCTGTTTTGGTTCATTAAATAGTGAAAAAACTGCACCCGATGATCCCGCTCAAAGTTAAATAAACTTCGTAAATCTGTCAATTTCTGTCCGATTGACAATGAATTGGTTATTTGTCAATGGGAGGACTCCTTGTTAATAATTGTGAAGAAAATATTGATTTTGAAACGGACCCTTATTAACAAATTTGCAAAGGGGTTAGTCTTTGTGAATTTTTTTGCGAAAACATCAACTGCACAACGGGCAATTCTACTAACTAACCACGTGTACTCTTTAGTTAGTAGTTAGATTGACAGTGACAGTTCGCGTTTGGTTCATATAAAGAGTAAAAAACTGCACCCGAAGATCCGCTCAAAGTAAAATAAACTTCCGTAATTCTGTCAATTTCTGTCCGATTTGACAATGAATTGGTTATTTGTCAATGGGAGGACTCCCTTGTTAATAATTTTAACGAAAATATTGATTTTAAGACGGACCTGAAATTAACAAATTTGTAAAGTGGTTAGCCTTTGTGAATTTTTTGGCGAAAACATCAACTGCACAACAGGGCAATTTTACTACTGCCCACGTCTACTCTATAGTTAGTAGTTATGATTGACAGTGGACAGTTCCCGTTTTGGTTCATAAAAGAGTAAAAAACTGCACCCGAAGATCCGCTCAAAGTAAAATAAACTTCCGTGAATCTGTCAATTTCTGTACGATTTGACATGAATTGGTTATTTGTCAATGGAGGACTCTCTTGTTAATAATTTTAAAGAAAAATATGATTTTGAGACGGACCCTTTATTAACAAATTTGTAAAGGGGTTAGCCTTTGTGAATTTTTTTTTGCAAAAACATCACCTGCACAAACGGGCAATTCTTCTATTGCTCACATCTACTCTATAGTTAGGAGTGATGAATGACAGTGACAGTTCCCGTTTTGGTTCATAAAAGAGTAAAAAACTGCACCGAAGACCCCGCTTGAAGTAAAATAAACTTCCGTAAATCTGTCAATTTCTGTCCGATTTGACAAAAATTGGTTACTTGTCATAGGAGACTCCCTTGTTAATAATTTTGAAGAAAATATTGATTTGAGACGGACCCAAAATTAACAAATTTGTAAAGGGTTTCCTTTGTGAATTTTTTGTCGAAAACATCAACTGCACAACAGGGCAATTCTACTGCTGCCCACTTCTACTCTATAGTTAGTAGTAATGATTGACACTGCAGTTTCCCGTTTTGGTTCATAAAAGAGTAAAAAAACTGCTCCCGAAGATCCCGCTCAAAGTTAAATAAACTTCCGTAAATCTGTTTATTTCTGTCCGCTTTGACAATAAATTGGTTATTTGTCAATGGGAGGACTCCCTTGTTAATAATTTTAAAGAAAATATTGATTTTGAGACGGACCCGAAATTAACAAATTTGTAAAGGGGTTAGCCTTTGTGAATTTTTTTGCGAAAACATCAACTGCACAACAGGGCAATTCTACTACTGCCCACGTGTACTCTTTAGTTAGTAGTTATGATTGACAGTGACAGTTCCCGTTTTGGTTCATAAAAGAGTAAAAAAACTGCACCCGAAGATCCCGCTTGAAGTAAAATATACTTCCGTAAATCTGTCAATTTCTGTCCGATTTGACAAAAAATTGGTTATTTGTCAATGGGAGGACTCCCTTGTTAATAATTTTGAAGAAAATATTGATTTTGAGACGGACCCGAAATTAACAAATTTGTAAAGGGGTTAGCCTTTGTGAATTTTTTGTCGAAAACATCAACTGCACAACAGGGCATTTTACTACTGCCCAACGTCTACTCTATAGTTAGTAGTAATGATTGACAGTGACAGTTCCCGTTTGGGTTCATAAAGAGTAAAAAAACTGCACCCGAAGTTCCCGCTCAAAGTAAAATAAACTTCCGTAAATCTGTCAATTTCTGTCCGATTTGACAATGAATTGGTTATTTGTCAATGGGAGGACTCCCTTGTTAATAATTTTAAAGAAAATATTGATTTTGAGACGGACCCGAAATTAACAAATTTGTAAAGGGGTTAGCCTTTGTGAATTTTTTTGCGAAAACATCAACTGCACAACAGGGCAATTCTACTACTGCCCAGGTGTACTCTTTAGTTAGTAGTTATGATTGACAGTGACAGTTCCGTTTTGGTTCATAAAAGAGTAAAAAAACTGCACCCGAAGATCCCGCTCAAAGTTAAATAAACTTCCGTAAATCTGTCAATTTCTGTCCGATTTGACAATGAACTGGTTATTTGTCAATGGGAGGACTCCATTGTTAATAATTTTAAAGAAAATATTGATTTTGAGACGGACCCTAAATTAACAAATTTGTAAAGTGGTTACCCTTTGTGAATTTTTTTGCGAAAACATCAACTGCACAACAGGGCAATTCTACTACTGCCCAGGTGTACTCTTTAGTTAGTAGTTATGATTGACAGTGACAGTTCCTGTTTTGGTTCATTAAAGAGTAAAAAAACTGCACCCGAAGATCCCGCTCAAAGTTAAATAAACTTCCGTAAATCTGTCAATTTCTGTCCGATTTGACAATGAATTGGGTTATTTGTCAATGGGAGGACTCCCTTGGTTATAATTTTAAAGAAAATATTGATTTTGAGACGGACCCGAAATTAAAAAATTTGTAAAGGGGTTAGCTTTGTAAATTTTTTTGGCGAAAACATCAACTGCACAACAGGGCAATTCTACTACTGCCCACTTCTACTCTCTTTGTTAATAGTAGTGATGATTGACAGGTGCAGGTTCCGTTTTGGTTCATAAAAGAGTAAAAAAAACTGCTCCATAGATCCCGCTCAAAGTAAAATAAACTTCCGTAAATCTGTCAATTTTTGTCCGATTTGACAATGAATTGGTTATTTGTCAATGGGAGGACTCCTTTGTTAATAATTTTAAAGAAAATATTGATTTTGAGACGGACCCTAAATTAACAAATTTGTAAAGGGGTTAGCCTTTGTGAATTTTTTGCGAAAACATCAACTGCACAACAGAACAATTCTACTACTGCCCACGTGTACTCTTTAGTGAGTAGTTATGATTGACAGTGACAGTTCCCGTTTTGGTTCATAAAAGAGTAAAAAAACTGCACCCGAAGATCCCGCTCAAAGTTAAATAAACTTCCGTAAATCTGTCAATTTCTGTCCGATTTGACAATGAATTGGTTATTTGTCAAATGGGAGGGATCCCTTGTTAATAATTTTGAAGAAAATATTGATTTTGAGACGGACCCTAAATTAACAAATTTGTAAAGGGGTTAACCTTTGTGATTTTTTTTGCGAAAACATCAACTGCACAACAGGGCAATTCTACTACTGCCCACGTCTACTCTTTATTTAGTAGCTATGATTGACAGTGACATTTAAAGTTTTGGATCATAAAGAGTAAAAAACTGCACCCGAAGATCCCGCTCATAGTTAAATAAACTTACGTAAATCTGGTTTATTTCTGTATGATTTGACAATTAATTGGTTATTTGTCAATGGGAGGACTCCCTTGTTAGTAATTTAAAAGAAAATATTGATTTTGAGACGGACCCGAAATTAACAAATTTGTAAAGGGGTTAGCCTTTGTGAATTTTTTGGCGAAAACATCAACTGCACAACAGGGCAAATTTACTACTGCCCACGTCTACTCTATAGTTTGTAGAAATGATTGACAGTGACAGTTCCCGTTTTGGTTCATAAAAGAGTAAAAAAACTGCACCCGAAGATCCCGCTTGAAGTAAAATAAACTTCCGTAAATCTGTCAATTTCTGTCCGATTTGACAAAAAATTGGTTATTTGTCAATGGGAGGACTCCCTTGTTAATAATTTTAAAGAAAATATTGATTTTGAGACGGACCCGAAATTAACAATTTTGTAAAGGGGTAAGCCTTTGTGAATTTTTTGGCAAAAACATCAATTGCACAACAGGGCAATTCTACTACTGCCCACGTCAACTCTATAGTTAGTAGTAATGATTGACAGTGACAGTTCCCGTTTTGGATCATAAAAGAGTAAAAAAAACTGCACCCGTAGATCCCGCTCAAAGTAAAATAAACTTCCGTAAATCTGTCAATTTCTGTCCGATTTGACAATGAATTGGTTATTTGTCAATGGGAGGACTCCCTTGTTAATAATTTTAAAGAAAATATTGATTTTGAGACGGACCCTAAATTTACAAATTTGTAAAGGGGTTAGCCTTTGTGAATTTTTTTGCGAAAACATCAACTGCACAACAGGGCAATTCTACTACTGCCCAGGTGTACTCTTTAGTTTGTAGTTATGATTGACAGCGACAGTTCCCGTTTTGGTTCATAAAAGAGTAAAAAAACTGCACCCGAAGATCCCGCTCAAAGTAAAATAAACTTCCGTAAATCTGTCAATTTCTGTCCGATTTGACAATGAATTGGTTATTTGTCAATGGGAGGACTCCCTTGTTAATAATTTTAAAGAAAATAATGATTTTGAGACGGACCCTAAATTAATAAATTTGTAAAGGGGTTACCCTTTGTGAATTTTTTTGCGAAAACATCAACTGCTCAACAGGGCAATTCTACTACTAACCACGTGTACTCTTTAGTTAGTAGTTATGATTGACAGTGACTGTTCCCGTTTTGGTTCATAAAAGAGTAAAAAAACTGCACCCGAAGATCCCGCTCAAAGTTAAATAAACTTCCGTAAATCTGTCAATTTCTGTCCGATTTGACAATGAATTGGTTATTTGTCAATGGGAGGACTCCCTTGTTAATAATTTTAAAGAAAATATTGATTTTGAGACGGACCCTAAATTAACAAATTTGTAAAGGGGTTAGCCTTTGTGAATTTTTTTTGCGAAAACATCAACTGCACAACAGGGCAATTCTACTACTGCCCACGTGTACTCTTAGTTAGTAGTTATGATTGACAGTGACAGTTCCCGTTTTGGTTCATAAAAGAGTAAAAAAACTGCACCCCGAAGATCCCGCTCAAAGTTAAATAAACTTCCGTAAATCTGTCAATTTCTGTCCTTTGTGAATTTTTTGGCGAAAACATCAACTGCACAACAGGCAATTCTACTACTGCCCACTTCTACTCTTTAGTTTAGTAGTAATGATTGACAGTGAAAGTTCCCGTTTTGGTTCATAAAAGAGTAAAAAAACTGCTCCCAAAGATCCCGCTCAAAGTAAAATTAACTTCCGTAAATCTGTCAATTTCTGTCCGATTTGACAATGAATTGGTTATTTGTCAATGGGAGGACTCCCTTTGTTAATAATTTTAAAGAAAATATTGATTTTGAGACGGACCCTAAATTAACAAATTTGTAAAGGGGTTAGCCTTTGTGAATTTTTTTGCGAAAACATCAACTGCACAACAGGGCAATTCTACTACTGCCCACGTGTACTCTTTAGTTAGATGTTATGATTGACAGTGACAGTTCCCGTTTTGGTTCATAAAAGAGTAAAAAAACTGCACCCGAAGATCCCGCTCAAAGTTAAATAAACTTCCGTAAATCTGTCAATTTCTGTCCGATTTGACAATGAATTGGTTATTTGTCAATGGGAGGAATCCCTTGTTAATAATTTTGAAGAAAATATTGATTTTGAGACGGACCCTAAATTAACAAATTTGTAAAGGGGTTAACCTTTGTGATTTTTTTTGCGAAAACATCAACTGCACAACAGGGCAATTCTACTACTGCCCACGTCTACTCTTTATTTAGTAGCTATGATTGACAGTGACATTTAAAGTTTTGGATCATAAAAGAGTAAAAAACTGCACCCGAAGATCCCGCTCATAGTTAAATAAAC
Source organism: Sweltsa coloradensis (assembly GCA_024449915.1). Classification (NCBI taxonomy): domain Eukaryota; kingdom Metazoa; phylum Arthropoda; class Insecta; order Plecoptera; family Chloroperlidae; genus Sweltsa; species Sweltsa coloradensis. Next base: position 22,424 of record JAMZAV010001272.1, on the reverse strand, counting down.
TTACGTAAATCTGTTTATTTCTGTATGATTTGACAATTAATTGGTTATTTGTCAATGGGAGGACTCCCTTGTTAGTAATTTAAAAGAAAATATTGATTTTGAGACGGACCCGAAATTAACAAATTTGTAAAGGGGTTAGCCTTTGTGAATTTTTTGGCGAAAACATCAACTGCACAACAGGGCAATTTACTACTGCCCACGTCTACTCTATAGTTAGTAGTAATGATTGACAGTGACAGTTCCCGTTTTGGTTCAAAAAAGAGTAAAAAAACTGCTCCCAAAGATCCCGCTCAAAGTAAAATAAACTTCCGTAAATCTGTCAATTTCTGTCCGATTTGACAATGAATTGGTTATTTGTCAATGGGAGGACTCCCTTGTTAATAATTTTAAAGAAAATATTGATTTAAGACGGACCTGAAATTAACAAATTTGTAAAGGGGTTAGCCTTTGTGAATTTTTTGGCGAAAACATCAACTGCACAACAGGGCAATTTTACTACTGCCCACGTCTACTCTATAGTTAGTAGTAATGATTGACAGTGACAGTTCCCGTTTTGGTTCATAAAAGAGTAAAAAAACTGCACCCGAAGATCCCGCTCAAAGTAAAATAAACTTCCGTAAATCTGTCAATTTCTGTACGATTTGACAATGAATTGGTTATTTGTCAATGGGAGGACTCTCTTGTTAATAATTTTAAAGAAAATATGATTTTGAGACGGACCCTTTATTAACAAATTTGTAAAGCGGTTAGCCTTTGTGAATTTTTTTTGCAAAAACATCAACTGCACAACAGGGCATTCTTCTATTGCTCACATCTACTCTATAGTTAGAAGTGATGAATGACAGTGACAGTTCCCGTTTTGGTTCATAAAAGAGTAAAAAAACTGCACCCGAAGATCCCGCTTGAAGTAAAATAAACTTCCGTAAATCTGTCAATTTCTGTCCGATTTGACAAAAAATTGGTTATTTGTCAATGGGAGGACTCCCTTGTTAATAATTTTAAAGAAAATATTGATTTTGAGACGGACCCAAAATTAACAAATTTGTAAAGGGGTTAGCCTTTGTGAATTTTTTGTCGAAAATATCAACTGCACAACAGGGCAATTCTACTACTGCCCACTTCTACTCTATAGTTAGTAGTAATGATTGACACTGACAGTTCCCGTTTTGGTTCATAAAGAGTAAAAAAACTGCACCCGAAGATCCCGCTCAAAGTGAAATAAACTTCCGTAAATCTGTCAATTTCTGTCCGATTTGACAATGAATTGGTTATTTGTCAATGGGAGGACTCCCTTGTTAATAATTTTAAAGAAAATATTGATTTTGAGACGGACCCGAAATTAACAATTTTGTAAAGGGGTAAGCCTTTGTGAATTTTTTGGCAAAAACATCAATTGCACAACAGGGCAATTCTACTACTGCCCACGTCAACTCTATAGTTAGTAGTAATGATTGACAGTGACAGTTCCCGTTTTGGTTCATAAAAGAGTAAAAAAAACTGCACCCGAAGATCCCGCTCAAAGTTAAATAAACTTCCGTAAATCTGTTAATTCTGTCCGATTTGACAATGAATTAGTTTATTTGTCAATGGGAGGACTCCCTTGTTAATAATTTTAAAGAAAATATTGATTTTGAGACGGACCCGAAATTAACAAATTTGTAAAGGGGTTAGCCTTTGTGAATTTTTTGGCGAAAACATCAACTGCACAACAGGGCAATTTTACTACTGCCCACGTCTACTCTATAGTTAGTAGTAATGATTGACAGTGACAGTTCCCGTTTTGGTTCATAAAAGAGTAAAAAAACTGCACCCGAAGATCCCGCTCAAAGTAAAATAAACTTCCGTAAATCTGTCAATTTCTGTCCGATTTGACAATGAATTGGTTATTTGTCAATGGGAGGACTCCCTTGTTAATAATTTTAAAGAAAATATTGATTTTGAGACGGACCCTTAATTAACAAATTTGTAAAGGGGTTTTAGCCTTGGTGAATTTTTTTGCGAAAAACATCACGGCCCAACAGGGCAATTTCACTACTGCCCAGGTGTACTCCTTTAGTTAGTAGTTAGATTAACAGTGACAGTTCCCCCGTGTTTTGGTTAATAAAAGAAGTAAAAACAACTGCAACCCGAAGATCCGCTCCAAGTTAAAATAAACTTCCGTAAATCTGTCAATTTCTGTCCGATTTGACCATGAATTGTTATTTGTCAATGGAAGGACTCCCTTGTTAAAATTTTTAGAGACGAACCCGAAAATTAACAAATTTTGTAAAGGGTTAGCCTTTGTGAATTTTTTTTTGGGGCAACATCAACTGCACATCCAGGGCAATTTCCACTAACTGCCCCACGTCTACTCTATAGTTAGTAGTAATGATTGACAGTGCAGTTTCCGTTTTTGGTTCATAAAAGAGTAAAAAAACTGCACCCGAAAGACTCCCTCTCAAAGTAAAATAGAACTTTCCCGTAAATCTGTGCAATTTCTGTCCGATTTGAGCAATGATTGGTTATTTGTCAATGGGAGGGACTCCCGGGTTTAATAAATTTTTAAAGAAAATAGTTGATTTTGAGACGGACCCTTAATTAACAAATTTGTAAAGGGGTTAGCCTTTGATTTTTTGTTTGCGAAAACATCAACTGCCAACAGGGCAATTTTACTACTGCGCCAGGTGGTAATCTTTATTAGTAGTTATGATTGACATTGCGTTCCCGTTTTTGGTTCAGAAAAAGTAAAAAAAACTGCACCCGAAGATCCCTCTCAAAGTTAAATAAACTTCCGTCAAGTCTGTCAATTTCTGTCCGTGATTTGCACGAATGAATTGGTTATTTGTCAATGGGAGGACTCCCTTGTTAATAATTTTAAAGGAAAATATTGTTTTGAGAAAAAACACGGGACTCCGAAAATTAAGAATTTGTTAAATTTTTTGGCGAAAACATCACTGCACAAACGAGGGCAATTTTAACTCTTGCCTACGTCCTACTCTATAGTTAATGTATTATGATTGGACAGTGACAGTTCCGCGTTTTGTTCATAAAAGAGTAAAAAAACTGCAACCCTAAGATTCCGCTTGAAGTAAAATATACTTCCGTAGATCTGTCCAATTTCTGTCCATTTGACAAAAATTGGTTATTTGGTGCAATGGGAGGACTCCCTTGTTAATAATTTTGAAGAAAATATTATTTTGAGACGGACCCCGAAATTCACAAATTTGTAAAGGGGTAAGCCTATTTTGAATTTTTTTTTGCGAAAACATCAACGGCAACAACAGGGCAATTCTACTCTGCCAGGTGTACTCTTTATTGTTATTTTATGATTGACAGTGACAGTTCCCGTTATTGGTTCATTAAAGAGTAAAAAAACTACTGCAACCCGAAGAATCCCTGCTCAAAGTTAAATAAACTTCCGTAAATTCTGTCCATTTCTGTCCGATTTCGACAATGAATTGGTTATTTGTCATGGGAGGTCTCCATGGTTAATAATTTTGAGAAATATTGATTTTGAGACGGACCCCCCCAAATTAACAAATTTGAAAGGGTAAGGCCTATGTGAATTTTTTGCGAAACATCAACTGCACAACAGGGCAGAAACTCTACTACTGCCCAGGGGTAACTCTTTATTTTAGTTTGATGATTGACAGTGAAACCAGTTCCGTTTTAGGTTCATAAAAATTAAAAAAACTGCACCCGAAATCCCGCTCAAAGTAACAAATGTACACTTCCAGTAAATCTTTCAATTTCATTCCGATTTGAACAATGAATTGGTTAGTGTGTCAATGGGACACGGACTCCCTTGTTAACTTTTAAAGATAATATTGATTTTGAGACGGACCCTAAATTACAAATTTTGTAAAGGGGTTAGCTTTGTGAATTTTTTTGGTGAAAACATCAACTGCACAACTGAGTCAATTTCACTAATGCTCCACGTCTACTCTATAGTTAGTAGGTGGAATGATTGACAGTGACAGTTCCCTCGTTTTGGTTCATTAAGTTACAAGAAACTGCACCCTAAGGTCACCCCTCAAAGTAAAAAATAAACTTCCGTAAATCTGTCAATTTCTGTCCGATTTGGAACAATGAATTGGTTATTTGTCAATGGGAGGACTCCCTGGTTATATAATTTTTTTAAGAAAAGATATTTGATTTTATGAGAACGGACCCTTAATTAACAAATTTGTAAAGGGGTTAGCCTTTGTGAATTTTTGCGAAAACATCAACTGCCAACAGGGCAATTTTCATCTACTGCCCAGGTGGTACTCTTTAGTTAGTAGTTTATGATTAACAGTGACAGTTCCCGTTTTGGTTCATAAAAAGAAGTAAAAAAAAACTGCAACCCGAAGATCCCGCTTTAAAGTTTTAACATAAACTTTCACCCCCGGTAAGTCTGTCAATTTCTTTCTGTCCGATTTGTGACCCAATGAATTGGTTTTATTTGTTCAATGGGAGGACTCCTTGTTAAGAATTTTAAAGTGAACAATATGTGGATTTTGATGAGACGAACCCGAAATTAACAAATTTGTAAGTGGCTTAGCCTTTGTGAATTTTTTTTTTGGCGAAAACATCAACTGCACAACAGGGCAATTCTAATACTGCCCAGCGTGTACTCTTTAGTTAGTAGTTATGATTTTACAGTGGACCAGTGGTGTCCCGTTTTTGGTTTATGAATAAGAGTAAAAAAACTGCCCCCGAAGATCCGCTCAGAAGTTTCAATAAACTTCGATTCCGTAAATCGTCAATTTTCTGTCCATTTTGACAATGAAGATTTGGTTATTTGTCGAGATGGGAGGACTCTCTTGTTTGAATATTTTAAAGAAAATAAGTGATTTTTGAGACGGACCCTGAAAATTAACAAATTTGTAAACAAATTTGCCTTTGGTAATTTTTGCACGGCAGAGCGTAACATCACTTGACAACAGGGCAATTCTACTACTGCCCAGGTGTATCTTTACGTTACGTAGTTATGAATTAGTGCGTTTGACGAAGTGACAGTTCCCCGTTTGGTTCATAAAACGAGTAAAAAAACTGCACCCGAAGATCCCGCTTAAGTAAGATAAACTTTTCGTAAATCTGCCAATTCTGTTCCGATTTTGACCAATGAAAATTGTTTTATTTGTCACTGGTGGAGGACTCCCTTGTTATAATTTTTTTAAAGAAATATTGATTTTGATACGGACCGCGAAATTAACAAATTTGTAAAGGGGGTAAGCCTTATGGTGAATTTTTTTGCGTAAGAAGGAGGTAAAGTCACATCAACTGTCACAACGAGGGCAACCTCTACTACTGCCCAGGTGTACTCTTTATTTAGTAGTGATGATTGACAGTGACAGTTCCCGTTTTAGTTCATAAAAGAGTAAAAAAAAAAACTGCACCCGTAGATTCCCGCTCAAAGTAACATAACTTCCGTAAAATCTGTCAATTTTGTCCGATTTGACATGAAATTGGTTATTTGTCAATGGGAGGAACCCCTTGGTTAATAATTGTTAAGATATATGATTTTGAGACGGACCCGAAATTAACAAATTTGTTAAAGGGGTTAGCCTTTGTGAATTTGAAAGATTTTTGTGTGAACATCAACTGCACAACTGGGCAATTTTCACTACTGCCACGTCACTCTATGTTAGTAGTAATGATACAGGACAGTTTTCCCGTTTTGGTTCTAAAAAGGGTCAAAAAACTGCACCCGAAGGTCCCGCTCAAAGTAAAATAAACTTTCCGTAAATCTGTCAATTTCTGTCCGATTTTTGACAATGATTGGTTTATTTGTCAATGGGAGGACTCCCTTGTTAATAATTGTCAAGAAAATATTTGATTTTGAGACGGACCCTTACTTAAACAATGTGGTAAAGGGGTTAGCCTTTGTGAATTTTTTTGCGAACACCTCAACTTGCACAACAGGTCTAATTTTCACTACTGCCCAGGTGTAGCTCTTTAGTTAAGTAGTTTATGAATTAACATGAATGTTCCACGTTTTTGGTTCATAAAAGAGTAAAAAAAACTGCAACCCGAAGATCCGCTCAAAGTTAAATAACTTCCGTAATCTGTCCAATTTCTGTCGCGATTTTGTACAATGAAATTGGTTATTTGGTCAATGGGAGGGACTTCCCTTGTTTAATAAATTTTAGAAGAAAATATTGATTTTTGAGACGAACCCGAAATTAACAAAATTGTGTAAAGGGGTTAGCCTTTGTGAATTTTTTTGCGAAAACTCAACTGCACAACAGGTCAATTCTAATAACTGCCCAGGTGTACTCTTTAGTTAGTAGTTTGATTCTGACAGTGAAACAGTTTCCCGTTTTGGTTTCATAAAAGAGTAAAAAAACTGCAGCACCCGAGATCCCGCTCAAAGTTAAATGAACTTCCGTAAATATCTGTCATTTCTGTCCGATTGACAATGAATTGGTTTATTTGTCAATGGGAGACTCTCTTGTTAAATACAATTTTAAGAAATATTGATTTTGAGACGGACCCGAAATTACAAATTTGTAAACAAATTTGCCTTTGTGAATTGTTCGGCGAAAACACACTGCACAACAGGGCAATTCTACTACTGCCCAGGAGTGTAATCTTTAGTTAGTAGTTATGATTGGACAAGTGACAGTTTCCCGTTTTGGTTCATCAAAAGAGTAAAAAAACTGCAACCGCGAAGATCCCGCTCAAAGTTAAAAAACTTTCGTAAATCTGTCAATTTTCTGTCCGGATTTGACAATGAATTGTTATTTGTCAATGGGAGGACTCCCTTGTTAATAATTTTAAAGAAAATAATTGATTTTGAGCCGGGACCCGAAATTAACAAAATTTTGTAAAGGGGTTGCCTTTGTGAATTTTGTGTGGCGAAAACATCAACTCCTGCACAACAGTTTCTCCAGTTTTACTACTTGCCCACGTCTACTCTATATAGTTTAGTAGCAATGATTGACAGTGGCAGTTTCCGGGTTTTTGGTTCATAAAAGAGTAAAAAAACTGCACCCCGAAGATCCCCCGCACAAAGTAAAATAAACTTCCCGTAAATTCTGTCAATTTCTGTCCGATTTTGACCAATGAGTGTGGTTTATTTGTTCAATGGGAGGACTCCTTTGGTAATAATTGTAAAGAAAATATTGGATTTTGAGACGGTACGTCATACTGGCAATTACACTCACATATTTTTGTAAAGAGTGTGTTGGATGGTTTTCGGCAAAACATCAATGCACAACAGGGGCAATTTCTAGCTTCTGGCCCACGTCACTCTACATCAAGTTTAGTAGTAATGGATTGACATGCAGTTCCCGTTTTTTGGGTTCAGAGAAAGCGTATAAAAAAACTGCTACGCCTGGGCAATCCGCTCAAAGTAAAAATAAACTTCCGTAATCTGTCAATTCTGTCCGTTTTGACAATGAATTGGTTATGTGTCATGGTAGGCTCGCTGGTATAATAATTTTTAAAGAAAATATTGATTATTGAGGACGGACCTCGAAATGTAACATATGTTGTAAAGGTGTTAGCCTTTGTGAATTTTTTTATATCGAAAACATCAACTTGCAGCAACAGGGACAATTTCACTACTGCCCACTTCTACTCTATAGTGGTAACTCAAGTTAAGTACTTGGGATCTTCGACACAGTTGCGATTTTACGGACGTTCCCGTTTTTGCGTTCTCACATAGAAGAGTTAAAAAAAAACTGCCCCCTCGACCAGATCCCGCTCAAAGTACCAATAAACTTCCCCGTAAATCTTCAATTTCTGTCAGATTTGACATGAATGTGTTATTTGTCAATGGGGGACTCCCCCTTGTCGTACTAAGTTTTAAATAAAATATTGATTTTGAGACGACCCTAAATTAAAAATTTGTAAGGGTTAGGCCTTTGTTGAATTTTTTTGGCGAAACATCAACGCCAACATGGCAATTCTAATACTTGCCCAGAAGTAACTCTTTTAGTTAGTAGTTATTATGACAGTGCCAGCTCCCGTTTTGGGGTTCATAACGAGTAAAACAACTGCAAACCCGAGATCCCGCTCAAAGTTAAATAAACTTCCGTAAATCTGCAATTTTCTGTCCGATTTGACATGAATTGGTTATGGTTGTCCATGGGGAGGACTCCCTTGTTTTAAATAATTTTAAAGAAAATATCGATTTTGAGACGGACCCTTAATTAACAAATTTTTGTAAAACAAATTTGCCTGCCTTTGTGACTTTTTTGGGCGAAAACATCACTGCACAACAGGGGCAATTTTGCTACTGCCCACGTCTACTCATATAGTTAGTTAGCCATGATTGACAGTGACCAGTTCCGGGTTTTGGTTCATAAAAGATGTAAAAAACAACTGCCACCGAAGATCCCCTCTCAAAGTAAAATAAAGACTTCCGTAAATCCTGTCAATTTCTGGTCCGGTTTGACAATGATTGGTTATTCGTCCATGGGAGGACTCCCTTGTTAATAATTTGTAAAGAAAATATTGATTTTAGAACGGACTCGAAATTAACAAATTTGTAAAGGGGTTAATAGGCCTTTTGTGAATTTTGTGGCGAAAACATCAACTGCCACAACAGGGCAATTTTACACTGCCTCACGTCTCCTCTAATAGTTAGGTAGCAATGAATTGACAGTGACAGTTTTTTTTCCCGTTTTGTTCATAAAAGAGTAAAAAAACTGCACCGAAGATCCCTCAAAGTAAAATCAACTTCTGAAATCTGTCAATTTCTGTCCGTGTTTGACATGAATTGGTTATTTGTCAATGGGAGGACCTCCTTGTTAATAATTGTAAAGAAATATTGATTTTGAGACGGACTCGAAATTAACAATTTGTAAAGGGTGTTGATGTTTTCGGGCGAAAAACTAAAATGCACAACAGGGCATTCTACTTCTGCCCCACGTCTACTCTATAGTTCGTAGTAATGATTGACTAAAGTGACAGTTCCCGTTTTGGTTCAAAAAAGATAAAAAACACTGCACGCCGAAGATCCCGCTCAAAGTAAAATAAACTTCCGTAAATATGTCAGTTTTCTGTCCGATTTGACAATGAATTGGTTACTTGTCAATGGGAGGACTCCCTGTTACAATAATTTTAAAAGAAAATAGTGCATTTTGAGACGGACCCGAAATTAACAAATTGTAAAGGGGTTGCCCTTTGTGAATTTTTTTAGCGAAAAATCAACTGCACAACACATGTCATTTTTCCCACTAATGCCCACTTCTCTCTATAGTTTAGTAGTAATGATTGACAGTGACAGTTTCCACCGTTTTGGTTCACAAAAGAGTAAAAAACTGCACCCGAAGATTCCCGCTCAATGAGTAAAATAACTTCCGTAAATCTGGTCAATTTCTGTCCGATTTGGACACATGATTGGTTATTTGTCAATGGGAGGACTCCCTTGTTAATATTTTAAAGAACATATTTGATTTTGAGACGGACCCTAAATTAACAAATTTGTAAAGGAGGTTAGACTTTGTGAATTTTTTTGCGAAACATCAACTGCCAACAGGCAATTCTAATACTGCCGCATGTGTACTCTTTAGTTAGTAGTTATGATTGGACATGACAGCTCCCGTTTTGGTTCATAAAGAGTAAAAAAACTGCACCCGAAGATCCCGCTCAAGTTAAAATACACTTCCGTACATCTGTCAAGTTTCTGTCCGATTTGACAATGGAATTGGTTATTTGTCATGGCTGAGGACTCCCTTGTTTAATAATTTTAAAGAAAATATTTGATTTTTGAGACGGCCCGAAATAAGAAATTTGTAATTTTTTGGCGAAAACATCAACTGCACCAACATGGCAATTTTACTAACTGCCGCACGTCTACTCTATAGTTAGTAGTTATATTGACGAGGTGACCAGTTTCCCGTTTTTGTTCATGAATAAGAGTTAAAAAAACGCACCCGAAGATCCCGCTTGAAGTAAATCTACTTGCCGTAAATCTGGTCATTTTCTGTCCGATTTGACACAAAATTGGTGTATTGTCAATGGGAGGGCTCCCTTGTTAATAATTTTGAAGAAAATATTGATTTTGAGACGGACCCGAATTAACAAATTTGTAAAGGGGTCGAGGCCTATGTGAAATTGTTTTTTGCGAAAACATCAACTGCCACACAGGGCAATTCTACTACTGACAAGGTGTACTCTTTAGTTAGTATGTTTGCATTGACAGTGACGTCCCGTTATGGTTCATTAAGAAGTAAAGAAAACTTGCAACCCGAAGATCCCGCTCAAAGTTAAATAAACTTCCGTAAATCTGTCCATTTCTGTCCGATTGACCAATGAAATTGTTATTTGTCATGGGAGGACTCCCTTTTTTAATAATTTTGAAGAAATATTGATTTTGATACGGACCCGAAATTAACAAATTTGTAAAGGGGGTAAGCCTATGTGAATTTTTTTTGCGAAACATCAACTGCAACCCAACAAGGCACTCTACTCTGCCCCAGTGTGTACTCTTTTAGTTAGTATTGATAGATATGACAGTGACGTTTCCCGTTTTAGTTTCCTAAGAGAGTAAAAAAACTGCTCCCCGGAAGATCCCGCTCAAAGTAAAATTAACTTCCGTAAATCGGTCCAATTTCTGTCCGATTTGACAATGAATTGGTTATTTGGCAATGGATGACTCCCCTTGTTAATAATTCTTAAAGATAATATTGATTTTGAGACGGACCCGAATTTAACCAATTTGTTAAAAGGGGTTTAGCCTTTGTGAATTTTTTTGGTGAAAACATCACTGCACAACTGAGCAATTTTCACTACTGCCCCGTCTCTCTTAGTTAGGTAGTATGATTGACAGTGACAGTTTCCCCTTTTTGTTTCATAAAAGAGTAAAAAAACTGCACCCGAAGGCCCTCTCAAAAAAAAAAAAGGTAAAATAACTTCCAGTAAATCTGTCAATTTCTGTCCGATTTGCAATGAATTGTTTTATTTGTCAAATGGGAGGACTCCCTTGTTAATAATTTTAAAGAAAATATTGATTTTGAGACGAACCCGAATAAACAAATTTGTAAAGGGGTTAGCCTTTGGTGAATTTTTTTTTGCGAAAACATCAACTGACAACAGGGCATTCCTAATACTGCCCAGTGTGGTATCTTTAGTTAGTAGTTTGATTGAAGTGACAGTTTCCCGTTCCCGTTTTGGTTCATAAAATAGTACTAAAAACCTGCAAACCCGAAGATATCCCGCTCAAAAGTTTAAATAAACTTCCGTCAATCTGTCAATTTCTGTCCGATTTAACATGAATTGGTTATTTGTCATGGGAGGACTCTCTTGTTATATTTTAAAGAAAATATTTGATGTTGAGACGGACCCGAAAATTAACAATTTGTAACAAACTTTGCCTTTGTGAATTTTTTCGGGACGAAAACATCAACTGCACAACAGGGCATTCTACACTGCCCAGGTGTAATCTTTAGTTAGTAGTTATGATTTGACAGATGACCGTTTGTTTTTCCCGTTTTGTTCTAAAAGAGTAAAAAAACTGCACCCGAAAAGATCCGCGCTCAAAGTAAAATAAACGTTTTCGTAATCTGTCAATTTCTGTCCGATTTGACAATGAATTGTGTGTTGTTATTGTCAATGGGAGACCTCCCCTTGTTAAATAATTTTAAAAGAAAAATTATTGATGTTTGACGACGGACCCGTTAATTAAAGAATTTGTAAAGTGTTAGCCTTTGTGAATTTTTGTGGCGTAAACATCACTGCACAACAGCAATTTTACTATGCCCCCGTCTACTCTATAGTTTAGTAGCAATGATTGATCAGTTAACAGGTCCGGTTTTGGTTTCATAAAAGAGTAAAAAAACTGCACACCCGAAGATCCCGCACAAATGGAAAATTAAACTTCCGGTAATCGTCCCAATTTCTGATCCGAATTTGACAATGAAATTGTTTTTTTTTTTTTTTTTTGTCAATGGGAGGACTCCCTTGTTAATAATTGTAAAGAAAATATTGATTTGAGACGGACTCGAAATTAACAAATTTTAAGGGTTGTGACGTGTTTTCGGCGACACATCAAATGCAGCAGCAGGTGCAATTCTACTTCTGCCCACGTCTACTCTATAGTTATTAATGATTGACAGTGACAGTTGCCCGTTTTGTTCAAAAAAAGTAAAAAAAATTGCACCCGAAGAGGCCCGCCTCAAAAAGTAAAAATAAACGAGTTACCGTAAATCTGTCCAATTTCTCCCTGTCCGATTTTGACAATGAATTGGTTAGTTTTGTCAATGGGAGGGACTCCCTTGTTAATAATTTTCAAGAAAATATTGATTTTGAGACGGACCCTAAATTACAACAAATTTTTGTAAAGGGGTTAGCCTTTGTGAATTTTTTTAATGCGAAAACATCAGCTAACTGGTGCACAACAGGGCAATTTCAATACTGCCCACTTCTACTCTATAGTTAGTAGTAATGCTTGACAGTGACAGTTCCCGTTTTGGTTCACAAAGAGTTAAAAAAACTGCACCCGAGATCCGCTCAAAGTAAATAACTTCCGTAAATCTGTTCAATTTCTGTCCGATTTGACAATGAAATTGGTTATTTGTCAATGGGAGGACCTCCCTTTTTAATAATTTTAAAGAAAATATTGATTTTGAGACGGACCCCTAAATTAACAAAATTTGTAAGGGGTTAGCCTTTGTGAATTTTTTTTGGGGGGGGGGGGCGGGGGGAAAACATCAACTGCCAACGGGCAATTCTAATACTGCCCACAAGGTGTAACTCGTTAGTTTAGTAGTTATGATTGACAGTGACAGCTGCCCGTTTTTGGTTCATAAAAGAGTAAAAAAACTGCACCCGAGATCCCGCCTCAAGTTTAAATAAACTTTCCGTAAAATCTGTCAATTTCTGTCCGATTTGACAATAATTGGTTATTTGTCATGGAGGACTCCTTGTTATAATTTTAAAGAAAATCTTGATTTTGAGACGGACCCGAAATTAATAAATTTGTAACCAAATTTGCTTTGTGAATTTTTTGGCGAAAACATCAACCTGCACCAACAGGTGCAATTTTGCTACTGCCCAACGTCCTACTCTCTAGTTAGTAGGCAATGATGACATGACAGTTCCGGTTTTTTGGGTCATAAAAGAGTAAAAATAAAACTGCACCGATAGATCCGCTCAAGTAAAATGAAACTTCCTTTAAATCTGTCCGGATTTCTGTCCGAATTTTGACAATGAATTGGTTATATGTCAATGTGAGGACTCCCTTGTTAATAATTTTAAAGAAAATATTGATTTTTAGACGGTACTCGAAATTACAAATTTGTAAAGGGCGTAGCCTTTTTGTTTTTCGGCGAAACATCAATGCACAACAGTGCAATTCTACTACTGCTCAGGTGTAATCTTTAGTAAGTAGTTATGATTGACAGTGACGTTTCCCGTTTTGGTTCATAAAGAGTAAAAAAAAAACTCACCCGAAGATCCCGCATCAAAGTAAAATAACTTCCGTAAATCTGTCAATTTCTGTCCCTTTGACAATGACTTGGTTATTTGTCATGGGAGGACTCCCTGTGTTAATAATTTTAAAGAAAATATTTGATTTTTGAGACCGGAACCCGAAAATTTTAACAAATTTGTACCACGATTGCCTTTGTGCTTTTTGGGCGAAAACATCAACTGGCACCAGCAGGAGGCAATTCTACTACTTACTGCCCAGTGTCAATCTTTAGTTAGTAGTTAATGAATTGACAGTGACAGTTTCTCGTTTTTGGTTCATAAAAGAGTGAAAAAAACCTGCACCCGAAATCCCCTCAAAGTTAAATAAAACTTTTCGTAAATCTGTCAATTTCTGTCCGATTTGACAAATGAATTGGTTATTTGTACAATGGGAGGACTCCCCTTGTTAATATTTTTAAAAAATATTGATTTTGAGACGGACCCGAAATTAACAAATTTGTAAAGGGTTAGCCTTTGTGAATTTGTGCGAAAACATCATGCACACCAAGGGCAATTTTACTACTGCCCACGTCTACTCTATAGTGTTAGTAGTGCAATGATTGACATGACCGTTTCCAAAAAAAAAAAAAAAAAAAAAAAAAAAAAAAAAAAGAAAAGAAAAAAGAGAAAAAAGGTATTTTTGGTGGTTCAGTTAACGCAAGCGTAAAAAAATACCCTGCAGGCCTCGGGCGCCAAAACAAAACCCGAAGATCCCGTCACAAAGTAAAAGAAACTTCCGTAAATCTGTCCAATTTCTGTCCGAATTTGAGACAATAAACATTGGTTTATTTGGTCAATGGGAGGACTCCTTGTTAATATTGTAAGAAAATATTGATTTTGAAGACGGACTCGTGTGAAATTAACAAATTTGTAAAGGGTGTTGATGTTTTTACGTGCGAAAACAATCAAATGCACAACAGGCAATTCTAACTTCTGCTGCCCACGTTTACTCTAAGTTATAGTAATGGATTGACAGTGACAGTTCCCGTTTTGTCAAAAGAGCTAAAAAAACTGCACCCGAAGATCCCGCTCAAAGTAAAAATAACTTTCCGTAAATCTGTGCAATTTTCTGTCCGATTTGACAATGAATTGGTTATTTGTCAATGGGGATGAGGGACTCCCTTGTTAATAATTTTTAAAGAAATATTGATTTTGAGACGGAAACCCAATTAACAAATTTGTAAAGGGTTTAGCCTTTGTGAATTTTTTAGCGAAAACATCAACTGCACTACAGGGGCAATTTCAACTACTGCCCACTTGGAAACCATCCTACTTATAGTTAGTAGTAAACGATTGCCAGTGAACAGTTTCCCGTTTTGGTTCATAAAAGGTAAAAAACTGCACCCGAAGATCGCGCCGCTCGGAAAGTAAAAAAACTCCGTAAATCTGTCAATTTCCTGTCCGATTTGACATGAATTGGTTATTTGTCAATTGGAGGACTCCCTTGTTAATAATTTAAAGAAAAATATTGATTTTGAGGAACGGACCCTAACTTCACAATTTGTAAGGGGTTAGCCTTTGTGAATTTTTTTGCGAAAACATCAACTGCACAACAGGGAATATTCTAATACTGCCCAGGTGTACTCTTTGTTAGTAGTTGATGATTGACAGTGACAGCTCCCGTTTTGGTTCATAAATAGAAAAAAACTGCACCCGTGAAGATCCCGCTCAAAGTTAAATCAAACTTCCGTAAAATCCTGTCAATTTCTGTCTATTTGAACAATGAATTGGTTTATTTGTCATGGGAGGGACTCCCTTGTTAATATTTTAAAGAAACTATTGATGTTTGGACGGACCGAAATTAAGAAATTTGTAAACAAATTGCCTTTGTGGAATTTTGGCGAAAACATCAACGGCACAACAGGGCAATTTGGCTACTGCCCACGTCTAACTCTATAGTTAGTAGCATGATTGACAGTGACCGTTACGGGTTTTGGTTCATAAAAGAGGTAAAAAACCTGCACCCGAAGATCCCGCTCAAAGTAAAATAAACTTCCGTAAATCTGTCATTTCTGTGCCGGATTTTACAATGACTTGGGTATTTGTCAATGGGATGACTCCCCCACTTGTTAATAATTTTTAAAGAAAATATTGATTTTTTAGAAGCGGACTCGAATTTAACAATTTGTAAAGGGGGTAAGCCTTTGTGAATTTGTTTCGGCGAAAACCATCAACTGCACAACAAGGGCAATTCTACTACTGCCCAGGTGTATCTTTAGTGTTATAGTTAGATTGACAGTGACAGTTCCCGTTTTGGTTCATAAAATAGTAAAAAAAACTGCACCCGTAAGATCCCGCTCCGAAGTAAAATAAACTCCGTAAATCTGTCAATTTCTGTCCGATTTGACAATGAATTGGTTATTTGTCAATGGGAGGACTCCCTTGTTTAATAATTTTTAAAGAAAATATGATTTTTTGAGACGAACACCCGAAATTACAAATTTGTAAACAAAATTTGCCTTTGTGGATTTTTCGGCGAAAACAT
This sequence comes from Sweltsa coloradensis, assembly GCA_024449915.1. Lineage (NCBI taxonomy): Eukaryota > Metazoa > Arthropoda > Insecta > Plecoptera > Chloroperlidae > Sweltsa > Sweltsa coloradensis. The sequence goes on along the minus strand of JAMZAV010001272.1, from coordinate 6,556 downwards.
CAACTGCACAACAGGGCAATTCTACTACTGGCCCAGGTGTAATCTTTAAGTTAGTATTTATGATTGGACAGTGACATTCCCGTTTTGATTCATTAAAGAGTAAAAAACTGCACCCGAAGATCCTGCTCAAAGTTAAATAAACTTTCGTAATTCTTGTCATATTTTCTGTCCGATTTGGACAATGATTGGTTTATTTGTCCAATGGGAGGACTCCCTTGTTAATAATTTTAATAAAATATTGATTTTGAGACGGACCACCGGAAATTAACAATTTTGTAAAGGGGTTAGGCCTTTTGAAGTTTTGTGGTGAAAACATCAACTGCACAACATGGCAATTTTACTACTGCCCACGTCTACTCTATAGTTGTAGCAATGATTGACAGTGCAGTTTTCCGGTTTTGGTTCATAAAAAGTAAAAAAACTTGGCACCCGAAGATCCCCACAAAGTAACATAACTTCCGTAAATCTGTCCAATTTCTGTCCGATTTGACAATGATTGTTATTTGTCAATGGGAGGACTCCCCCTTTTTAAAATTGTAAAGATATTGATTTTGAGACGGACATCGAAATAACAAATTGTAAAGGGGTTAGCTTTGTGAATTTGTTTTAGCGAAAACATCAACTGCACAACAGGGCAATTTCACTACTGCCCACTTCTACTCTATGTTTGAAGTAATGATTGACAGTGACGTGTCCCGTTTTTGGTTCACAAAGATTAAAAAACTGCACCCGGAAGATCGCGCTCAAAGTAAAATAAACTTCCGTAATCTGTCATTTCTGTCCGATTTGACAATGGAATTGGTTATTTGTCATGGGAGGACTCCTTGTTAATAATTTTAAAGAAAATATTGATTTTGAGACGGACCCTAAATAACAATTTGTAAAGGGGTTAGCCCTTTGTGAATTTTTTTTGCGAAACATCAATTGCACACAGGGCAATTCTAATACTGCCCATGTGTACTCTTTAGTTAGTAGTTATGGATTGACAGTGGACACTCCCGTTTTGGTTCCTAAAAGAGTAAAAAAACTGCACCTGCACCGAAGAATTCCCGCTCAAGTTAAATAAACTTCCGGTAAATTCTGTCAATTTCTGTCCGATTTGTGGGGAAACAATGAATTGGTTATTTGTCCAATGGGGAGACTCCACTTGTTAATAATTTTAAAGGAAAATATTGATTTTGAGACGGACCCGAAATTAAAGAAATTTGTAAACAAATTTCCTTTGTGAATTTTTTGGCTAAAACATCAACTGCACAAACAGGGCAATTTTTGCTACTCTGGCCCACGTCTACTCTAGTAGTTGTATAGCAATGGATTGACAGTGACAGTTTTCCGGTTTTGGTTCATAAAAAAGGTAAAAAAAACTGCACCCGAGAATCCCGCTCAAAGTAAAATAAACTTCCGTAAATCTGGTCCAATTTCTGTCCGATTTTGACAATGAATTGGTTATTTGTCAATGGAAAGGACTCCCTTGTTTAATACTTTTAAAGAAAATATTGATTTTTAGAACGGACTCGAAATTAACAAATTTTTAAAGGGGTAAGCCTTTGTGAATTTTTTCGCGGCGAAAACATCAACTGCACAACAGGGCAATTCTAGCTACTCTACTGCCCAGTGTAATCTTTAGTTAGTAGTTTATGATTGCAGTGACAGTTCCCGTTTTGGTTCATAAAAGAGTAAAAAAAAACTGCACCCGGATCCCGCTTCAAAGTTAAAAATAAACTTCCGTAAATCTGTCAATTTCTGTCCGATTTGACAAGATTGGTTATTTTCAATGGGAGGACTCCCTTGAGTAATAATTTTAAAGAAAATTATTGAGTTTTGAGACGACCCGAAATTAACAAATTTGTAAAGGGGTTTACCCATTTGGTGAATTTTTAGCGAAAACATCAAACTGCACAACGAGGGCAATTGCACTACTGCCCACGTCTCTTCTATAGTTAGTAGTAATGATTGACAGTGGACCGTTCGCCGTTTTGGTTTCACAAAGAGTAAAAAAAACTGCACCCGAAGATCCCGCTCAAAGTAAATAAACTTTTCCGAAATCTGTCAATTTCTGTCGCGATTTGACAATGAATTGGTTTTTTGGTTCAATGGGAAGGACTCCCTTGTTTAATAATTTTAAAGAAAATTTGATTTTGAGACGGACCCTAAATAACAAAATTTGTAAAAGGGGTTAGCCTTTGTGAATTTTCTGCGAAAACATCAACTGCACAACAGGGCCATTCTACTACTGCCCAGAGTGTACTCTTTATTAGTAGTTATGATTGACAGTGACAGTTTCCCGTTTTGGTTCATAAAAAGAGTACAATAAAACTGCACCCGAAGATCCCGCCTCAAAGTAATAAACTTCCGTAAATCTGTCAATTTTCTGTCCGTTTGACAATGAGTTGGTTAGTTTGTCATGGGAGGAACTCCCTTGTTAATAATTTTAAGAAAATAATGATTTTTGAACGGACCCCAAATTAACAAAAATTTGGTAAACAATTTGCCTTTTTGTGAATTTTTTTGGCGAAAACTCAACTGCACACAGGGCAATTTTTTGCTACTGCCCACAGTCTACTCTATAGTTAGTAGCAATGATTGACAGTAACAGTTCCGGTTTTGGGGTTCATAAAGAGTAAAAAAACTGCACACCGAAGATCCCGCTCAAAGTAAAATAAACTTCTCGTAAATCATGTCAATTTCTGTCTGATTTCAAGGAATTTGGGTTATTTTGTCAATGGGAGGCTCCCTTGTTAATAATTTGAAAGATAATATTGATTTTGAGACGGAACCCCAAATTAACAAATTTTTAACAGGGGTTAGGCTTTGAGTGAATTTTTTAGGGAAACATCAACTGCACAACAGGGCAATTTTCCACTACTAAAAACCTGCACACGTCTACTCTATAGTTAGTATTTATAGTGACAGTGACAGTTTCCCGTTTGGTTCACAAAAGAGTAAAAAACTGCCCCGAAGATCCCGTCAAAGTAAAATAACTTTCCGTAAATCTGTCAATTTTCTGTCCGATTTGACAATGAATTGGGTTATTTGGGGTCAATGGGAAGGACTCCCTTGTTAATAATTTAAAGAAAATAGTGATTTTGAGAACGGACCCGAAATAACAAATTTGTAAACAATAATTTGCCTTTGTTGGGGGGGGGGGGGGGTGGAAAAAATTTTTTTTTTTTTTTTTTTTTTTTCGGCGAATCATCAACTGCACACAGGCAATTCTACTAACTACTTGCCCAGGTTGTAATCTTTAGTGTAGTAGTTATGATTGACAGTGGGACAGTTCCCGTTTTTGGTTCATAAATGAGTAAGAAAACTGGCACCCGAAGATCCGGCTCAAAGTCAAGTAACCTTCCGTAAATCTGTCAATTTTAGTCCGATTTGACAGTGATTGGTTTTTGTCAATTGGGCGGCTCCCTTGTTAATAATTTTTTTAAAGAAAAATATTTGATTTTTGAGACGGACCCCGAATTAACAAATTTTGTAAAGGGGTTATCCTTTGTGAATTTTGTGGCGAAACATCACTTCTCCACAACAGGGGGGCATTTTACTTACTTGCCCACGTCTAACACACTCTATAGTTAGTAAGCATATTGACAGTGACAGTTCCGGTTTTGGTTCAAAAAGGTAAAAAAAAAAACTGCACCCGAAGATCCCGCGCAAAGTAAAATAAATTTCCGTAAATCTTCCAATTTCTGTCCGATTTGACATGAAATTGGTTATTTGGTCAATGGGAGGACTCCCTTTTTTAATATTGTAAAGAAAATATTGATTTTGAGACGGACTCGAAATTTAACAAATTTGTAAAAGGGGTAGCACCTTTGTGAATTTTTTGGCGAAAACATCAACTGCACAACAGGGCAATTTCACTACTGCCCACGTCTACTCTATAGTTAGTAGTAATGATTGACAGTGACAGTTCCCGTTTTGGTTCAAAAAGCGTAAAAAAACTGCACCCGAAGATCCCGCTCAAAGTTAAATAAACTTCCGTAAATCTGTCAATTTCTGTCCGATTTGACAATGAATTGGTTATTTGTCAATGGGAGGACTCCCTTGTTAATAATTTTAAAGAAAATATTGATTTTGAGACGGACCCGAAATTAACAAATTTGTAAAGGGGCCTTTGTGAATTTTTTGGCGAAAACATCAACTGCACAACAGGGCAATTTAACTACTGCCCACGTCTACTCTATAGTTAGTAGAATGATTGACAGTGACAGTTCCGTTTTGGTTCATAAAAGAGTAAAAAAAACTGCACCGAAGATCCGCTCAAGTAAATAACTTCCGTAAATCTGATTTGTCCGATTGACAATGAATTGGTTATTGTCAATGGGAGGACTCCCTTGTTAATAATTTTAAAGAAAATATTGATTTTTGAGACGGACTCGAAATTAAAAATTGTAAAGGGGTAGCCTTTGTGAATTTTTGGCGAAACATCAACTGCACAACAGGCAATTCTACTACTGCCCAGTACTCTTAGTTAGTAGTATGATTGACAGTGACAGTTCCCGTTTTGGTTCATAAAAGAGTAAAAAAAACTGCACCCGAAGATCCCGCTCAAAGTAAAATAAACTTCCGTAAATCTGTCAATTTCTGTCCGATTTGACAATGAATTGGTTATTTGTCAATGGGAGGACTCCCTTGTTAATAATTTTAAAGAAAATATGATTTGAGACGGACCCGAAATTAAAAAATTTGTAAAGATTGCCTTGTGAAATTTTTGCGAAAACATCAACTGCACAACAGGGCAATTTTCAAACTGCCCACGTCTACTCTAAAGTTAGTAGCAATGATTGACAGTGACAGTTCCGTTTGGGTTTCATAAAAGAGTAAAAAAACTGCACCCGAAGATTCCGCTAAGTAATAACTTCCGTAAATGCTGTCATTTCGTCCATTTGCAATAATGGTTTTCTAAGAGAGCTCCATTTAATAATTTCCAAAGAAATATATTTTGCAACCGAAATTTCAATTTGTAATGGGTTAGCCTTTTAATTTTTTGGAAACATAATGAAAAGAATTTGAACTACGCCCAAATCTAACAAATTTGTAAAATTTGCTTGTGAATTTCTGTGAGTTCAAAAAAGACAATAATGCACTCCAAGTCCCTAAGTAAATAAATTCCGTAAATTCGATTTTGGTCCTAATTTTGTAAAAAATGTTCAATGGAAGGACCCGCTCAAATTTTAAAAAACTTCTAATTTTCAATGGTCCTGAATTACAAATTTGGTAATTTGCAATGGGATATTTTTTTCAAAAAATATGATTTTAACGGGCATTAATCCAAGTTTGTAAGGGTTAGCTTTTGATTTTAAGTGAAACTCCTTGGTCATAACAGTGAATACCCACCAACTCCTCAAAGTTAAGTAACTTCCGTATTGTCATTACGTCATTAAAGAATTGGTTTCCAAAAGGAAAAACTCCTTCTAATAATTTTAAAGAAAATATTGATTTTGAGACGGACTCGAAATTAACAAATTTGTAAAGGGGTAAGCCTTTGTGAATTTTTCTGCGAAAACATCAACTGCACAACAGGGCAATTCTACTACTGCCCAGGTGTAATCTTAAGTTAGTAGTTATGATTGACAGTGACAGTTCCGTTTTGTTTATAAAATAGTAAATAAAACTGCACCCGAAGATCCGCTCAAAGTAAAATAAACTTCCGTAAATCTGTCAATTTCTGTCCGATTTGACAATGAATTGGTTATTTGTCAATGGGAGGACTCCCTTGTTAATAATTTTAAAGAAAATATTGATTTTGAGACGGACCCTAAATTAACAAATTTGTAAAGGGGTTAGCCTTTGTGAATTTTTTGGCGAAAACATCAACTGCACAACAGGGCAATTTCACTACTGCCCACGTCTACTCTATAGTTAGTAGTAATGATTGACAGTGACAGTTCCCGTTTTGGTTCATAAAAGAGTAAAAAAAACTGCACCCGAAGATCCCGCTCAAAGTAAAATAAACTTCCGTAAATCTGTCAATTTCTGTCCGATTTGACAATAAATTGGTTATTTGTCAATGGGAGGACTCCCTTGTTAATAATTTTAAAGAAAATATTGATTTTGAGACGGACCCTAAATTAACAAATTTGTAAAGGGGTTAGCCTTTGTGAATTTTTTTGCGAAAACATCAACTGCACAACAGGGCAATTCTAATACTGCCCAGGTGTACTCTTTAGTTAGTAGTTATGATTGACAGTGACAGTTCCCGTTTTGGTTCATAAAAGAGTAAAAAAACTGCACCCGAAGATCCCGCTCAAAGTTAAATAAACTTCCGTAAATCTGTCAATTTCTGTCCGATTTGACAATGAATTGGTTATTTGTCAATGGGAGGACTCCCTTGTTAATAATTTTAAAGAAAATATTGATTTTGAGACGGACCCGAAATTAACAAATTTGGGGCCTTTGTGAATTTTTTGGCGAAAACATCAACTGCACAACAGGGCAATTTCACTACTGCCCACGTCTACTCTATAGTTAGTAGCAATGTTTGGGACAGTACAGTTCCTTTTTTGGGTTATAAAGAGAAAAAAAACTGCCCCGAAGACCCGCTCAAAAAAAG